>VZTX01005168.1:109642-158207 GCA_013400915.1 Pardalotus punctatus | reverse complement strand
CTATTCCACCCCCCCCACTGCCCGGTGTGGCACGTATGTATGTGCAGGTAGGAATTAAGCATTGGTTATTAGAGGTTATCACCTCTAAAGTAGAGAGAGGTTATCTACATTATATTCGAGGTCTGCTTCTCCCATATCAGTTTTCATTGTTCCTATCATGAATGTTCACATGCATGCACTTAACCCACATGTTTTTTCCCATTCTTAACTCCTTACATCTTAGCAGCACTAAACTGTTGCTTCTGTTTTAGACTTTCTTCATTTCTGTTTTCAGTCATGGAGACAGCTATACTGCCTTCCAGATCCCTTTTATGAATGCACACGTGTGCTTCCTGAAAGCACTGCAGAATTCAGCAAGGAGTTCGAAAAGCCTCTTCCTTTGTTGATAACGCTTAGAGGATCACTCTCTAAAATAAACTATAAATACGTCCTAGGGCAATAGGGGTTTATATTCTTCACTTTGCTTTCCTAAAACTTTGCTGAAACTGATGAAATAATTTTCTAAAACTGATTTGATCTTTGCTTCTTTGATGTCAAATTGCCCCAATCCAGGTGCATCATCATTGTCGTCATCATCATCACCATCATATGCAATATTAAATTTAGGTAAAATTTAAATTATAAATAATTGTTATGATGACATCTCTATATATAACTCAGCAAAATAATGTGCCTTTCTGTTCTATGGAAGGAAATACTGGCTTATGAAGTCAGTTGGAATTCTGTAATTGACTGCAGTGGGGCTAGAACTATACAAAAATGGTAACAGTTGTCAGAATGAGCCTCAGGAGATCTACAAATTCTGTTGCTGCTTTTGAAGATTTGTGTTTTATAAATGACATGATTAACAGCAGCACTCTATTGTCTTTTTTAACTTTGATTTAGGAGGAGAAATACATACTTCTCAGAAGACTTGAATGGAGAGTCTTCTCCAAGTGTAACAAATTATTCTCTAAATCACTTGCCAAAGCAGTGTGATTCCACCAAAGTGATACAATTTATTGCCAAACTTCTCATTATAATAGACTATTAAAACATTTCTATAAAGACATTAGCAGAACAACTTGACTTGTTTAAAAATGTATGCACTAAGTTGACACCGTTTGGAAAGTACACACAAATATCTCCAGACAACAGCACTCCAAAGAGTGACAATTTAAGGCACGTGATTATTTTGCAACCTTTGTTACATAAATCTCTGACTAGACCATATATTAGTAAAACATGATTTCATATATTTCAATAGCTAGGTTCACAGCTCAGAGAGACAGAATTCATCTCAATGCAGGCAACACTTCAGGGTTTTAACATTGCTAGGTCATAGTGCAGCATTATAAACATTGTTAAAAAGAACTTTATTCATAGAGCAGAATATATAGAAGGAACATCAAATACTTCTTAATTTCATCTTTTTCCAACACAGTAGGCCATAGTTACTTATTAGATAAATAGCAACTGTGGAATGCTCAGCTTGCCTTTTTTTGACAGAGCATGTCACAAAAAAAAATTAGAGAGAGAATTCAGGGAAGTAAGAATTGAACTGGCCTCGCCAGAGGTGAACTAGTTATCAATTGATCATTGCAACCTAATATACAAGGGCAAGAAAAAGCTCATACTTACAGCCGTATCCTCAGCAGCTCTGAATTTATATTGCTGTGATAGAAAATAGTGGTGCTTGACTGATTAAAGCGTGCTGAAGAAATAACCAAACACTTTCACCCATAGGTACACATACCACAAGAAATGGGAATGTATGATGAAAGAGTATGCAAAAAAAGAAAAAAAGTGAGACAAATTATGAACTGTTATAACCTCCTTTTTTGTATATACCCTGGTAGACATTGGGAGTAATTGCCCTGGAAAAAAAGGGAACTATAATCCACTCTATTATAGCTACGAGTATATTCTCAAGGTGGAAATGGGCGACATGAAAGTTTGTTTTCCTCACATTTAAACTTGAGGAATTACAACAAAACCTTGCTGTACAACCAATTCTACTAGAAAACCTCTTCCACAGGTATAAGAGCTTCAGGAATTATACAAGATATTCCAGGGAAAGGTCTCTTCACTATCAGAATGGCCCATTTTATGCTTCATCTGTTCAGCTGTGGTGATGCAACATATAAAAAATGCCTAAGGCCTTTGAAATAGAGAGGTAAGCCCTTTGTATATAGTGTTTTTCCATTTCTGTTTTTTAAAATGGTGTGATGTTCCTCTCTTACAAAGTTACAGCCCACAGCCTTCTCAAAAGCATACAGGACCCTGCTGACTTTTCACAGATTCCTGTGTTTGTAAATATGGTGGTGAATGTTGATCCTATCTTCTTTAGCCTAAAAGCCTAGAACAACCAAAACTTATATCCTGTGATTTTCAAAACTGCATACTCTTGTATGTGCAACATTTATCTCGTGAAAACTCCCATTTGCTGATGATAATTTACAAATGTTTCCTTGACGTAGCCTGTACAAAACCAGATTGTTAATGGTCTAACAAGCATGCAGAGAACAGTCCACAGTGTAGTTGTTTTTCTGACTGCAGCACAGAAGTGACTTCTGTACGACAGCAGTGAAAAATGAAAGTTTTATTTCAAAGCCAACACCTGATGACCATGTTGCCAGCTTTGGTGTTGGTATTTCAGCATTATGCTACGAGACAGAAGGGTAGATTTTGGCACATTGCACTTTACCTGTCTTAATATTTGGGATCAGTCATGGTCCTGTTATGTATCTATGCCAATTACTAAAATACTTGTTCCAATTATAATATCTGGAACAGCATTAATATGCTCTACTTCACCAAAATAGTATGTTCGTATGTACTCAGTTTTCAACAATTGTATCGACATTATTGAATTATAGCAAGACTAGCTCTGGGTGATGAAGTTTTCTGTTAGGAACACTGATTTGAATCACTGCCCAGGATGACTGCCGAGGTGCCTGTGGGTTGATACCAAAAGAACCACTTCTCTGAATCTAGTCTCTAAAGGTGTGTGTTTTGTATCTATCTAGGTTTGTAGATGGTATTTGCCATCACAGCTCTTCAATTTGCACCAGCCTAACATACAGTTTTAGCATAGAGGACAAAGACAGAAAAAAGATGTGGGCATGAGTTTTCACACATTGCTCCACTATTTTTGCATGTCTGGATAAATCTCAATTTTGACATCTAACACTGAATCATCTCAAACCTGTTCAAAATCTGGGTAGGCAGAGTGAAACAATCACTAATTCCTATAGATAAAATAAAATTTACCAGATAAATCCTCTGTCCAGGATCCAGTCTTAAACAATTCAGATACCTCCCTGAAGGTGACAGCTCATTTACAAATGGTTCACACTGGTATCAAATAGAAAGTAGGAACACATTAGGATCACAGAAGTGGCTAAGCATTCACCTTCTATTAATGTCATAGAACCTTTACAATTTATACCACTGAAGATTTCAAGCCAAAATTTCAGCACTGGAATCATCCAAGGCAAAATATCAGTAGGCCAGAGCACGTAGTATTATACATCTATGAGAGGTCTCAGGGTTTTCACTTTTATTTAGTCTTCATATGAGTTGGCTTTCACTGATGTCTCCAGCTGTCTTCAAGGTGATGGAGATCTAATTCATATGCAGTAAGTGTCTAGTGCAATTGTAAGTATCATTTGACAGAAAATCATGGACAAAAAAAAAGGGACAGTCCTGATACAAATAGGTATATACATGCACAGCAGCCAAACTGCCTCTGTACAATACTTTGAATCATCAGCATCCTGAGTCTTTGTGGCACTTAACCATGTGGCAAAATGCAGAATACCATCTGAGAGACCACTATCCTGATCAGCTATTGAAAGTCATACATAAATTAACAGGATAATACAACAGTATTTTGGAAGGTGTCTTCCAAAGCAGCAGTAAAAATGACAAATATTTAAACTTCTGTCTGAGTGAGGCTATTTAAAATAGAGCAGCTTAATTAAGAATATGAAATAAGTTGCTTGTGACCACACAAATTAAAATTCTGAACTAATTCTGGATTTTCTTTCATTCCAGTGCTACTGAATTGAGGGAATGAAGGTGAAGGAAGGAAATGGCCCTCCTGGAATACTTGATAAAATTTCAAGATGCCAGGACACTCCTCTCCCTGGAAAGTTATACACAAGAGTCAATATTCCACAATTACTCAGTGACACAAATATTCAAGAGCAGGAAAATATTTTTCTTTAGCTTGCACTTATAAAAGGCACTGATCCATTTCAGAGTAGACTTAGCAGGGAAGAGGCTAACCACTGGTGTCTCCTACTTTACTTTAATATAGCATAAATACTTAATTCCATTACTTAAGCAGCAAATGCAGCCTATTTCTTTAAATGTATTTATGGCATAATGGCATCATAAACCATTTCCATGTAAAAAAACATCAAGGATTTACCATTGAAAGATTCTTGGTTTAGCCTGCCAAAAATAATAGATTATTTGTAACAGTCTACATGAAAAAATAACAAGGAGTCATAATTCCCCCTCACTGTGCACCCTTTCATTATGAATAAGAACTTAAAAATGTAAGTGCAGCAGAAAAGCTCCAGTGTTTTTGACATCATGGGACCCCACTCCCTTTCCATCTGAAGCCATCCTAGAGCAGATCCTATGAACCAAGAGGTTGCTCTCTATTTTTACAAAAGCCCTTTGTTCATCTTTTTTCAAATAAGTCCTGGCTCACAACTGTGTTTCCTCCTGTTCCAAGGAATGTGGAGGGACATGGCAAGATGCTGGAAGAGATGCCAGCTTCTGAAGTTTAGGGTGATGCAGAGGTTTTGGCCTGTGGAAAGAGCGTCGGCTTTGTACACGTCTGGCTGCAGCAGACCTGTAATTCCCTTCTATATCAAGCAACATTTTCTTCTCTTGGGGCTCCTTCATATAAGAGTCTTCCAGCCCTTCAAACATAAGTAGAGTATTCTCTTCTTGTGAATTCTCTGACTTGAAGCTAACTTCAGAACAATAACCTGAGTTTACTGTCTCTTTGTTATTCATACCTGTACCTGATTCCCAGAATAGATCAGGTACATTTGGGTCACATGAAGCTATATACTCAGAGACAGAAGAAAGAGATATATTCCCTCTGTTTTCCAATGAAGAATAGTTTTGTGTCCAAGGCATTTGAAGACAAGAGGGGAAGAAGTGGAGGGGATTCACTGAAACACTTCCATTTTGGTTTAGTTGATCATCTGAAGAGGAGTATTCTGTCATTTCAACATCGTGGTCCATATCACCTAGAGAGCACAATTAAATAGAAACATTTGTTTTCTGTTTGTACACACTTTACCTATTAGCATGCTGGCTATTGGGCTTTGCTTTTGGCTATTTTTTTGAAAGTCTTACAGAAGTCAGTGGTTTAAGATTTATTTTTTTTCTGAAGAACTCTACTCTGTGCCCAGTTCTGTCTTGGACAACCTGAAGTGAGTTAATTAAATTTCTTATCCTTGTTGAGTGTCAGGCAAAACTTAGATCAGTATTTGGGATGAACAACTGCCTTTTTCAGTTAGTTAGGAGATGGAGCCATCATCTGGTCACTAAGGTGTATCTTTATCTTGAAACAGTCCTGATGCTCAGCAAGGAAATATTTCAGAAAATTTTGAAACAAATTGTACTCTTTCAATCAAGTAGCAGAGGGTATCTCAAGGGAGTCAGTCTCTTATTGATCAGAACCTATGATCAGTTTTCTGTATACATTAGATATGCAGAGAAACTTAACATTTCCACTCTTGGCTTCCAGTTTCCATTAGTTTTTAAAATCTTTTAATTCAAATTTTAGTATCATTCCCCTATTAGGAGAATTCTGTTAAGGACATCATTCAGCAGACTGTTTCAGAGAGTAATCAAGGTCTATGCTTATTAGCTTGGGAAATACAACTTTGCAAAACACTTACTAAGAAACACAGCAGTCAAAAATCCAGTGATTTTGACATATCAAAGATACCCACAGAAGAATTTACACATACCACTTCCTAATAAGAAAGTGAATTGTTTACACATACCACTTCCTAATAAGAAACTGAATTATAAATAAGGCAATTAAATGGAAGAAAAGAACAAAGGTTAGCAAGAAAATGTTCCACAGGTCATATGTCAATATTCTGTGACAATGTTCTCAGTGGGGAAAAAAAGTGAAGATAATTTTAATGTGGATAAGTGTCTAGGTGAAATTTTCCTTTTGGAATGCTGCTTATTGTTCAACCTTTTAATCATAATATGGTACTGTAATTCACAGTTCTTTAATTAATCCAGTGTTAATTTTAAAACATCATTTTAAAAATAAAGATGCATTATTAAAGAACTGAGTACTGAAACCAAACACAGACGTACAGGCCAATCCAGTAAAGAAAGTGATGTGCTTCCTCTGATCACCCTTGAACTAGCTCATCTTCTGAAGGGACAGAAGCCATAAGCGAAGAAAAATGGAACTTCCTTTTCTATTTTTTTTTCAAAAGTTTGTGAAATTCTTAACTCAAAATTAGCAGCATTCAGTCTTATCCTGAGGTGCTTATCTGAACAAAGTTTAATCAACCAGCTGCAGAATACTTTCAACTTACTCTTTTATTGATGCACAGAGGACACTAAGACTTATATATGTGACCATGGATTCCACAAAAGTGAATTCACAATGACACTGACTTTTGCATTTCATTGCACAATGCCTGCAGTGCCCTGTGTTCTATTCAGTTAGAATATCTGAACTGTGGATCTGACCCACCTCATCTGAAGAACTGCCTGACTTGATTGTAGAAGTGAAGGCTGCTTTTTATGGTGTGAAAAATTTCCACACAGCAGCAGTTAAAGGGCAACTGGGATATTCATTTAAACTCAGAGTCAATTTCATTTTAAGCCTCTGACACATGAGAAGCAACACGTTATTTACTGCATTAGATAGCTAAGCCTTTTCCTAGTTTCAAAACAAGGTATGGATTAACCATAGTTTCAAAACAAGGTACTGGATCCTTAAACCAAAATCATGGTTTAAGTATAAAGCTCTAACTGGGATACTGCTTCTCCACAATACTGTTGTGTAATTATCCCCACAAGGAGACCAGTACATTTTAGTAAACATTATTAATTTTAAATCCCTTTCTTATGTAATTTAATGGTACATCAGTACTGTCACTGAGTAGTTTTATTGTAGCAGTGGGGCATTTTTGCTTCCTGAACACTGGATAAATAGTCTGGACAAATGTTCACGACTAACTCAAGGCAAAAATTTTATTCCTTTTAGGGAAAAGAGGTACCAATTTTATCATCTAGAACTGACTAACCAGGAAACCTGAAGCCTCTTGAAAACATATGCCCAATATTCTGGTACATCAAATACTATTTTCTTGGTATTTAAAATACTCAAATGAAAACAAAGACAAGGACCCTTATCTGCTGTAAAAGTAGCAAGGCATTAGACCCCAAATAGTTGAACAGCTCTTCTGCAGGAGGAAAATAGAAAGATGTTTTGTTAGTTAAGTTGGAGGGAAATAAAAGATGTTTAGTTATACAAGGAAATCAGGAAGGAAGGAGATTTTTCTGAAAGAAAAACAAATGGAAAAATAAGTTCACTTCTCAAGGTTGATAAGAAGTCTGGTTAAAAAATAAAGGTGATAATATCTTCTAAAATATTACATATGTGTTGATTCTGGGAGAAAAGATCTGGGTCGGTCCTCTGGGCCATCTGCTAGCAGGAAGGAATCTGTTGATTTATTGCTGAGCCGTATTGGAGTGAGCCGTCTGAAGTTTGGAGAATATGGGAGCTGCACTCGGGCCCTTTGTGATGGTACCACAGTGTCTTCACCAGATAACCATGGTGAGAACTTCGTGTAGATGCTTTGGTCATCATCAGCGGAAAATACTGGGTTATCAATTCCTGAAAAAAATTCAAAAGTGACAAATAAAAGCAATCAAAATAATTTCTTGATAATACAGCAAGATGCTTTATAAAAGGAGAAGGGCTACTGGTGGAAAAAAATGGACTGATACACACTGGTGTGGGTGCGACTACGTCAATACACAGACCACTATACACACAAATACCCTTGGTTATTGCAAGACATATATTGGATTTCAATTAAAGAGAAAAATCAGATGTCACGTCAAATATGCAATTATGTTAGGGATAACTGGAGACAAAAAATCAATAAAAGGAGCAATCAGTCCACAAGTGTTAAGCAAATAAAATAACTGCAGAAAATCCAAATCAAATCCATAAAAAAGAAGTAAGAGATGGGAAAAAATGCAAAAAAATAAACTTCACTACTCCATAAATGAATGAAATGAGTGTGAGGTAGCTATAGCAGGCCACAAAACAATCAAAAGTAAGATACAGGAGCCTGTTCATATAGTTATCAAGTTTGTAGTGCTTTTACAAAACATTTTGCATCTTGCCATCCACTTATTTCTGGGTGTCTTTATGCATACTCAAACACAGAATTTGTCATGAAACAGTGTCATGCATAAACTGCATTTAAGGGTGTCTGGCAAAAGAGTACAGACATAAGTGTTTTTCTTCACTGTAGGCACCAAGTTGCATATGAAACGTACAGTGACATGCTGAAAAATTCCAGAAGTGCTAAAAAGCAATACTAAATTTTATGACTGTGTAAGTCATACGATATTATTTCTGTTATATATAGTTATAAGCTTCCAATCTGATAGTTTGGAGCTTTTCAGGGCTGTAAATCAAGGGCAATGAGTGTTCCAGAAATGCCGCAAATCTGCTCTTTTCAGTTCCTTCTCTAAGCCTATAAGGATCTGATGAGGTTGTGAATATAAAAGGAGAAATCTTGCCTGAAATAAGAAGAACAAAATTAATCACAACAAATTACGTCCAATGCAAGTGAAAAACAATTCCAAAGGACTGATATTGACTGGTCTTGCAAGGTAAGACAATTCTAAAATAACATTTTCTGTTGATAGAAATAATAAGTGATTTTAAAACTGATTTAGGTAGTCATGTTCACAACTTCTATCTGCTTCAAATATGATGCTCTCCATATCTCCAGATATCCAAAACTCTTTATGTCAACATTAATATTAAGCAAATGTATTTTCAAATAGAACACATAAAATGACTCAATCAAACAAACAAAAAGCCCAGACTAACTCATCAGCATTTCTAGCACATTTTGTTACATTTGACAGAAAAAACCCAAAAACCTTTGTACATAACAAATATTTTTACCAGCAGGAGTATCTGTGAAATTTTGTTTCGTCACATTAGCCAGGAAATCAACTCCTTTGCCTAGATGCAAAGTCTCATAATCATTATTTTCTTCTGATTCAGAAAACTCCAAATCTGGGGGCGAAAAAAAGGAAAAAAAAAAATAAAGTCTAATTTCATTAGAGATTTGTATCAGTTCTGATAGAAAATGCTATTTCATACTGGTTTGATGTTATCAAAGAGATACCTTTAACAAGGATTTTCAACACTCAACACAGGTCAGTATTAGTATCATGATGAATTTCAAACCTAATGAGGTCATTGCTGCTTTTACTGCAGTAGAATAAGTTTTGCAGTAAACCACTTGTTAAGACTGTCTTCCAACTAAACTTCTTTGGTTTGAAGTAGATTATGACATCTATATGCAGAATTCTTTAATAAGACAATATTGAATTACCTACTAATGAGTATTCAGAAAGTTCTTCCCATGCGAAGTAATTCTAGAATATTACACTTGAGGAGCTAGACTGTACTGCCCCTCTCAGTCAAACAAAAATAACACTCAGTAAATGATTCAAAGAAGATACATAAGGAAAAATATCTTTTCTTGGATCTACTGAGAAAAGATAAATCCCTCTCTATTTTACTTGAGTTGTCTTTGAGATCAAGGAGTTGTAGGCATAAGCAGAGGAAAGAACACAAACAGAAGTTAGTTCAGTGGCTTTTAAACAGTTTTGAAGTGACACATATTATTTTATAATTGTATAACAAACCCATTCGCATCCATCACAGCTTGCCATGCCTGACATCAATGCCAAAAAATGGCTAAGACAAGAAAGAATTTGGGGCTTTATATGCAAAACCAGCTTTTGCTAGGGGTAGTCCCTAGGCTGGTCAGCTTCTGATTACACTTTCAAGCCTGAGCCATGTGATAGATCTGTTCATGAAGGGTGAATCCATGCTGGAACTAGGCTCTGACTATGTGTTTTTTCCAAAGCTATGCCCTCCTCAAGTTATATCACGCTTGCTTAGCCTCAACTCTGATTCAGACCCTTCTAAAACAATGGACTTTAACTCAGATAATAAGATCATCTCAGCTACTGAATTTTGTATGGCTGATGTCCTAGGCAGACATATCTTGCTGTGATGAAAAAAACGCAGCTCTGTGTACCTTATCCAAATGGAAGCTGAAAGTTCATTTATATTGTAGCCACTGCCTTGTTCTGTTTGCAGAATTTAAATGTAGTATTTTTAAATTGTGAGCAAAAAGGCCAATTAAAATTTTGTTTTTCATTACAGCTTCTAAATCATGGAAAACAACTTCTAAATCATAGAAACACTGCATTTAAGCATGGAGCAGATCACCGCTCTTGAGTTCTGAACTATGACCTTTTTAATATCAGATTTGCTGTTGCATATCACAAAATCTTTTAGTGATGCTTTACTGGCAATATAGCTGATGAAAATGGTCTAAGAGTCTTTTTACCTTTTTCCTTCAAAGTAAAATCTTGCACTGGATTTTCTGAAGGAATGTTTCCATTTGGTATGACACTGCTGTTTCTCTGAAAAGCAAGCAAAAAGTGACCAAAAATGCTAATGCCATCAGATAACAATGGCAGTGACACCCTTTGAAATGACAAGTCCAGCAGAATAACCCTGAAATCTACTGCAATCTTTGCTTGAGACTCAATATGGATGCCACTAGTTTCCCACCTACACTTGCAGTGTGTACAGTGTAAAAAAAAGAAACTGGCTCTTTTTATGCTGTGTGGTCCCTCTTAGTTTCATATAAATTTGGTTGGGTGCTCCATGCTATAGTGCTACCCTGCTGCTTCTACTCTATCCTGCAAAATCTCCCCACAGTGTTGTAGCATGGTTCAGGGTCTGTTGTTTTTCAAGTGATCAGAAATCTCTCAGGCAGAAGAAGAGTCCCAAAGCATAGAGAAGTGCAGAATGTGAGAATAAGCCCCTTGAGTTACTTCCTAGTTTAATCTCTTCTTGCTTAGGTCCTCTAAGTTCATGAAGTTCTACAGGACAGAGGTAAATGCAATGCACAGGACCCTTCAGAGTCCTCCCTGCCCTTCCCACCCATTATTTGGTATAATAGGTGGCTACATCTGGGTCCTTGTGAAAGTATTTTACCCTTTTTTGGCCCCGGTCTCGTTTGTGGATTTTATTGAGCTTCTTGGAATGGTTTATTCCTAGTTTGGTACTCTTGAAAGACTCTAAGCGCTTCCTCATTGTCCTATGGAAAATCTCCTTGTCTTGTTTGTCATCTTCACTGTGCATGATCTCATGTCGACTGTACAGGTGTTTGTGCTGTGGCCAGGAAGGGAAGACAATATTCATTTATTTAGAAACACAGATGAAAGCCCTGAATCAATGCATTCAATCAGTGTCATGAAAATGTAAACAACTCCATAAAAAAGAATTAACTAAAGACTAGTCTGAAAGCATTAATGAAACTCCTATTTTTCTTTCTCCTGCATGAAACAGGTCCAGGAATTTTAAATGTGTAAGGGTGGACTGTCATTCAAAGTAAGCCTCTCCCTATAATTGTCTGAATTACTTCAGCTGATACACTTCATTTAATCCTGATCAGAACCTTTGCTGGACACAGTTCTGCATTCCACTGGCCCCAGTGATTTCAAATGCACTAGTTCTTTTAAAAAGGCATGTTCTTACAAAGAGAAATCACACAAACGAAGAGCTTATCTTCCTCATAGGTGTGGATTTTGCAGTGGGTTCTCTCCTTCTGAGTTTCACTCACAAGTTTTGGTTCCTATTGTCTCCTAGTTTTAGACTGGAAAACAGTCCAATGCCAGCCTTTTGCTCTCACCTCCTGCCTGGGTTTATACAGGTACTGTTGTAGGGTGTGGTGAGCAAGGGTATCTTCTGTGTCCCGGATACTTTTCCTCCTCTGCTCTAAAGCTTGCATGTCAAGGCAAACCGGTCCAGCTTTTTCTCTCCTGGAGAAAAACACAAACAGTGGTTTTTATAATCAGTGATTGTTGAAGAGGAAGAAAAACAGGAAGATGGGGAATGAGAGGGAGAAAAGAAGATGAAATTTGAAAAAAAAAAAAAAAGGAAGAGTAAGAATTGGCTAAATGAAAATGAGTGAGCAAATGCTTAATGGCAAATATGAAAAAATTATTGGGTTTTGCCTTTCAGGAGGATGTAGCATTAATTAATTTCAGAGTTTACATAACACATTATCTATTCACTGACAGATTCATCAAAAAGTTAAGGAAGGGGCAAATGGAACAACTCTAATGTGGATGTCTGCTTCATCTTACCAGCCTTTACTGAAAAAAAATTGTTTGTGTGTAAAATGCAACAATATAAATCCATATATACCCATTTTCTGTGGGAGAAAATATTAATTAAAGTTAAAAAAGTAGTGACCGAAGCCCCTGTAATTTGCATTTTTCAATTTTTTAAGCACTGTTTCAATTTCCTCCCATATACCACCCCATCAGTTCACACTACTTACAGTAAATAAGAGACAGAACTTTCCACAGTACTTGGGAGTGGAGTGGTGAAATCCACATTTACCATGTTGTCTGTACTTGGAGAACGTATAAACGCCAGTGAACCTCTCCGTTCTCCCTGGTCATGGAAAGAAAAAAGATATTACAGCTGTAAACACCTAGGACAAAATGTGTATCAGAATACAGATAATTTGTGAGACTGTATTTATGCAAATGGCACAAGAAACATGGGACAAGTTGTATCTACGTAACAAATACAAACCAACCTTTTTTGTTTTTATCGTTTCTTTTTGAGTGACATTATCTCAACAAACAAAGCAATGAGAAAATCTATTCCACTCTTATAAATTGTTTTTGAGAAGGTGAATGATTTCTTGTGCCTCAACAGATATGCAGTTTTACTCTGAACAATGTTGCAAGCCAAGTGCATAGGGATATACATACAGATTTTCACATACCAACACATCACTACACTCACAGTAGCATTTTCAAAGACACAACACTAAGTTTCCTGTTGTCTACCAGACTGGAAGCAGCAAGTATTAAGCGGTGATAGAAGTATACAAGACTATTAGAAAGAGGTTATGGCATGACAAGATGAGATATTGAAGAGATGAGGTTTTCTTTTAGTTCTAAAAACTCATGTCACTGAAGTGAACTGCTGGAAATGCTCAGATTTATGTCTTCACAGTTTTCCTAACAAATAATATCTTGCCTAGCTAAAAGACATCTGTTGAGTGGCATTGTGGTTATACAGACTGAACCAATCTGTGGTTTTGAATCACAGCAGAGAGAAGTCACATAGCAGGTCTCTACATTTAAACTGTAGTAATCAAGAAAAATCATCTCCCTTGTTGAACAGAGATTTTATCTACATTTCTCCAACGTTAACTGCACTGTGTTCCCTTTACATTTTCATATTCATGGATCAAACCAAATAAATGCTTTCTTTGGCTGTGGTAGCTATATACATGCACAGTATGTGGGCTACTGATGGCATTAAAAAATAGAGTCTAGCCTCTGCAGGCAGAAGACTTGAAATTAATAAAATTGAATTCTGGGACAGCATCATCCCATCCATTTTCTTAAGTAAATCTGGCTTTCTTTTCAAATCAAGTTTAATATTTCATACATACATCACACCATATCATCAGTGAAGCAATTTTAGCCAAAACAAGTTATGAACCATGAGTATTTTAAGTCACTTTGGTTCAGTTGCACTGGATTATCTTCATTTTTCTTGGCTTAGGTACTCCCCTCTCAACTGTAAGGAATTTACTTAGGTTGAGACTGAATTCTCTCAAGCTCTTGTTTATTATACAGATGCAGCATAACAGGAGAGCTGAACAAAGAAAAAGATATCAAACAATTTTTAAACTCCTCAGTTTCTTGCAAGTAAGAAGAGAATGAGTAACTGGGGGGAGACAGGTCTTTACTTGCCCTGGAAGAAATGGCTTCAATTTCAATGTCAGCTTGTAATTCATAGATATTTAGTTCAAAAATATATTTGAGAAGTGAAGAAAAATTTGTTAAAGCAGTGAAGCAAATATTAAAGTGAGAAAGGTGAAATGACTTCCTTCTGGAAGAAAATATGTTGCAAAAGTTCTGTAGAACTTGGAGAATTTTCAATTTATTTGTCCGTTATTATCAGATCAGTAGACATTTTCCCAATAAATTTATCTGCAAGAAACAATATACACAAATAGCATGTGGACTAAGGTAACAAAAGGCAGTTCTCTTGTGTTTCCTCTCCTAAAAAAATCATAATCTGTCTTTACTATACGGGATCAAAGACATTATTGGGTAAAAATTCTGGTGCTAAATCTGCATGTGATAGTGATCTATAAAGTCCTCTGCATCCATTAAAGAGAAGAAACACTCTAATGAATCTACCGAACAGCTTGAGCAATGAATTTGAACATGAGTTTCATGGTCATTATCCAACTTTCTTCCTCTGAGGTGTGACCCAGAAAGCATCACAAAAAAGAAAATTAGTTCTTGAGCTCAGATGGTCTGAAAACCAAATGCATAATTTACAAAATTGTAAAAGAAAGAATTTTCTTCTTGTGAATTATTCTCCATTTTTCATACTAACATAATTTCTGAATTTCATCTTGTTTTCTGAATTCAATCTTCAAACTTATATGTTTCATTGGAAGAAGACTGCTGGCTGTAGCTCATTTTCAAAAAAATTAAAAAAACGAGCTTAGCAGGAGTATCAGTCATACTAATAGTTTTTATATAAATTAAAGAAATTAACTGATATATCACCTAACTGAAAATTAGTTCACTTGGAGATTATGGCATGGATAGATTACAATGTTGCAGATCACTTTAAAAACATTTAAAAAACATTACATTTTAAATGTCAAATTTAAATTACATTGAATTTAAATTTAAATTTAAATTTAAATTTAAATTTAAATTAAATTTAAATGTAAAAACATTACATTTGAAACTATCCTTTACACTGTATCAATACTGCACATTTGTGGCTGTTTTAACTAAGGTGATTAGTTTCATACTGAAGAACATTAGGAATTCTTACACAATCTGGCAACATTGATCCAGTCTGGGAATGGTACTCCTGCAGAAGGTCAGAAACTTTCTTCTGTTGTCATTTAAAAATTTCTCCTGTTGCAAGTCTTACATTTCCCTAACTTCACAATTCTGTGATTGCATTTGATATTTGTAGTACATTTAACCCTAATTACTGAATCATGGCCCTTCTGATTCCATTGAATTAAAGTTACCCTTCCCTGTTTTGGTTTTTTTTTTTGTGTTACAATGATCTGGCAGATTGAGATTAGCAGTCCACTATTTTGGCCACATATCCACATCATTTGGAAGTGAACTTCTTCAAATCAGAGTTGTCACCACATAGATCCACTATCGTGCAGGAGACAGACCCTGTTGACACATTTAGAAAGACAACATCCCTCCAGAATTACAGTATTTTTTTCATGTAATGAATATAGAAACAGAGATATTCAATAAAATCCAGCAGACATTTACACTGACGTAAGTACAATATATGAATATTTGGTGATTAGGCACAATACTGAGAAGTACAGATTCTCAAAAGGCAACACTGACACTCAAAACATATTTTCAAAAAAAAAAAAAAAAGCAGAGCAGAGATGGAAATAGTTTTCCTTTAGGCATCTCCTGCAATATATCAATTTTAGTTTATATTATAAATTTCAAAAAATCAAATTCCTAATGATGCTATAATATGTCAACAAGTGTTCATAAGTACCTCAGCCACATAGCTAATTGCATCCTTCAAGTTGAGCTCATGGAAAACATTAAGGATTTGGTCTCTTGATTTTTGAGCAGACCTTCTCATCAGTATTTTTCTGAGGAATTTCCTATCAAAATTGGACCACCTGACAATTTAAACAAACTGTGTTAATGGCAACAAGCAATTTTAGTTTCAAAGCATTTTTAATTTAGCATAAATGATATTTTTTGAGCTAAACACTTTGAAAAAAATGGTGAACAGAGGACTGCGAGGGATTTGTGCTTTGAAGCTTTTCAATTAGCATGTAAAGACAGTTAAGGAAAAGACTGCTACAGACTTATGCAGCTGTCACAAAGCATTTAATCAGTTCAGTTACCCAACACTACTACAACAAGAGTGCTATGATTCCAGTATCCCATTTCAGAGTCAGTAACCCATTTTATATTTTGGAAGATCATGCTACCTTATTTTTCCACTTCTGATTATGTTTAATTTTCTCCCCTCCTTTGGAAAGTAATCTGCTTTTCCCCAGCTGTATTGCAGGACAGCCAGACCAGAAAATCAGAACAACAGTGCCCTTCCAAAAGCTCTACCAGAGGGCCTTATTCATGGCATTGATGTACTCTGCTCTGGGAAATAGTAGCCAGGTGTATTTTCAATAATTTACCACCTCCAAGATTGTCTGATAGTAGGGTATCTTCCCTGTCACGCCTAGGGTCCAAAAGATAAAGGCTGTTGTACTTTCTTCTAAGTTCCTCAACACTTAATCTAAAGGGCATGAGGCAGCTTTCAAGACTTGCTCAGAGTGGCTCTATCCATCTTGCCCAATAGCCATTTTGAGTTTACAGCTGCTGATTCAGATTGCTTAAAGGTTTTTATGTGAAATATTATTCACAAAATTGATAACTGTTCCTCTTCTCTGGCCAGGACATCTTGACAAGCAGGCTCTAATTCAGGCTGCCACACCTGAGCCCATCAGTGAGGATGGTAGGGGCTGCCATTTCTTTATGGAAGCAGCACCTTCATGTACATAAGAGTCCTAAAGGCAGACTCAAGATGGTCTCATTCAAAATACATTAGTCATCAAACCACACACTCAACCATGAATCTACATAAAGCTACTCCTGTTCTTACTCAAGGGGATTATTTTCTGACATGCAAGAAGTCAAACTCTAATCTGCCACTATAAAAATACAGCTCCATCTTTGAGGCAATATATGAAAACTGGAAATGTATTTGCCTGTATTATATATAACCTACTGAAATTTATTCCCCAAAAGTAAACTGCAGTCTTAGACCAAACGAAAGAAGATGTTCCATCTGGAGCACCTCAGGAAAATTCTTCACTGCATAAATGAATGAAGAGCAAAAGGAAAGGAAGGAGACTGTCCCTCTAACTGGGTGAAGATGAGCAATTCTGCTTGGGTTCCAGTACAAGCTAGCTCCAATGTAGGAGGTATATTCTATTACATGAGTATAATGCTAAACTTGAGCTAACAGACTCAGCTTGGCAGAAAGGGTTAGGGGAGTGCTGTGCAGAAAGCTGACACAACCACATGGCTTTTGGATTGGAATTGGCATGTTGAGTCAGCAAGAGGTTAGTAGGTCAAAACTGTGACTGTCTGCACCTATGAACCAACCTAATTCCAGGGAGAGAATGGCCTAACTTGAAATAACACTCTTAAGGTTGTCCAGTTTTAATGTCCTTTTCTCCACATTTATTCATCTACATATGGAAGTGTGCCCATCACAAGGGTAACTCTTCACATGTCCTTTAAAGGAAATGGTGTATCTTTCAGCTGAGTAATTCTGCTTCTCTCAAGATGAATCAACGACAAACAGAGGGGATGGTTCATTATTGGTTTCAGACTAATAGGCTGAAAATGTCAGAGTAACTTCAAAACACCCTCTGCCATCACTTTCAGAGGTGATGAACACATCCTTTGTAGAACTAGAATAAACAGCTAGCATAGTTGTAACTGAGGTTTTTTAGATCCTCCATACATAAATAATGTTCATGAAATGTAGTATTACAAAGAAGAACCAACATTAATATCTTAGGTGAAAACATGTGCGAATAGCCAGTTCACTAATCTTAAGAGAAAGACCCCTATATGTGAACTGAGGTGCCTGGAAAGGCATAATCTGAACTGTGGAAGAGAAAGGAAAGATTCCAGTTGTAAGGGGACAAAAACTCACTGTTTTCACATTTGCTGTATTTCCTGTATTTTCAGTATATAACCTCTTAACCTACATTTAACATCCTTGCTTTCCCTAAGCTGAGAGGCTTAAAAAGTCATAATGTATAGATAATATTTTCTAGTAGTATTTCAAGATTCCAAGTTAGCTACTACTTACTTGTCTCTCAGATAATGATGCCCTATTTGTCCAGAAATGTCTTCTATAGCAGAAAGAATGTGATCAAACGCCTAGGAAAGTGAAAGTGGAATTAGTATCTTTACAGAAATAAAAAGCATAATTAGAAAATAGCTTAATTTATTTCAAGACCAGGTGACTATGCAGAATAACTTGATGGCTGTTAATTTTTTTTTTTCCATGTACAGAAGTACTAACTACTATAAGCTTTTCTTCAGAGGTCCTGAAATTTCTAACCAGTTCCTTATAAATTCACTAAGTACTCTCAAATTACAAGGGTCGCAACAAGAAGGTACTTAAACCTCCATTTAACATTTAATTTTAAAACTTTTTATAAATTCATTTTACCATCTCCATTTCTGCCCTGTAAGTACATCTGCCACTATTAGTGTAGGAGATTATCTCAGTTGTACAATTTCCCTAGTGTTTCATTTTAGATGTTTCAGGACTTCATACGCGCCTCAGAGAAGCAGGCACCATTCTTTTAATATCTAGGGCAAAATTTCATAGTATGTGAGATGGCTGATAGAATTCTGGATGTTTATAACTTGATACAAACCAAGGCAGCTACAGGTACAATTTAATCTTTTTCTGCCTATGTTTATTAACATTTTACTCTGAACATTGGAATGATTACTGCAGAATACACAGACGCTAGGTTTGGAATAACACAGCTGATGTTTGGCACTGGTGAGGCTCTATCTCAAGTCCTGTGTTCAGTTCTGGGCCCCTCACTTCAGAAAGGACATTGAGGGGCTGGAGCATGTCCAGAGAAAGGCAACAAAGCTGGGGAAGGGTCTGAAGCACAAATCTTATGAGGATCAGCTGGGGGAGCTGGGGCTGTTTAGCCTGGAGAAAAGGAGGCTCAGGAGAGACCTTATCACTCTACCACAGCCTGAAAGGAGGCTGTAGCCAAGTGGGTGTCAGCCTCTTCTGCCATGTCTCAAGTTGAAGGACAAGAGGAGATGGCCTTAAGTTGTGCCAGGGGACATTCAGATTAGGTATCAGAAAAAAGTTTTCACTGAAAGAGTGGTAGGCACTGGAACAAGTTGCCCAAGGAGGTGGTAGTCATGATCTCTGGAAGTGTTCAAGAGTTATCTGGATGTGGCACTTGGGGATAGGGTTTAGGGGTGGTTATGGTGGTCATGGGTTGATGGTTGGACTAGATGTTCTTGAAGATCTCTTCCAACCTTGATGATTCTGCAATGTCTTATCCTTTAACCCATATTTATACTGAAAATTTATGTTTTCTTTTACTAAGTGAAAACTTTATAATATGGTGTGAAAGTGAGTTGGAAAAGATTGTTTCAAAATATTCTAAAAGATTAAAGAAATCCAGGGACACACAACATTCACACTGAATTAAAACTGTTTTCATTTTTCTGGAATTTCAGAATATAATTATTCTGTACTGGAGAGCAGACCAGCTTTCTTTGTAATATGTAAGCTACAAAACCTGCTTTCATACCTTTTCCAAAATTAAGATTTTAAGAACGAAAAATAAACTTAGTTGCACATGCTCTAGCAATCATCAGTCTCCTCTTTTAGATTAAGAGAAAAAAGCCTATTCCATCTGTGCTGTTTCCCCAGCACTCCCAGCCCCACTGAATTCTCAAGTGAAAGACCAGAACTTTCATATGAATACCTCTTCACAGGACTCAAATCGAAGACAAACAGCAACTTAAAAATAACTTTTGAAATGTTTTAAGGATTTTGCTCTTGAAATTTGATAGCCCATTCTCTCCTAAAAAAGACATTTTCGCTAACAATTTTGTTTTCTCTTAAGGTGCTCTGTAAAAATCCAAAAGATAGCATAGGGGTTTTTTTAAAATATCTTACTCTGCCATGAAGTTTCTCATTCAGTTTTGGTTCTCTGTGTTCAGTTTTCTTCACTTTCAGCCACTGTACCAAAGGTTTGATAGTCAGTCCCTAAGGATTGAAACATGACAATAAATACTTGGGAGTTTTCTTAGACTTTCCTCCAGCTGGTGTTGTTAAACAGAAATAAAGCACATTTGTGTTTTATGTGGTAGTTCTCATACTTTCTCAGTTGATTTCTATTCCTTCTAGAAGATGAAATATTGCAGTACCATGAGCTCCTGTTACAAAGGTTTGAAAAGACAACAGTGAAAAAATATATCATCTATAGGAAAAATACGGCATTGGAAGAGTAGAAGTGTTACCTATACAATTGAATGTGGTATTTTCTCCACATACCAGGAGTTTGTGAACACAATTAAACTTTCTGTATTACACTTCAGAAAAAATTGCAGGCTGGTATCTACTGACATATTTCCATTTAAATTACTGGTTTTTCATCCAGAAAGTGCTATTTTGTTTGGATGTTAAATACTTCCTTGTCCCACTACTTACTGTTGTATTTTAAAAAAAGGACTGAAGCTCAGGTAGATCATCTTAATGACTGTATCTGACCACTAAAAACACTGTTTCCTATAGTTATTCATGAGGTGAAGGATGTTTAATCAGGTATTAACTTAGCACTATTAATACCAAGCAGCTAAGACTGAACAATTTTTAGCACAGAGGAAATTGTGTTTTGCCCCATGTGGTCCCATATGAAAACATAAAATAGGATCTTTGTTACTAAATTTACAAATTCAATTATGCTTTCAGTTCAGTGAAATAATATGCAACCTTCAGCTGAGAATTGCTTTAAGCATTCAGTACTTTTGGGGGACTCCTTCTCCTTGCAAGAAGCATGCTTAAGAAGTTAAATTACCTGGAAAATGACAGTAAAAAACACAACAATGATAGTTGTGCTGACAAACAGGTTTCTCTCTTTCACTTTGTCCTTATCCAGAAGTGCAACAAGAGCAAAAGCAACTGCTCCACGTAGTCCACCATAGGACATCACCACCTGGTCTATTATCTCCAACTGGACGGTTCTGTACCGGTTAAGAATCCACGTCTGTAAAACGACACCTGTAATAAACAAATGTCAGTATGTCTAGAAATACCCTTATGGAACTTCAATATCTCAACTGTGTGTAACAGAAATGGTGCCACCAGACCACCTTTATAACAATCTACACCATCTGCTTCCCCCTCTGGATCACTATGCTGCCCACTTGGTGCCTTCTCCTTTACATCGTGCGAAAGGAATTAGGTGAAACTGCTTCTGTGAGCCAGCAGCTCTTCTGAGAGTGCTGCCCTCTGGCACAGGCACTCCAGGGAAAGTTCTGCCACATGCTGACCTTGGAAATTCATCAAGAAAGAACAGATTTTCTTGCACTGTAACCGATGATATGCACAGGGTCAGTTAACAGAAACAGGTTAAAATAGCACTGATTTAGGGAGTAAGTGTGGTACCCTTTGTGATTCACTGAAAATGACATTTAAGTCATCGTTCTATGAAGGGTTGTCTAGTTGAACTTGTGCCAAGAGAGGAGTGTCTTGTCAGTGTAAGAAGGGCCTCTGGAGGAGGAGACCTTGGAAATGCCACCAATCTGACTCCTCCAAGGTATGAGAGCTGCAATTACGTAAGGCCCAATATCATCAGGTATTTAGTAATTTGCCAGTATCCAAGATCAATTACATTAGTCGCTTACTGTTATTGCCGCATATTTACTATTTACTTATCGATCACATCTATTACAGGATTGTTAACCACTCATTTCAGGTGTCAAAGACACAACATGGAAAACTCTTTTAAACACCCCAAGCACATTAGCAGTTAGTGAGAGGCAGCTAAATGAACAATGCTTGAAGACTATTTAGAAAAGGAGGACAAGGGGCTCAGCACTTCATTCAGCTCAGGAGCTTCTAGAGAGAATAAGAACACCAAATCTAGGAAAACTGCCAGCCAGATAGATGTGTGACCTGTTATTTGAATTTAAGTTGTGACAAACAGGCAAATTAGCTAGTTTAACTTATTCCCAGGTGTAAGTACATACACCAAATCACGACATGCGTTACTCTCTACACATACTTCATTCTACACCTTTTTTGTGATTTTAGCAAAACTGCAATGGAACTACATAGCTGTGCAAACCATTGTTGGGATTTTGAAATGTTTGCAAATTTATATAAGCCCAGTAAATTGACAGTAGGTAATCCCTACCTGCCTAAGCCTTATTTACTCAGTTTTTCATCAGTCCCTGAGAATTATTTCTTAAGCCAGAGAACTTGCAGTATAATTATGTATGTTCTGATATCACTGTGTGTCTAAAACCTGAAGTCAACCATAACATTAGTTTAAGACAATGTCTTTAGTGCCAGATTGAAAAAGCTGAAGGAAAGATATGGCTGACAGGAGTCACATCTTTTGTTAGGCTGCAAGTTAAAGAACAAAGTCCATTTTACTGGGAGATTTTGCCAATACTTTTTGCTGGGTCAACAAAGCCACTGAATGATTCATGTTAACTGCTGGGCTACTCATATTCTCACACATCATCAAAATTAAATCCTGCTATATTTTCAGCATATGATGGAGCTTCCTGTAGAGATCTACTCTGCTAACCCAAACCCAGCCATAAATTCAACTAAAATAAATTGAATGTTTTAAAAGGAACAAATCCAGAACTCCAATTTTTTTTTTTTTTGGGAGAGGGCTAAAGAATATGTGATTACGTCAGCAGTACAATGCAAGAACAGGAAGGTCACCCCCTTACCAATAACTCTATATACTGAGATGAAGACCAGAGTCAACAGAATAAAAGCTGTATTCCAAGTCCAGATGTCTGGATCCACAGCTGAAATACCAAGGAACATGAAGATAATGGTTTCTGCTCCACTGGCCATCATTTTCATGGTGTATCTTACAGTTGTAGAAGACTGTTCAGATATGTTAGCCTTGACATATTTCTGACAGCAAATGCCACAGAAGGTTATCCTAGAAAAAGAAGCAAATGTTCATAAAATATCTGTTGCAACATTTAATATTATTTCCATCTGTCTGTCACATAGTGAAAAAGTGCCATTAATTCCTAAGAGAAAATACACTCAGGAGCACTTACGGAGTCTGTCCTAGGTAAAAAGCATATCTCAAACATTCATGCTGATGTGACCTCCAGAGGTCTGAAGACAGCATTTCATTAGAACATAACAGACTTTAATTCTCTTCAGATTACCATACTGCTTTCAATGCAAATTCTTAAATATTTTTTACATTAGACATAATCTTAAACTAATTATCTGCATGCAGAAAGATTTTCAGACCTTGAATGCACTTTCTATGTCATATGCCAACACGACAAGTGAAACTGAGAAGAAAGGTATGCCAGGAATCAATAGATACTAAGAGAAGAAAGACCACAGAGGTACTCAAGCCAAAACAGGTAACATTTAGACAAACCATAACAGCCAGCCAAGACAGAGAGGGCAGAGAATAGTGACATTCACATAGTGCCTTAGAAAAATATTGCTTTAGTTACAAATGATAGGAAAATATGTCAGTACAAATGGGACAGCTGTTAAGTTTGAAGTATTATTAATAACAGAGAGGAAAGAGTCATGTCTGTATTTTGCAGAGGAGCTCTTATTTTGTACAGCAGATACTGGAAAACTTGCATTCCTTTTCAAGGCTTAATGACAGCATTTGCAAACTATAATCTAGTGCAGTGTGAACACAGTATTATCCAGCATAAACTTAATGAGTGTCATGTTCTATAGCTGTCCCATATAATTTAGGTCTTCCTTTCAATGTTTTTAAAAACCATATTCCCCTCTCATCCCCTTCTTAGGCAGCAAGAAAAAGAAACTTACGCCAAAATAGCAGAAAGAGAAAGCATCTCTGCTGTGAGGTAGGACAGGTAGGAAATGATAAACACAAATCCAGGTTCAATGATCCTCACATGCTTGGTGAAACGACTGACCAATGAAAGCAGGAATGCAAAGAAAATGCCAACCAGTGTCCCACCGAGGCTCACCACGAAGAATGACACTGAAAAACAAAACCTAACACAGCTTAAACAGTAGAAATATAATGGTTTGAACAAGTTTTCTTTCAGAGAGAGAATATCAAATGCCAAGTAAATCAGAGAAAATTTTGGAGGACATGTCAAAATTCATTTCTGGGCTCAATGCTTCTGAGCACTTGCTACATGAATGTAGCATTCTGTAGGAAAATAAGGCTACTTTCTGTTAAGCCTCATAATTTTTCTTTTATTCAAAACCCACTACATTGCTTTGTACTATTTTTCCCATGTTCTGTAAATAAATGTTTTTACAAAAATGTATTATAGAATATGACAAAGTAGCTATTAAAACATTTATTCATAAGATAATGTAGTTCCATATAATGCTTGGAATGGGAAATAGTGACTAAATCTTTAGGCAAATAAAATTTCTTGATAGTTACTGGGAAACAGTACTTGATGGTGATCAGTGGTAAGGAGTGAGAATGCCTATATGCAAACTTGACTTTCCTGGAATGTAGGGAGAGCATAGGCTGAAACAAAGGAAATGCTATTAAATACAAAGAAAATATAGACAGCTGTTAAGTTTGGTGGTCTCAACCAATGAACTCCAAGTCTGTTGAGTCTTCTCAAAAGAAAACAGATCTGATTAAGTTTCCCAAATGTTCACGGATGTTTACTTACTTCTTTTCTTAAGACATTTTTCTATGCCATACAAGTGCAGGAATATGAGTAATAATGGAAAGGACTGAAAAACAACAGTTGCCAATAGCATATTATTATTATTATTATTATTATTATTATTATTATTATTTTGTCTAGAATACTGCATATATACATCAATTATGTGACATGGAATTCACTTCTACGCACCTATGCCTTTGAGACATTCAATCCCCGTCACATTCATTGGACCTATTGCAACAAAAGATTCAAACACATTGTACAGCACCTGGAAAGAAAAGTAGACTAATTTAATATTTGGTCCTGAATTGAGCTTATTAAAATAATCTCCTTAGGGGCCTCAACAGTATGGAGTCTGAAATTGTGGATGACTGAGGGAAATTCTGGCTGGGGGGAGTAGACTTTGTGGATTTTATATTTTTTCAAAACAAAAGAAATGCAGTGGAGCAAGAAGAAACAAAACATTTTTTAAATTATAAAGAAAAACCAAAAACAAACAAAAAAAACCCCTCAAAATGTTCAATTTCTCACTTCAGTATGTTCCTGATTTATAAGAAGCATTGTTACATATTCTAAAGCATTTCTCACTGTAAAATCCATGTATTTGGAAGATTCATTTAATCACATGTATAAGATAAGTAAGATATTTAATAATACAATAAAAATGCTAATGATAAGATGCTGAATTATGTTGAACATATATACGTTGAACATACAAGAGAATAAACTATAATAGTTGTACTAAAACTTTTAAAATAATTGACTAATAGTGATAGAGCTGAAAGTAAAGAATTCACCTTATCCATATCTGTACCTAAGGAGGGTTATATGAGCATCATTTTTGACAGATGCAAATTTAATCTGTTCTTAGTTCCTCCATTGATGGAGGAGAACTTTACTATGACTTTCTCAGCTTTCCTTGTTGCAGGATAATGGCAAAGCTCGATAATTCTTATTGTATTCACCCAGTCACAGTATAGAGGTTACTTTTTTTCTGTAAAGGTAGTCTTTTTACATATTTATGTTTAAAGAATGCTATACCATCCATTTTCTTCTGTCTTCCAGTCTTTCCTTTTTCAACGTAGTAACTCCACTGTTTCAAACTGCCTCATAGGCTGTGCTTTCTGAGTCTTGACCATACTTGCTCTTCTCTTCTGGATTTTCATAAATGAACAATTAAATTGTCTTTTATTTGTAGACTGAGTGTTTGTGTTCATTTCACAGTAACAAAAACTTCTTTCCTTCTGAAAGCCAGTGATGTTGATACGTGAGTTCATCAGAGGGTTATTTTAATATTTGTTTCTAGCAATACCCCGAAAGTACTAATGATACTGATATCCAAGGGCAGTTATGTTTCTCTGGAAGCCATACTGTCATTTTCAAACTCATGTGAACAGTTAGGCTGGTGCCATTGACCTTGCAGTGCCTTGCTTCCTTGGTTGCAAAAATTAAGTCACTGAGCCCAGTGAACCTATCTTACCCTCCTTGGGAGATAGGCAGGATCAGGAATAGCAAATGAACCAAAAGTGAACTGAAGCTGCATAGCAACCTGGTTGCATAGCAGTTTTCTGCCTTAGGTCCTCCTGGTCCCTAGCACGGCCCTACAGCACCACTAGCACTGCGCTACAGAACTACTGACTACTTTATTCTGGGAAAAAAATATGTGAGAAAAGGTGTTTCAATCAAAATAAAAATATCAGTAGAAATTTGGGATCCTTTTAAGTCTATTAATGTCTTTTTAAATAATAAAAAAAAACAAACAAGAAACACGTTTGCAAAAAAAAACCTTAAAAAATAGAAACTTTTTTAAATGTCACACAATTTTTTTCCAAATTGACTCTTTGTTATATATCTGCTTGATAAACATCTGATCAAAGTAAAAGAGAGGGAGCAGGTATAAACACTGGTGAGTATTCTTTCGCTCTCACTGGCTGCAGTATGCATATAAATTATGGGCATAACATAAACGTGCAGAAAAGAGTATGTGCATTAAAAAACAACAGCAAAGGAAGGCTTAAAATCCCTGGAATTAATTTCACTAAGTCATGAAAGCCATGCTTGAACAGCAAAGGCAAATAAAACATGCACCCCTGAAACTTCATTTGAAGTGTCCAGCGCAGAATTCTGTGTTTTTATGTCACTTACCAGCTCCAAATAGCTTTCATGCTCAAACATCTCATCTTCCCAATACAGTGTTTGTAAGCAAGACAGAAAATACCATAAGCTGCACTACAGCAGCCCACGAGTAGACACACTGATAATACAGTGTTTATTTTAAGGTGAAAATGCACTTCGGAAGAACACCCCTAGAGTCTGGGTGATTTTGGGATATATAATTTACTTACCACAGTTACAGCATCATTCAGAAGCGATTCTCCAAAAACAATGATGAATAGAACTTCATTGACATGGACTTCTTCAAACACTGCCAGAACAGCTACAGGATCCACAGCGGCAATTAAACTGCCAAAGAGGAGGAAATCCAGCAGCCCAGAGTCCAGTTTACCTTCAAAAACAAAGCAAACAAATTATAAGCAGAATAATCTCTGTACTACCAATAGTAATGCCAGACTGGGATTTTACAGTTAATGCCAAATCCTGGAAAATAAAGATCCCAAGGTACCAACCGGAAAGCATGTTACAGTGACTACTTAAGAAGTTCTGCATTGAGTCATCTTGTATCCTACAAGTTTTGTTTGATTCAGCATTGGCCCCTGTGGATCAAATTTGTTTCCGGGAGCAGGATCAATGCAGACCTGTTCATGTGGCAAGACAGTTTCAGGTCTAAACTGGCTTTCTATTTGTGTGTGGTATGGTTTGTCTAACTTGACTAAATTATCCCAGGATAACTGAGAACTCACAAGATGTTAAGAGGACCATACCAGCACTTCTGAAGTACATGTTCCAAAATACTTCATGTCACAGGTTAAATCTGATTTTTCATCACCAGGAACTGCTACAGTGGTGCTTAACTGCACTCAATGCAATTGTGGCTTCCTTACTCACTGATAGGTGCAGTTAAGCGCCACTCATTCCCAAATCAGGATTCATGAGGATGTTAAATTGCCTGCAAGCGGACCATAAAAACAGATGAACGACCAAAATGTACCTCAACATGTTTGTGTTGTAGCCTTTTAGGAATTTTGGCAATGATTTCAAAAGTTTTGAAACTACAAAACTCTGGTGACAGAGTAACCCGTTTTTTTTTTTTAACCTTCTTTTATTTATTAAGGTTATTTTGTTCAGTTATGCAAACCAACTGAGACAAGCATTCACTGCCATTTTAAAAGTAACAGAAAAGGCAGAGCCACAAAAATTGCTTTGCTCAGCTTCCTAAATTTCTTGTAAAATTTACCCTCTTCATGAAATCAAGAATGGCAACACAGTCATTTTTTCTGGAGAAAAGATTTCTGAGCAGTAAAATTCCCTTTGTGTTTATTAACAGATGGAGAAGGAAGCAAGGTTCATTAAGAAGTCACGGTGCCAAAAATTTCATGAGGAAGAGCAAAGAATTGAGGATTCATTCATTGAAACACAATGCAGAGGCCCATGCCCAAAATTATCAGGCATGATTTCTACAGGTAAAGAAGAAATTCATCTAATTAAATGGTTTGGAAGCATGAGTCAGATGATGACAGTAACTGCAGCCAGAGGATCAACATTGCCTGTAAGGTACTTCCAGAATAACATGGCCACTCCTCTAGAAAGAACTCTGAAAGACAATTTTTCAAATTCAAAATGTTTTGCACTTAGAATATAATTGAAACAGAAACCAGATTCCAAATAATTTTGATACATAATGGCATAGGATTATTTCCTCAAGAAAAGGATACTCATATGGGCAGTCAGAGAGATTAGTAGACCCCGTTATATGCGACAATGTCCAATAACCTGATGGAGATGCAGATGTATATATTCTCTTAGCTGCTATCTGCCAATCAGATTATCTACAATGTTTTCTATACAGTTTATAGGGACCTTGGTATGGCCCTGAAAAGAAACTCATATCTTGCACAGACATACAACTACCTTGTTTTTTTAAAAAAGGTAAAGAGTCTTGTTATCACATGGACATATTGGGCTGTGAACAAGGACTGAGCCTATCGGTTTTAGCGTGAGAGTGGGGTTGAAGCAGCGACCTTAAGCCTGTGCCAAAAATTCTGAGAACAGCCTTGAACCTGAATGTAAGTAATGGTTCCACCAAATGTTGTCCTTCTCAGGCATGCTTAAGGAAGAAACAAGCCCAATGACAGTAACTATCAGATATCAGGGTATAATAGAATGTAAGGTTTGAAAATAAATTGGCTCGCTGAGATTGCTTATCTTTTTTATGTGTTACCAATTATAATCATTGGTACATTCTTTGAAGACTTGCAAAGCTAGTGAGCAAATATTTATGGCAAGATTAGGACACATCTATAATTCCTACAAAGCACTGTCAAGAGGCATGGAGTTTCTAAATCAGATTTTCATTTAGACTAATAACAGAAGTTAGTTTCAGTTGGTACATGACTACGGCTTCCTCCAACTCCTCAATGACACCAGAGCAAGGTAATTTCACTGGGCCCAGTTCAAGGCCTTTAGACACACACAGCATGTTGCAGCTATGACCCAGATTGTACGGGAAAAACTGTTCTAAGCATTAGTCACAACCACAATACTGCATGTGTTAGTTCTCCAGCAGATAGTGAGCAGTTCACTGCAATCAGCGTGGAAGATTTAGGATTAGGTAATTCTTCCTATTCTGTGGAAGCAGACTGATAGGACTCTTGGTTAACAGTTAACGTGCTAATCTTTTTCTTTCATTTCTAAGGAAGGACTTCTTTGTCACTACCACCTTCTCTATTTTCCTTCTGCAAATTATAATATCTACAAGGGTACTGAATGCAAACAAAGAGCTGCTTTTATGTTTATTTATGTAGGAAATCTATGCAATCCAGTTTGGATTATGCACTCTTATATTGATGGACATTCCTACAGGCCCATTGAATAGCACAGCTGGAAATCATTTGGTTTTAGCTCATCTTAATCTGTAGTGGATTTACGTTTCTACATTTTAATGATATTGCTTTTAGCATTATTCACTTCCATTGTAGAACAAGCGGGATAGAAACAAAAATGTGCTATAGAATTTCAACCAGAAGGTACTATGAACTCTTCCAGAAACTGAGTAACTCAGCATTCTTCTATCTTCAGCAAGTAAGTAACAACAGCAAGATTTTTCACAAAGTGTGGTGGTTAGATCTTCTTGACCTCTTGGAGGTCAACACAATAGATTTAGTGGATTAGTAAATCTGTGTCATGTAGATATTTTAGAATTCTACTCAGCTTTGCTGGAGAATGACATAGTTTGAATCAGGGACAGCCTTGTCTGGTCTTTTTCACAGCTGAAATTAGAACTCTAGTAGGTCTTTCTGGCAAAGACAGGTCCCCACAGCATACCCATAATGCCCTTTCAAACATTAGAGTTCACCAGGCATGTCAGTTTATTGTTCGCCTTTATTAACATCCCCATATTTCTCTTGCAGAACTTTAGCTGTGACCTGTGGTAGGGGCTGATTTTCCTGTGTAACTGCAAGCTCAGAGTTCTAGTATACACGTCAATAAAATATTTGCATACTGATGAAGCAGAACATGTAACCATCAAATCCAGCTTTTGCAGTTAGTCAAGAGTTGTTTATAGATTGGGAGGAGAAGAAGAATTTATGTGAATTTTTCACCTAAAATAAAATTTTTTGGAAAACAGTCAACTTTTCCATTTCACAAGTTGTAAGGAAATGAATCATTTTCCTTTAATGACTTATAGCAACATATTTTTTAAGTAATTATCATACATTATATTTCCCAGAAGAGGATTTTAAGAAAATTTTTTTGTCATTTTTTCTTAATTGTTCTGAGCATCTTGGATATTAAATCAAACAATCCTTTTCCAATCTCCAGTAGCAATATCCCTTTGTCATATACTTTCTTCCTGAAAACCTGATTTTAATTATAAATGTGGTATTGTGGATGAAATCTATTGCTTGAAGCACAGGAAACCTCCTTTCTACCTATAAAATTCAAGGGTGTTTGCATTGAGCTGTAACCTTTGTATCTTCCAAAGAAAATGCTCTTGCTTCCAAAACCAGAGTTATAGTAAGCTAAATATCTAAGATGTATCTTATCATAGCTGTTTAATTACAAACATCTGCAATTACATAACATGAGTCTCAAACGAAAGTCTGTAGAGATTAAGTACTGCTGTTCTGTTCTGCCTCTTCTGGCAGCCCTGTGCCCTTACATCGTGGTGTAATTAAGACAGAGTGCGCCTTAGAACAATGGAATGGTTTGTGCTGGAAGGGACCACTGACACCCTCCAGTTCCACTAACTGGGACACTTTCCATTAGACTCAGGTTGCTGAGAGCCCCATCCAACCTGGCCATGAACACTTCCAGGAATGGGGCATCACAGCTTCTCTGAGAGAAGCACAAGTAATAGGAAACCCTCACTTTTTGGATTTGTGGTCTAGGAAATTGTGCATCACCCACCTTTTCAAGTCCCTTTGGACTGCTCCCATCAAAATGGCTTCCCTTTTTTTTTTAGTAGGACATCTGCTAATTCCTTCTGTAAATCTAAATCTTCAGTTACAATTTCCAGACACAGAAGACAAACAAGAGATGTGTAGATGGGTCATGCATATATACCCTATCAGTAGCCACTTAATATTAAATTACACATTATAAAATAACACTTAATTACATTAATAATATTAAATACATTGATAACACTTCATATTAAATAACATCAAATATAACACTTAATATTAAAGCTGACTTAAGGAAGACACTTCCATTTCACAGTAACTTTTAAGGTTTCTATCACAGCAGAAAGAAACAAACCCTTCAGTGTGTATTTTTGTCTAGATGTCCATTAGCAGAAAAAATCCTGAGCTTTATCCTGAGAGTATTCTTACATATTTAGAACAAGACAATATGAGAGACATGGATTCAAGTGTCTTTTGTGCCTTCCTTAGGGAAGATTTTTCAGGTCATTCTTAAATTTGATAAAGGTGTAACAAACTGCTCCCATTAACATTGAATTTTGCTGCTGGAAAGAGTTGTTAAATTGTAGCTCATCACCCATTGAACAGTTGGTATACAGCAGCATTCATAATTGTGCCTTCATAGATCAAACTTACCCATTATTCCTGTCAGATAGACACCATAGAGAGATAAACCAGTTGTGGCAGCATTCCATACTGTCCCGATGACAGCATACAAAAGGATGGAGCCAAGATTTCCAAAGAATAATCTATTTGGCATAAAATATCCAGCATCCAAAACAATGGGGGGCAGCAAATAGAAGAAAAATACAGTTGGTGTCAAGGAGAAGGAGGCAATGTGATCTGCTGCCCATACAATGCCACCGAGGAAGAGGCCGAGGACAATCAGCAGAGCACTTTCTGGAACAACCCGAGTGACTTTGTGGGACAAGTGGAAAACTGCAAGGAAAGAGGAAAACAGTGAGTCAGAAATGAAATGGAGAAACAAGTTGAGCAACAATTGTTGTTAGCTGGCAGTTCTGACTTCACGCAAACTTTTTGCTTCTGTTGTGATTAGACCCAAAAGCGTGTATAGAATGCATGGAATACAGACACTTACAGAATTTAAAATTTAAAAAAAAGGGTTGATCTTCAGATTTTATCTAGCATATTTTAACTTATATGAAGCCAATATTCCATGACTTTTATATCCTTCATTGGATTATCTTCTCTTAACAAGACCTGTTTAGGGAAAGATGGTGTTCTGTGCAAAGCAGTAAGTGCAAGACTGAAAAGAAATGGGGGAAATCCTGGAAATATATGACCTTACGGTTTATTTCTGTATCTCAAATACACATCCAGCCTCCCAATAATTGTCTTTAAAAATGATCAATTTACAAACAGGCTTATTGGAAGATGGGAAAAGAATGCTGAAAGAAAAACTAGTTTCAAGACAACTCTTCTAAAATTTATAAAGAATATTCTAATAATGAAGCATGCAGCAGGAGCAGAATGAAGCTTGTATCACAGGAGATCCCTTTTGAACCTTTTTCTCAAAAGCTCCCTGCCAAGGATTTCATGTAATTCAGAGACTTTCTGAAGGAATGGGAGCTTTAGTGGTTCCTTCAAATATGTATTTGTGGGGAATGGTTCTGCAATACGCAACTTTCTTTTGTATAAAGTATCATAAAATTTGTATGTTACAAGAGTATGTAAAATCTGTTAATAAAGACAAAGAGCATATGGCATCTATCACAGCAAAACATGTAAAGGCATGGTGTGGTAAAACTATAAAACTAGCCAGTAATTAGAAGGAGGGAAAATTACTGAGTGCCATGAGTGAATCTAAGGAGACAGAATGATGGCACAACCAGACAGAAAAAACAGACCATTCAAGGTGACAGAAACACAACTAAGACTGCACATACATGTGGCAGTATGTAACATATATTTATAATGCATTTGATGGGTATCAAATAAAAGAAAAAAGAAAAAAAAAAAAAAAGAACAGGGAGAAGTCAAGCCTACAAAGAAAGAACATGAAATAGGAGGAAGATGAGAAGTGTTTGATAGTAAGTAAGCACGGGTGGTTTAACTGACTTTCTTGGGATTTCTGTGAGCTTGTCCTTTAGTTTATCTTAAGTAATGATGTGTCACAGGTGGCCTGGACCCTGGCACTTTGTGAAACTGACCCAATAAATGTCACTTTACTTACATAATTTTGTGTTAAAAATGTGAGTTTCACTTCAGGAAGAAAATTTTACTCTAAAAGCCTTCAAGTTTGTCAGGTTTGAACATCAGCTATGTTGAAGCTGTTACAATGTCTTTTCTATGATCATGCTGAGATCTTAGACCAGGTTACTTTACTGAAAGACCATTGTTTTTCTTCCTATCCAAGAATTTGTCCTAGTCAAACATTTACTAGTTACCTTTTAGAGTGTTTTAAGGGCCCCACTCCTGAACTGTTGGTTTTAGCCCTGTCTGCGTCTACACCAGTGATGTTGGAAGCATCATCCATCATTACAGCAGCCCCACAATACTGTGGTTCCTTAAACTGTAGAACCTTCGTGGTGTCATCAGAATAGAAACATGAAAGGAAGAGTGACCAGAGCCTCCCTAGGGCAACAGTGAGCATGAATGCAGATGTTCCTGAGTGTTTGCAGACAAGACTTGAAAACATGTTAGAACACAGATAAAAAGTGGGATGAATACAAAAGCAATCAGACATGAAAACAAACTGCAGTCAATGAAGCTGACTAAACCATGCCAGTTTTTGGTGTCATCTGTGTCATGTAATGATGAATAACACTTCACAGAAATAAACACTATGCTTTTTCTCAGTGAAGTTTCCTCTCTTTGTTAAAGATCCCTTGGGCTTGCATTAAAAAAGAAGAAGAGAGAGGAAATTAAATGAAGAAAAATAAACTAGCTACTACTCCATGTGTACAAATTGTGGCATTTAGCTTCTCAAAAGTCTTTCCTACTAGTCATTCTTGATTCCTTGAATTTCCAGTCAGTGAATTATCAACTAATTTATCACCTCACAGAGAAGGGATTATCTCCTTATCCCTGAAAACGAATGTTGCTGAGCTAGTCTTACTAACCAAAGTCTGCTTTTCCTACTCTTATGTTAGCAGATAAGCCATGACTACAAGAAGTTAAAGTTAAAAATTTAAAATGAACTTGTGAAGACTTTTCAGAACTAGGCATTTGAAAAAAAACAAAACCAATGTACAGCTAAAAATGCATGTTCTGTAGAATTCCCCGCTTTACAACCAAAACCAGTTATGAATGCTGGGAAGTCACTATGATTTTGGTTATAACATTGTCTCCTCCTAAAAGTCGCATTTTCCCAGTAAATCAGCTCTGTCTTATCTGACTGTGTTCCCTTTAACTCCAACCAACTGATTATCTGTACCAGATTTTAATATTATCAGCAATAAATCCTTCTACTCTGTTAGTTTAGGAATGTAGGCCATAGACAGGAAAGTAATTGCATGAATAGGGCTCCAGAGAAGCCTCTTTTAATTTTTGTATTTGGCCCAAGATAAATCTGAAAATCAGACTGCATTTGTTCTAAGATAACTGCCTAGCTAACACTTTAGGAAGATAGCATGCCATATGATCAACAGAAATATGCCTATAAACATAGAAATATGTAAAAGAAAAATACCACAGCTGATGAAATTCAATAAAATAGCTTTAGACTGAGATGCACTCAGAATTTAGTTTGAGTTCATATTTGCACGTACACTGATTGATGTTTTTTTCTGGCTATGCTATGTGCATAAAATATATTTAATCAAGATTGTACATTATGAGTAGTTATTACATTTGTGGAAATGGATAGAGATAGATTAATTCCAAATTTACTCCTTAATGTTTATTTTTACAATTCATTATTCTGAAGTAATGTCCCATACACATTCTGAGTGTATTACAAACTCACAAAATGACAGCACTTCCATCCATAAAGTTTGCCTTTACTTGTCTAAAAGAGATCCAAAAACTATCCCACAAAATTAATTGTGGCCCTATGACAAAGTAGAATTGGCAGCTTTAATTACATCTAAATGTCTAGCACGACTAGGTGTTTCACCTGACTGAGGAGCAAAATACAATCCAGCAAGGTTTGTAAACTCCTCATGGACAAGGAGTTTAGTTTGATGCCGATGTGAAAGAAATTTCACATATCAGGAAGGATAGCACGCAGTTCTGCTCAGATAAATTATTCTGTGATGGACCCAAAGATGAAATTAAGTTTACTTTCACTGCTGTTAATGAGGAAAAGTATGTTAATATATTTTAATGAAGAGGGAAAGGGTAAAGGAAGAAAACCTGTAGCCAGTTCATGGCATAAAAGGAATAACTGTGCAAAGGGCAATTTTGTGATCTATAAATTTTAACTTTTAAAATTTGGAATTCACCTACCTAAGTCTACACACAGAAATATTAAGACACAGTATTAAAGAAAAAGTTAAACATATGCCTTTCTTCCAGTACATGCTATACCTGGTTTGAAAGTGGATTGGACTGGCTACTGGGTAAACTGTTTAAATTCAAGCTGAGCATCACTGAGTTAGAAGCTTCCTACAAAACTAAGAGGCAGCTGCACAGTATAAACATCCTGTGATTTTTTTTTTCAGACACTTCCTTTGAGATCCAGGAAAAGGGACTGTGGCATTTAATATATCTGATGAGAAAGACAAAACAAATCAGCAATCTATGTATGATTTGGTGGCTGGAACCACTTGCTTTTGACTCAAAGAATGGAACATACATTAAGAAGTAAGTTGGGGTAAACTGACCTTTTAAAAATGCAGTAACTTAGATTAAATCCTTCAGTGGAATTTACAACATTCAGCAAATTATCTCCTTCTTTCTAAGGCCATCTGTGAGTACTTTGGAAGATGTGATTCAACAGAATAAACTTTTTCTCAGTTACTCAACAAAATGAAGACAGAAAGACTGATTAAAAGCAAGAAAAATTAATTTAAGAATAATAAAGAGATACTATACAATTAATTTTCAAGTTGTAATATTTGTAGACACATACAAATTTTCTGACATAGGGTTTTAATTTATTTTTCAAATTATCTCTAACAAAACCTATTTTTAATCAATAATGATTTTTGCTTATCAAATGAAATATTTTAATACCTCAGCTCTAGATATTTTTGCATTATTTCCAGCTGAAATAACAATTCAAGATAGATTTACCACCTTTCGAAAACACATCACTTCAAAAATAAAAATCTGAAACTACCTATTTAAAATACTGCTAAATTTCAGGACTTATGCCATCATTTCAATACTATTTCAGGTGAAGAACTACATTTCAAGTAACTTTGATAGCGTAAAATCAAAGCTCTGCAAACGTCAACATTATTTTTGCAGCTAGTGTTACTGTTCCAGTCAATCACAAAACCTACTGCACACGCACAGTACACGTGTCATCCAGAGAAATCAAGAATTGACTCATAATAATGATAATAATTCTCTGCTGGATTTTTTCCATGTATCTTTGGATAAAATCCAAGGACTCGAAAATTAAAAGATGATCAACCTTATCATTTCCATAGTTTCTGTGAAAGCAGAGATATGAATCTGCAAACAATTCTAAACTCCTCCTATCAGGGTTAGTGGCAAGTGTGAGGTCTCCCACATGCATTTTTACTAATAGGTCAAATATGCACTGACAGTATCATACTAGTCTATTTTCCAGTTTTGACTTTTTATTTTCTCTTATAAAGTTGAAGTTATCGTACTTCATCAAGCCATGGGTGTTTCTAATTGGAGCTCCGACTTGATTCTCTGTAAGTGGTGAAAACCCTTGCCATTGACCGAAGTGAGAGGAAAACACTGCAAGCTCCTTTGTAATTCTTTACTTTTCAGAGATGCAAATAATAGCATCTCCAAGGCAGCACACAATCATGTTTTTTTAATAGCACAACAAAGAAACTTTTTACAAGAAGGCATAATAAATTCCACAGAAGAATATTCTGCCCAAAGGGAACTCTTTCCTCTAAACATCTTCCAGTAGTTGTACATTGACTGGCAAGCAGGAGATTTTTTTATCTTATCTACCTGTTCATTAGGTATATAGCATTATAAGGAATTCAATTAAAAAACTGTTTAGTTCTACCCTTTTGGCAATTTTTTTCAGTGGTGTCTTCTGCAGACACATATTGTTATTTAAAAAAAAAAAAAAAAAGAAAAAAAGAAAGAAATATACCAATAGCATACATGGAAAAAAATCTGCTTTATCTTGGCTGTATAATAGCTCAAAGTATACTCAAATACCAGCTTATGACCTAAATTGTATCAATCGTAGCTGAGCACTAACGTAGTCCAAAAGACTCTGTAAACTCTGAACCATTGCTATTATGTTGGTCTACCTGACTATGACATACACTCTAAAATATAATACAGAGCACGCATTTTTAAGAAAGGATCATTTTGCTTCCCCCATCCCTAAATGGCATCGATCTCTGGACACTCTCTTGCTCCTCAGCCCCATGCTTTAGTTGCAGCCAGGTAGTGAGTCACAGCTCGGTTTAACCAGCTGCATCTGCCATACCAAGAAAGAAGCAGCAGTGCTGTAGAAATGTATGATATGGTCTACACAAATCTCTGCAAGAGATTGGAGCATTCATGGTGTAGGAACTGTGTGTAGATGCTGGAACAGAGACAGCTGTGCATGTTCTATTCTTTTTCCCCTGATTGTTTTTGGTTTTTTTATCTGCAAACGCCTTTAAAAGACTAATGTAGTATAGATTAGATTAGATTAGATTAGATTAGATTAGATTAGATTAGACTAGACTAGATTAGATTAGAGTGTTTGGAGATCTTTTCTCATTAAACCGTGTAAGTAGGAGCCCTGACATCTAAAAAGCAGCTAAGCAGTCACTGTTTTAAAATCACTTCTCACTCTTGGTTTACCAACAGCCTCATAAAATCACTGAGCTTTGTTGGCTGCCTCTGGAGTGTGCCCTGGTCCTCTCATGATACTGAGGGAAATGCACGTCAGTTCCAGTCTGCGCATCACCTAGCCCAGACTAAAGTGAATTTTTCTGACACAATGGACAGTACAAACTCCTTAGTAAACTTCCCCATTGCAATAATTTAGAAAATTGCTTAACAATAATGACCATTAGTGTTTCCCTTTCTAATTGTGCAGGGAGGTTTTATAAGTAAAGTAGCTCTCTTCAGTCACCTTGTCTTCTGTTTAATGGGCAAATTTACTTATACTTCTAACATTTTAATCTCAAATATTCATGAAGTTTTGCTGATAAATCTAATCCCTACTTACTCCACTCTTTACTAAGAGACGGTTTTTGACACAATTTCCTGTTTAACAAAGTTTTACTTGTTTATAATTCTCTTATCTTTTGTTGTTTAATGAAATTTTACTTGTTTATAATTCTTTTTGTTATGGCTCCCTTTACTTCTCAATAGTCATGCCCGCCTACTAGCCTACTAGTTCTCTGATAAACTTCCTGCACATGCTACACTTGATTTCTTTATAGTCTTATGTCTTTCATTTTCTGCTCTGTCCTTGTTACTTTTATTCTTTTCACAGATGCACCAGTTTTGCATCCTTGTGCACTGACTGCAGTTGTACTGAATCCCTGTGTTAAGATCTCTTTCATGACTTGACTTCCTAAGTTTCTTACTTCAGCAAACACAGCATTTCTTGCCTGCATAGCCGTAGGCACACCTTTCAACTTACAGCTGATTATGTAGCCTGCACTAGTAAGGGCTATTTGTTTGTGTATCCAGACCTTCATTATCACACCAACATATTTAACGATCCTCATTTCAGAGGGTTATTGCTCCAGCTAAGTCTATGTGAAGGTACATCACAGTTAGAGAGTTCATTCTGATTTCTAGCTTGAACTTGTTCACAGCTATTTTATATCCATTTTCCTTTGTAAGAGTGATATCAATTTTCTTAAATGGCTGGTTTGCCCTAATATTGATTCTTTAATTTCCTATTATATAAGCAAAGAGAAAAACATACTGTCTTTTTGTTGCTTGTCTTTGGTTTGTTAAAGTAAACTACTTTTTTCAGTCTTCAGCTCTGTCTTTTTCAATCTGAGTTCACCTTTGTGGACTCAGAGCCATCAGAAATATAGACTGCATGAGTCATAGCAGAAGTGGGTCCAACAGCATTAATAATTTCCTATCACAATCTATAGTTGAGCTACATCCTGGATTCATTATCACACTGGTGACTCACAGTCACCCTGTATTCACTTTGTACAGATGTACCTCTCTTCCCCTTCCCATTCTCATGTCAATTCATGTCATGGCCTCTGAGTGAAACTGCACTCGACATTAGTGTATTACATCCCTTCCCCTAGTCCTCAAGATTATATGGTTTTCCTGGTACAACAGCCAGATCTACATGAATACTGACAACACCTATAGAAATGTGTCATCAGAAGCCTTCAGTAGGATGGCCCACCTCTGCGCATTTGTGGGAAATTTAAAAAAGAGCAAAACCAAAGCCCCACATAACACCAGTCCAAAAATGAAACTCCAGCAGCTTCTTGTGACTGACAAATAATCTTCTTATAGTTTCATACTTTTATCTCATCCTTTCCTTATCCACCCAGAAAGTGTTTTACCCCATCTTATTTGCAGATGAATTTAGGCTTAAATCAAAGAAAAAAATCTTCCATTGTGTTCTAAGAGTGGTTTCGTTGAAGCAAGGATTCAAAGCATTAGGGAACTGCATTTCTAGTCTGTCCAGGAAGTGCTTGGACAGACTCGTCAGAGCTGAAGTTGATCATTATTACCTATATTTGCCTTTCTAATCTTTATCAACAAAGTGTGCTTGGCTTTTTTTTTCCTGGTCAGGGGACTGATAGCATATTTTATAGTCCTTTAGATTCTCTTCTGTGGACCTTGAAACAACAAAACAAGTGTTGTGAATTATGCTGCCATTTTGAATTGTTTATATACAACTGGCAAAAATCTCTCAAGAAAAGAGCTTTTAAGGATTTCTTCTAATCTATATTACTTAGACAAACCTGCAATTATTAATCATACCTTATGCTTTTACCCAATCTAGAAAAAAATGAGAGATTTATTGAAAAAAACTTGGGAGTTTTTTTGTATCTGAAGAAACTCGGAGATATAATATACATATATTGTACAAAAAGAGGTAAAAGCCATTTCTGGTATTGGATCTTGGTACTGTCTTAAAATATACTACATGAGCACAACTATTAATATTATTTATACTTAATCTTGGACATATTTTTCCTAAGCAAGGCACAAAAGTCCTTCATATGGAAGGACTGGTTTGAGTTTGGTTTAATCCAGCTCAAGAAAGCTTTCTTTATTTGTCACATATGTAATGGTCACCATTTACAAAGTGTACAGCATTGTAATGAGCTCATTAAGCAGAAGATTTTAGGTAGCTGTTCTCTGTAGGTGAACAATTAACAAAATATGTTAGCAATTAAAAATGCAACCAACATACAGGTCAAGGTTTCCAGCTGATAGGTCATAACATAATAAGACAGCCCCAAGTCAAATTCAAAGAAGTGTGTGAGTAAGCAACTATTACCTCTATAAGCACTTAGAACATAATGAAGTTTAAACACTCAGGCACAGTTTATCATAATTATGCCAAATAGTTCTTTTTTGGAGGAGCAGTCCCACTGCAGTGCAAGTGTGGTAGCATTTGGCCCTTATGGAACTGAACAGCACTGAAAGAAAAATGGGAACAGTCAAAAATAATATTTCAAAATGAGAGCAAAGTACACATTAGAAACACCTTGAAGTATAGTAGAGGATATAAAACAGGACAGTAAAAGAATCATAAAACTGTTTCACTTCCTATGCAAAGGTATTAAAATTAAGTTTGAAAGACAATCAAGTTAATATTCCTCACAGATGGAACTCATTTAAGGGTTACAATGAATTTTCTGTGTTTAGGATGCTGTCAGTGCATGATATTCTATACTGAATGCAAATATAAAGAGGCACAGTTGAAGATGTTACATACCAAATTTAGTCTGTATACAAAAGAATAAAAAGAGCATGTTTCTGTCATAGCCTCTTCCAATTGCATGTTAAAGAGTAAGCAATAACTGCAATCAGACTTAGTGGTAATTTTCTGATCACTAAGTTAGTTATGACAAAAATGAATGCCTGAGGTCTAAAAATACAGCTGATTTTACTATATAAATCAGAAAAGCATTTAGGGACACGAAAACAAGGTAGAATTTACTTTCTGTTAATCGTATATATTGCAACTGCCCCAGCTTCAAAATTGTCTTCAAAAATTCCTTGAAATTTATTGACAGATAGTGAAAGCAATTCTTTCTTTTAGATACCAAACTATTTTCCAGTGACATGAGTTAAATAAAGAAATGCCAAGAAATTAGTTTCACACTATGAATTTGACTTTTTTTTCCTTTTAACCTCCATTTTAATATGATAAATTAATTGAAACAAAGATGTCCCTGTGGGAATGTTTTGGCATTTGCTCATACAGATAAAAAACTACAAGGAAATGGGTTACTAGTAATACATGGAAGCAGTTGTTCTGCTGTCATGGTAAATTGCATAAGGAATTACCAAAGCCTGAGCACAAAACAGGACCAGTTCTCCCTCGTTGAGGTCTATGGTAGATGTAGAAAAATAAGATAAGGAAGAAATAATTGAATGAATACCAATAGTAGACTGAAACTCTGAAAATGTCCTTATACGACAGGGACTTTCTCTTCCTCTCTTGAACTGCTTCCAGCAAGGCACAGTAAGGATTATTGCTGTTAAGAAGGGCATGGGGGACATAATTAAAGCCTAAGGGCTGAGGTGAATTCCTATGAAGGCTGCTCCAAGTCATGAGGTAGGAAAGTACTGTTTTTTCAAGCACAGGCAAACTGGCTTGCTTCGTGCCCCTTACATTCCACCCTGGCAAGATTTTAATTAATACAACTGGAATAGCATGGAATTACAGTGGAAGTATTCCTGATTACAGCAGTAAATTATACAAGCATTAGGGTATTCAAATTTACTAGCAATGACCACAGGAAAAAAAAAAAAACAACCAAACACACATATGTCAAGCAGCTCTTGCTTAAAACTGAAAACAAATTTAATCTGAGAGAATTAACAAAATATGACAGCCTAGTTTCCATTGAAAGTAAACACTACTGCACCCCCTGAATAGCTTCAAAGTTTTGCTAGTCTTATGTTGGAGGGGAGTCTCCAGCAGCTTTATAAGAGAAGAGTTTCATGGTGGATTACACCTCTTTTACATAATTTCAGAAACTCAGGTATATTGTTTATATGTGCTAGGAATTTGGTCATCTGAGATTTTCTAGGTGACATTTTTAACCAACAAGTTAGAAATACTTTTGAAAGAAACACTCCCTATTGACATACAGAGTCCAGAATGACAACAGACAAAGTCTTTTACCAAGCTCAACACAATTTGGCCAGAAATCCACTTGCACCCCAGGCTGCATCCAAAGCACTGTGGGCAGCAGGGCAAGAGAGGGCATTCTGCCCCTCCACTGTGCTCTGGTGAGAGCCCACCTGCAGTGCTGCATCCAGTCCTGGGGTCCTTAGCAGAGGAAAGGCATGGACCTGTTGGAACAGGTCCAGAGGAGGACACGTAGTCGATCACAGGGCTGGAGAACCTCTGCTATGAAGACAGAATGTGAGAGTTGGAGTTGTTCAGCCTGGAGAAGGCACAGGAGAGACCTTATAGCACCTTCCACTTCCTAAAGGGGGACGACAAGAAGGCTGGAGTGGAACTTTGCACATGGACGTGTAGTGAAGGTACAAGGGGAAAGTGGCCTTACACTGAAGGAAGGTCGATATTAGGAAGAAATTCTTTACTAAAAGGGTGGTGAGGCACTAGAACAGGCTGCCCAGAGAGGCTGCAGATTCCCCATCCCTAGAGGTGTTAAAGACCAGGCTGGATGGGGCTGTGGATAACCTGGTCTAGTGCAAGATGTGTTTGTCCATGGCAGGAGGGTTGAGACTAGATGATCTTTAAGGTCTCTTCCAACCCAAACCATTCTATGATTCTAGGGCTGTGGAAGCATCTCAGTGAATGGCTCCAGAGCTTTGTCAGAAAATGGAGAAGCAAGCAAAAAGTTTTTTCTTTAAGAATGCTCTTGACATCACTTGTCACTTACTTGTTTCTCCATATAGAATTCCCTTTGTGGAGTTTTACTTCATGACAGAATAGCTCTTTTAACATTAGCAGTGCTAGGCAGAAAGAACATGGTAAGGAACTGAGCAAGGTGATACGCGGGAAAGAAAGAGGCAACGATTCTCACGTTACAATAGTTACACAGTACTCTTGTCTATTAAGAAAACACCATTTTCACCAACCAAGCCTGTGAGTTTCTGGGTCAGGCAACAGAATACAGAAGACATGACATGCTTTGTTACTGAATGCACTCAGTCCTGCCCATAAGAAAGTAAATTTGCTCAGAAATCCAGGTACATAATTTATTTTCCCTCAGACTTAAGAAGAGCAAGGTGCACTTTAGTTTATATCACTCTAAATTTTTCCTCCAAATGGCTCTGAGATACTGCTATCATTCAATGTGCTTTAGAATGGCTTTTGATTTTTGTCCCTACAACTTCTCCGATTAAGTAACATGTTAACTTCCATACCTCATTATCTCATTTGAGAGGTGAAGTACACGATGGTAGCAGCAGGAAGAGCTGTAGTTTAATTAGTGTCCTTATACTGCAAAATGTAGTACATGGAAAATAACTTTGATGTTTTGAAATGCAGTAGGAAGGTGGTAAGACAGCTGATATTTTTTCAGTTACACATTTGTGTTTTGTAGTGCATACATTGGGAAAATGAGAAAGGACAGTGTGCAAAAGGAAGTTCACAAGGGGTTTAATTTAAAATTATTTTCCACAGTGGAGAAATGAAAAGGAAGGGAACAAAACAACTGGCTAAAGTTGTATTTGAAGCCCAGCTCACAACTCAAACCTTTTAGTTACTTAAGATGACTGTTTACTTCAAGAAAAAAAGAAAGGTAGAAACCAGACACAAATCCCTTCCTAAGCAAAAAACATCCCAGAATGTCACATACATAGACTAAGCATGATTCTATTGTATGAGATACAGTAAAAAATCATATCAACATAGGATTCCTTTCTTTGTACAAGAATATGTCATTTATATAATCAGATCCCTTCCAACATGGGAAAAAGATTTTGCATGTATTCCTAAAAATATCTGTGCAGAAATTAAACTTTGGGAATTAAGTAAAGATTAAGTAAAAATTCACTATGAATCAAATATTACTAAACTATCCACAGTAGTGCCTCTTTTTGACTTCTATTACACCACATATATAAGAATTAAACTTCATCAGATTCATAAAGTAGCTTGGGTTTGAAGGGGCCTTTAAAGGCTGTCTAGTCAGATCTCCCTGCAATGAGCAGGGACATTTTCAACTAGACCAGGTTGCTCAAAGACCCATCCAACCTGGCTTTGAATATTTCCAGAGACTGGGCATCTATCACCTCTCTAGGCAACCTGTTCCAGTATTTCACCATCCTCATCATTAAAAATTTCTTCCTTCCTTGTAGCCTGAACCTCTTAGTTTACAAACCTTAGTCCTTGCCCTATCCCAGCAGGCCGTGCTAAAAAGTCTGTCCCCACCATTGTTACAGGCACCCTTTAAGTACTGAAAGGCAACAATGAGGTCTCTCCAGGGCCTTCTCTTCTCCCACTGAACAACCCAAATGCTCTCAGCGTGTCTTAATAGGAGATGTGCCCCAAATTTCTATCATCTGGGTGGCCTCCTCTGGTCCTGCTTGAACAGGTCCCTGTCCTTCCTGTGCTGAGGACCCCAGAGCTGGACACAGTACTCCTGGTGGGCTCCCACCAAAGCAGAGCTGAGAAGCAGAATCACCCACCTTTAAACCACTGGCCATGCTGCTTTTGATACAGCCCAGGATGGGATTGACTTTCTGGTTTGTGAGCGCACATGGACGAGTCATGTCCAGGAAAGGAAATTATATGATTTACTCACAGATAAATCATAAGACCTAGCTGAAGTGACACTGCTTCATAACGTCTATAAAACAAAAAATGCTAGTGGGTTAGTCTTGCTTTTGTCCTGAAATAGAAAGTGTTATGAAGATCCAAACTTTATTATTTTCTTCCAATATTGTTTTTTTCAATAATCTCTCAAAACTGTGCACCTGAATATACTGTTAGACTTGATTTGAAGGCAAAAATGAACATGAACAAATCTCAAGACAGAAGAGAAGTTTCAACTGAATTTTCTTTAAATTTATGGATTTTCCACTTTCTGCCATGTTCACTAGCATGTAAGCATATGATATACACAACATTTTTTACAATTTTCATTTCTGTTATGAGTTTTCAGTTTTTCAGCAGCTGCATCCATGTGATGATTTATCTATATTTCTATAATATCATAAATTAACAAGCAGTTCCCAAAGCAGCTCTTTACCAAGCTGTTTTTAACCCCAGGTACAGATATTGTGTGTCATGGTTTAAGAGTGATACTCCCCAATTTAGTGCTCCCACCAAGACTCTCCAAACCATGCTGCCACTTGTTCGCTCTCCTGCTCCCCCATTCTCTTTCCGCCTGTGACAGGCTGGAGAGCAGAGTTGGAGGCACAAAAGGGAAAGAGCACCATTGAGATAAGAACAGTTTACTGGAAGCAGTAATAAAATAAGACAAGGAACAATACTAATGACAGTCTACAAGAAAAAAGGTGACTGATTCACACCTTCCTGCTCACCCTGTACAGAAAACCCTCAGCAACACCTGACTGCTCCCTCTGCCTCTCAACCCGGCCCAGAGTGGGAATGCTCCCACCCTCCCCAGAAAATTATGAGAGTGGTATAGAATCACCTCTTATCGATGCTCCTCCTGGCTAATGCGAAAATTAACCCTGTCCTGGCTGGATCCAGGCCTCTGTGTTTTAGGCACTACAGCAGAAACCCAAACAGTGGCTGTAGAACTACTTCACCTCCCTATAATCAGAAAACATCATATGAGAGCATACAGACAAGATTCAACACATTCAACAACAAGGTTTTCAACACATTGGGATCTTCTAAAATGCAACAGACAACACATGCTACACCAGGCAGCAAGAGGAAAATGTAATACCATTCCCCTTTACATTTGTGTAGGTCTTTCCTGACACAAGCATTTTAGTACCCACACACAAGCTGGATTTCCACTTGCAGTAGCAGGTTTATCTTGGACTGCTTTTAATCTTTACTTATAAATCATAATAAACAGAAGGAAACTTCATACTTCCTCCTGCTGTTTTTACATCCTCATACTTTCAAACACCAAGCAGCATTTTTCAAGTGAACATGCCTTGGAAATTATGGGTTTTAATAAGGTCAACTGTGTTGTATTCCTTAAGAAAGGCTGAAGAATTAAGATGGTTTATTGAGTGCTCAAAAGTAGTAATTTTGGCTCAAAAAAGCTTTAGCTTTTCCCTTAATTACCATTTTCTTCAGTACAAGTATTCAAGACATGAAAACAAGATGTACTTCTGTTTACTGAAAGGCTGGGGAACATAAGGTTCGAATAAGATTAATGTATTATGTAGTAAGGAATTACTGCTGCCCTTAAGCCCATGGTAAATGTGACAGCCTTTTTCTTTTAAGCTCATGTAAAGTGTAATAACCTCATCCTCAGATCAGAGAATGTCTGAAAATTGATTAATTAACATGAGCAGGGACGGAGGAAGGAGAATTACACAATTTTTTTTTATCTTTGTCTGACTTCAATGTCATATTTGTCACACTGAAAAAAAAATAAAAAAGTGAAGTTTCTGATTTTGAACTTCTTTATTTCTAATAAAAATTTTGGAGGAATGTTGACTTGTTTCCTACATTTTGTCAAGGAGAAAGTACAGAACCAGCCTTCTCTTTCCAGGCACTTCTACTGCATAAGCAATGCAAGTTTTCAATGGTACAAGTTTCAGGCTCTTTTATAGATGCTACACAACAACTTAAATATCTGGCCTGTGTGAACTACCACCTTCCTTGTTTTACAACCTATCTTTATACTTGCCTTGAATCATAAGTCTTTGCTCCACGCAGCAATTGGCAGATCCACCTTCAAATAGCCCAGAAGATTTATAGAATCACTGGGAGCAGACAGAAGCATGGCGCTCTCATTTGAAGGAATACTTAGCATAATACAGAGGTGAACAAATTGATGCTGCCTATTCATCTTGTCTAAGAAATGCTGCCTTAGTGGGGGAACTAACTAAGCCTTGCTATGTGTGCTCTTTTCATGTGTCTAAAAGGTAATGTCATCTAACATACATTGTACTCCACAGGACAGCATGTAGAGCCACTGGATGAGTCCTCCTGAGGACAGACTGCCCAAGAGAAAAAGCAATCCTTTCGAATCTCTGTAGAGCAAAGTCTCAAAAATCTTACATTACTACTCATTGTAACATAGATTACAATTAATACATCTTGATAGAATCTGTCAGTTTATGACAAATTCCTTTCAATGAATAGAAGATATTTTATCAGAAAACATTTAATGAGAGTCAAATGCTTGCCTTCTGTGTGATAACAAAGCAACAGAAATTAATAAATTAATGAATACATTTATGTGGTGGTTTTACTTGGCCCAGTTTTTGCTAGTGGGTAGGGAGGGGCACAAAGATGGCTCCTGTGTGTCCTGTGTGAAGGTTCTGGATGTTTTTCACCCTGTCCAGCAGAGCCACTCTCTGTTGGCTCTGAAAATGATGGACATGCTGCTGGCCAAACCTGGGCCAAGTAGAAATGTTAGTTACGCCTCTGTGAAAACATATTTAAGAAGAAATGAAAACAATGGGTGCATGCACTTCTTTTTAGCCAGAGGAGGAGGAGGAGGTGAAAATATGTGAGGGAAAACAACACGGAGACACCAAGGTCAGTGGAGAAGGTGGGGGAGGAGGTGCTCCAGGTGCCAGAGCTGAAAACCCTCTGCTGGCCATGGTGAAGACCATGGGGGGAGCAGGTGGTCCCCCTACAGCCCATGGAGTCCAGGGGGGTGCAGAGATCCACCCACAGCCCATGGTGAGGTGCCCATGCCAGAGGAGCAAGGGGATGCCTGGAGGAAGCTGTGAGCCAGTGGGAGTCCCAGCAGAGACTGAGAGTTGCAAAGGCTGTGGACGAGAGAGAAAGGCCTTGGCCC
>VZTX01005168.1:55655-109564 GCA_013400915.1 Pardalotus punctatus | reverse complement strand
GTGCGTCCCCTCCCCACCACTGCCTCATCTCAACTCATGAGTCCAGTGTGTTTGTGTTAGTTTGATTCCTCTCCTCTGGGTAAATGCAGCAGGAGAGAGCATAGAAAGCAGATGTCATAGGTCCCTGGCATTTGGCCAGGGTCAAACCACGACAATTTATTTGTTAGACTTTGAATGTAAATATGGAGATTCTTTCTGCTCTTATTCTTTCACAGTCTTATTCCAATGTTTTTATGCTACTGTTATCCTACTCTTTTTATTATTTATCAGGGCACTGATCAATACAAAAGTGTTCATTTTTTTATATGTAGATTATCTCACTCAGCTCATTACACCAGAAAGATTGTGCATGCAACTTGAATTAGTTGTTTACCTATAAAATTATCAGTGATCACTTTTCTACATGGCTTCTATGGTAGCAAGTGAAACAATGAAGAAACATGAGAATAAACACAGCATTTAAACAACAGTTCTACTTAGAAAAAAATACACTATCCTCCACTAATGATCATCCACAGCAACTAATCTGAGAAAGTAACTGAGCTCAAAATATCTTTATCTGCAATTCAATAATGTTTCTTGACAAAATGCCTGTTCAATAATCAAAATGTCCTATGCAAAGCCAGAGTTTTCCCAGTCTTTTGTAAAGTAAAATCAAGTTAGCCATATGAGTATCATTTAGGGGAGAAATAGAAGACCATTATGGCCATAACTTTAGGGTTCTTTTTTTAGAAGGACAAAGGCAGTTTTCCTGAGAAAAATCCTATTGAAAATGGAGAAACTGAGATGAGATTGCAAAGGGCCAGTGTTGCAACCAGAAGATCCAGAAGTAATAGCTGTGTAGTACAGGGGAGAACCACATAGGTGTGCTTTTCTGGCATACAGCTGTGGGCAGGAGAGAGATTTGTAGGAAATAGGGTACACTACAAATACCACCTCTGAATTTACACAGGTTCCTGCTGAGTCATTTAGCTGCTGCTTGAGCTTGGTATTACCAGTTAACAGATCTTACTACATGTTCCCATCAAGTAATGCTATTCATTAGAATATCAGTTCATCCTGGAGAAAGCTTTGGCTAAAATACAAGATGAAACTCATACTGTTTGAGCTAAGAGAAGGCAGAAGTGGGTGAAAGCCATTTGGAACAGAAAATTGAAGCCACTTTGATCAGAAGGCGCCCAGGGTAGAGGAAAGAGAAACTTTCTGCTGGTACCTTGTCATTCCTTTCATTAATTCACGATGGCATGACCGTCATGGCCACTGCACAGCCACCACATATTCTTCTCTCCTCTGTAGTGTGCAGCTTTGTACCAGCTAATCAAAGTATACCAACTGCATTCAGAAATGATGTCTTCTTTGATCAGGTAAGATGTGTATAAATGTACAGCCATTTATGACCACTGCTAATCCAAGGATCTGCAGATCTAACTGGTAGAGCAACTAATTCTGGAAACAGACACATGATGGACAAGAAATTTCTCAGCAGTAGTCAGCATGGCTCACTACATGAAAGTGCTTGACTAACCTTGATCACCTGATAACATTCTACAATGAACCGATGAACTTGGAAGATGAGGAGAGAGCACTGTCTGACGAGTTGCTAATGGGCTGTCGATAAAGCCTTTGACACTGCATCCCAGAACAGCCTCAGGCAGTTGCTGTAGGGGCTGGATGGGCAGACAATGGGGTGGATTGAAAACTGGGTGAATGAACAGACCTTGAGGGTGGTGATCAGTGGTGCAAAGCACAGTTGAAGGCTGGTAACAAAAGGTGTGCTCCAGGGGTCTGTGTGAGCCCAGTCCTGTTTAACATCTTCATTAATGATGGGGCAGAGAGTACCCTCTCAGTCTGGCTGATAACACAAATTCGGGGGAGTGGTTGATAGGCCAGACAGTCAGGCTGCTATCCAGAGGGACCTTGACAGGCTGGAGAAATGAGCTGACAGGAACCTTGTAAAGTTTGGCAAAGAGAAGTGCAATGTCCTGCACCTGATGAGGAACAGCCCCTCCACACTAGTACATGCAGGGGGCCACCCAGATGAAGAGCAGCTTGGCAGAGGTGTGAGGGCGGCCAGAAACTGGCACAGGTTGCCCAGAAGGGTTGTGGAGTCTCCATCCTTGGAAGATAACCAGGAGTTGTCTTTACATGATCCGGGGCAATGAGCTGTAGGTCACCCTGGGTGAGCTGGAGCATGGGACCAGATGTTGTGCCTTCCACCCTCAACCAGTCTGTGATTCTGTTATTTTATGATTCTGTGAAGTCTATAGGACTCCCAGTACCCAACAGTTTTCCCCAGTTCACTACTGTCTCAAATTCGTTCCCAGAACTAAACAGGATGGATTAGCTTAGGGCCAGAACAATTTCAATGGAAAATCTGGTTATTTAATTCAAGCCAGGTCTTAGAACACTTTAAACTCTAGACTATGCATCAGAACAGAAAAGAAAGCATTCAAAGACTGCTTCAGTCATTCTGGAATTAATATTTTAACCACTTAGACCACTAAATAACATTTATTAACTTAATTTCCTAAGTTTACATCTAAGCTGCCAAGGTCTGAAAATCTACATCTAGATATTCACTAGTTTTGATATTTCACTGGGGTAGGAGGATTGTAATATCCCCATACTACATCTATATTTAGTTTTATGTATGACCATATAACAACTGTACCTCCAGGACAACTGTTAGTATATCAATATTAACATTAACAAACATAAAGCTGTCTTATATCAATTGGAATCACCTAGTCCCTGGAATATTATTATAACACCAAGCAAATGTAACAAGATTAATTTTAAGAAAGGACCTAGGAAGTCTCTCTGTCACTTTGCACTTGCTCTTGCACGTCTCTGTTTGCACTTGGGAGATTTTCATTGTGAAGTCTTACTGTTTCAAGACCTTTACTGTTTTTTTTTTTAATATTTAATATTTTCCTCAAAGCTCAACTTATGGAAGTGGCTGAATCCATAACGCTTCTAGTTTAAACTTTTTTTTCCATTCTAAAAAAATATAATTGAAGCAGAAAGAATCATAACCACATGTTTTTGAAAATCTGTCAACAGTCTACACTGAGATTTTCTTCCCTGGTGTGTGACTACTGCTATTTTAACATTTAGCTTTGACCAAAAGCCAAGGCATTTTTTTCCTTTAAAAAGATAAAAGCAGAACTTCTCTCCTAGGCACATTTTAGTGAATCCACAATTACTGCTTCTATTTTCAGTTTAATGGAAGGAGAAAACTCTCCAGACCCAACTAGTTATAACCCCTGTTATTGTGCAGGCCTTTCAGAACACCTTCCAGTTTTCTGCTTCCATGAATGAACATTAAATATTCGTGCCTTAATTAAAAGTGTTTCCACTTGATGTCTTGCATTCCATCTTGGTCAGCTCTTCCTCGTCAGCCTGTAGTTTCAGTATTTATGACTTTACAGTGCTTTACATAGCAGCCAATTGGGTATCAAGTCACCCCTTCCACAGGGGTAAATACTCTGCAAATTGCTTTACAGAAGGAAACAAAATATTGCAACACAGCCAACTCACCATGCTCTGTGGTTCACCAAGACTGTTTTAATGTTTCTAGTTTTAAATGGTTGCCAGTTGTCAACAAACTGAATAACAATTAAAGCCTCTAGTTCTCTGGGGTATTAGTTTAACTGCACTGCTGCAGAGAGAAGAGAAAATCAGAGACATTTTCCTGAAAAAAAAATAAACTCAGATAAGAAGTATTCTTCTATGACTTTGGACTCAACATTTCATCTTGAAATAGAGCAAGCCATAAGATACAGAAGAACTCAGTAATCCATTACACCTCTAATTCAGAGCAATTAAAACTGGTAAATAGGGGGGAAAGAAGTCTTTTAGTTGGATTCCAAATATTTCTGAAAGCAAACTTGTGGCAAAACTACTGATTTTTGACAGGCTTCTGGTTGTATGTGTCAAACAAAATAAATGACTCAGGTTTTCCAGTACCAGCTTCCCTAAAACACCAAGGTCCACAAAAACAAAGGGGGACCTCCAAAGCCTTTCACTTGAACCTCTGTACACCTGAAAGGGTTTGCTGCTTGCCCTTGTTTCTTGCAGGGCTGTGGTCTGCTGCATCACCACTAGAGATTTACAGTCACTTCGGGGGTTTGCAGATCACTCTTGGTAATAAGTGGCTTTAGCTCTGAAGACAGTAAATCAATGGTTTCAACAATCCTAAAACTACAGTATTTAAAAGGATTCCATTGTTCTGCAGAGAACGCGGAGCACTTTTCACACAGGTGCCTGAAAGTAATTGATGGCAGAGATCCTTTCTTAGGTATGCATGCCTGAACTGTATTCAATTCAGGGCCATTCTCAAAATGCCATTGTTTTCTTATGTAATTCACACAAGTTGCCATTGTATATTTGCTATTCGTCAGGGGATGTAATCTGAATCTTGTCAAATTATACTATCCTGATATCTTCTTCCCTGCTCTAAATAATTAAGACTTGAGACTTGCAAGACTTGGAGGGGGAGGGGGAAGAAAAGACACAGGGAGCGTTACAGGGAGACAGGAAGTAAAGGAAAAGGATGAGTAAGGTACAAGAGTAAAATGGAAATGAAATGTGGGACTAGGCAATCGCTTATAGATGATAAATTTTATAAAAATATAGCTCACACAGTTGTTTCTACCATTGGAAATGCAAAGCTATTATTCTACGTTAGTAATGTTTTCAGCTGCCTAAAACTTATAAAATGTTACATACAAAAGGCAATTATTTTGAAGACAGAGATTTTACAGTACTTAACATTCCTAGTTCACAGATATTCTAAACAGCACTTGGCAAAAGGAAATACAGCATCTTACGAAAATGAAGACACCTCAGATATATAACATAGTTGCCAACACAATTTTATAGTGTTTCTATGAATATCTGGGAAGGAAATGCATATGCCTCTGTTCTAAGTGTGCTAACTTGTTTCAGCTTCTACTGACTTCAGAATAAAGGTTAAAGATGCATTTTTCCCTTCTTATATTTGCCAGGATAGGGGGGAAGATAGCCAAGTCCAGACTTCCTAATTAACAATGTAAAGACTTTTTCCATATTATCACTTGCTAATGAAAGCAGTTTTTAACAACCACTACAATCATGACCAGGCTAGTAGTTTAAACTTTGCAGGATCTGGTGATATGTCACTTTTGAATTTCTGACTCCATTTTCAGTTCAATACACCCAGTAAAGTTCTGCTAAGCATCCTTCAACATTTCTTCCTAACGATGTCATTTACTGAAGAATTGCCAACAGAAGAGCTAGTCTCACCTTTTTTATTTTATTAAAACAATACCCTAAATCACTTTCCCTATGTAAGTGACACTTTTCAGAAGCTAGAGTGCCAGGAGGAGAAACTTTGGAGTCAAATGGGCTTTTGTTTTGACAGTTTGCTTTGGAGGGAGAGCTATTGATTTCTTCAAAGAAAATATTGCCCCAGGAGTCTAAATTAGATGGGTGGTTAGACCTGCATTTCACAGTTCCTTCCCTAGCCCATCCCTAACATGCTTAAAATTCTCCACAGCAATTGTTTGTGTTAACAAAATACTCTAAAGAGCTCCTTTCTCAGGGTAGTTTGAGACAATGTGAAGGAGCCCAGGCATGCAGAAACTAGACTGCTTGTGGGGACCTATATCTCTAAGCTAAGAGATGCATTGTGCTCTGCAGCTCCTATCTTCCCGGGGTCTCAAGAGCCAATGGACTCAAGAAGTCGATCTGACACAGTATCTTCACCAGCCTTCTCCTAAGTGTTTGTTCTCTGTATTGAATCTTCCCCCTCCTCCGAAGCATTGTGGCATTCCTGAAGACAGATTTACCAGCTGACCTGGATTCAAATTTCACTCCCACTTTTTAATTTCTATTATAAAAGCCTTTAGAATTTGTGTGCAACTACGCAGAAATTAAAAAAAGAAAGAAAAAGAAAAAAAAAGCTTTTGTGACATTCTTAGACTCAGCATAACCTATACCAACAAAAACGGTTGGCAAGAGGTTTGACTCAGATAATAAAAAGGCTGTACACCCTTCCTCATTCCCGTTCATAGTCACTCACTCTCCCACCATTTCTTCCAGCTGCTTATCTGCACACACTGAGCAAATCCAGGGGGCCAGCCAGACAGAAAGACTGCTTTGTAGGCCTTTTTTTACTTTTGGAAAATTACCTATCCTTCTGCAAAAATGCTGAAAAAAAGTTACAGTATACAAGAGGATTTAAACCACGAGAAAGAATTTCTCAATTTCCCCAACATAACCTCCAGTGAAGATATAAATACAATCTCTCTCTGCTTCATAGGATTTTGAACAAGTATAGAAGCATGTAGTGGATACCCCCAAGTAGAAAGTATACTTTTTCCTTTTTGTTTGTTTTTTCTTGCAGTTGACATGCCCTGAGAAATACCCTCAAAAAATTGTATACAAGGTTCAGTGTTTAAAAAAATTCTTCTCTTACCCATTTTTAGCTTCTGAGCTCATTATTCATTTCCTTCTACTTGTTTCCAGAGTTTTCTGATTTTCCACCTACTTCTGCCTCTTTATGTGACAGACTTTCCTGCAAAAATATTGTTCGTATCTTCTATGCGTCTGTTTATTCAAAGGTTATTTTCAAGATGTGATCCGTGACAGACATATAAAGAAGAAGGAGAGCACATGGCAAAATGAATTTTAAAAGCATGTGCGAGTCTGGTCAGTGTGCAAGTGTCTTTCATCTTAAACCAGAGCTATACTGTGCAAGCATGTTGGTTAAAAATGCTACATCCTTTACCCACAGGGCTACTATAGGAAATATGCTGTCTGTGCTGTCTGTACTGTCTGTAGCTATTAACGCACATATGTATGCATTTGGAAGTTATTCCTGTTCAGTGGTATTGCTTATTTCATCTGGAGAACTGAGATACCAGGAAGTGGACACCTGAAGTCCACTAGGAGGGTTCTCAGCTGTACCTCGTGTACCTTCTTCGTGTAGATAAGATGCTTTTCTGGCTTAGATTTACACATGTAAGTAGTTTATTGGCCCTATCTCATAAGGATACTCCTCTGTAGTGATAAGAGAGACTATCAAAAGAGGAAATAAAGATCATTAGCCAAAGTGGAACATTATGAACCTTAAGAATATTCCTCTTGAAGTGGAAGAATGAAGAGTTGGAATACTTCAAATGAAGAGGGTCAAATCAATTCAATTACAATATGTAAAATAGTACATCAAGATGCATCAGAACTTTCATAAAGGCGCACATTTTTTATTTTCTATAATGCATGAAAGCCAACTGTATGTAGACTCTTCCACAGTTTCATTTGTGGCAATATTTAGACTTGAAAAACTAGACTAAACTAAAACTTAAAAGAGTTTTCTCTCTCCAAAAGCCCAAAACACTAGACACTTCTTCATATATTTGGGATACTTATGAGATACTTCTGATTAATGTACAATAGTACACAACATGAACATCAAGCCCCATAAAATCTGCAAAATCTCCTAATACAAAACTGCTTCCTCCGGTCATAAAACATCATGAACTGAAACTTCTTCAGTTTCAACAAAACAACCAAACTTCCACACAAATGAAACAAACAAATCTAAAAAACCCACAAAATAACAAAAACCCAAATAAACACCAGACCACCAAGGTTATTCTAATTCAAGAGAAAGAAAAGTATTCTCACACACATTTATTCCCACCTACCAACTGCAATTCCTAGACCACTCTCTGCTGACCCAATTGTCTATCATCCACCAGTAAAATAACTCTCCCAGTCCCTGTAGCCATGGAGAAGTGAGCTTGCATATATAAGAACAGCTCTTCCCCTGCTGAAATACCCACAGCAAAACCAGCATTTTGACTCCACATTTGCCCTCCTTCAGGTAGTAAAGAAACCCAAGGACAGATGTTCTATATTTTCTTCCTTCATTCTTTTCTGTCTGCTTTTTGAAAAGTAAACCTTGTCTGATCCAGCATAGGATTTTTGCAATTCAAAATCTTCTGACAGATTTCTGACCTACTTTCCAGAACCTTGACACATCAAGGCAGACAGAAGGCTGAAAAAAATTTTTTTCAGTTTCCTTTCTCACAGACTTACATTAACACCTTCATGACTTCTTCATTAAGAAGCTGTTGAACAGTGAGTGTACATTCTTGCTTTTCTGTCTGTTATTTGTGACTGGTGGGGAAAGCAGAGGCATTCATAGGCTCTCATGGTAGTACAGCAGTTGTCCATTGCTTCGTCAGAAACCATGTCCAGAGTAGTATAGGGTCATAAACACAAACGTGAAGAGAGAAAAGAACAAAGCTTGAGAGCTTTGGGTAAGAAAAGTGATGGAGCTGATGATAGGTATGATCTGCTAGTAAGGGACATGCTCTGTGCAGCTGTGAAAGAAGTACAGAGATTTTAAAAACCGAATCAGCATCGCTCAGCTTCTGCCAATGAGTGCTTTATCAAGAGTTTATATCAAGGACTTCATGGTAAAATGGCTCATCTTAATCTCAATTAATCTCAATCCAAGCCATTGCAATTTCAATACAGTAGTATCTAACTGTCCTGTTAGCTTCACTGGGTTTTGGACACAAACTGATATCGTTGTGCTGCACTAATATTACACACTACAACAATGCCACATGTACAGAACAGCAAAGCCTAAATAGCACAAGGCCTTAATAACTATACTTACTTAGAAGAGTATCTCAAAAAGAAGGTTCAAATGAGCAGCCTGTTTAGTACTTTGTTCAGCACAATTTTATAGGTACTCAGTGTTGTCAGTTTTTTCCTGTACATGGTTTCCCCAGCTTTCTAATTGCTATAACTCATCAATAAAAGTCAATTAAAACATAATTGTCTTTTATGTAATCTAGTGTAATATAATGCTGCTGGATGCAGCAATCATCTGAAGATAAACTATTTGCATGGTGTAGTCCAACAGGTTCAGATAAAGGTATTTAGTTATATACCTACGGTTAATCAAGTAAAACAGCAGATGCAAATATTGCTGGAAAATTATGTACAAGATCACACCTACTTATAACATACAACTCATTTTTAAAATGCTTTATTTGCGTTTGGCGACAGCATTTTCCATCCAAGTCTGACTATGATTATCTCATGTGCTAGACAGAATATACCTAAATATACCTTTTTACATCTTTCATTCTCTGTGGCATGAAGAATCCATGGAATGCGATTCTAGTCTACCAAATTAGTATTAACGGTAAAAGTTCTGAAGAGTAGTAGGATTTTCAGCTGACCTTCTGAGATGAGACTGATTATAGAAAATATTTATTGAAAATGGAAATGACATTTACAGTGTCAGCCAAACTGCAGCTGTTTTTAGATCCAAAAGCAAAAGGTCTGAAAGTAATAGCATCAATCAAGTAAAATACATTCCAAGTAAACAGTGACTTTTCTAGTTCAGCAAACGGCATTATTGATGTAAGACTGCTTTTGGAAAAGTCACAAAGTTCAGAACACAAGAGTTGGAGCATTCATATAAATTCATTTGAACTACACTGAAGTTAGGTTAAGTCCTTGCTTTTCACTTGTTTCAATTATTTGAAGAAAATTCTGTGTGCTCTAAAGCTTGTATATTTTTCAGCTACATCAGATTGTTTGACAATACGTTACCTTTCTCTATAAACTATGCTCTTTCACTAATTCAGCAATGTACTTCAAAGCGAGAATGCTAAATTCATATCAGTGTTTATTTTTGACGTTACTAGCTGGTACAGCTAACAATCATAATCAGGAGAAAAGCATATCATAAAGTGGAATAGGTTTTGTGTAAGCAATTAGGCCCGATTTCTGTTTCACTTTTGCAAAAAAGTTTTTCCCAGGAGCAACAGGAATGCAAGGTCTCAAGGAATTGCAAGGGTTTACAAGGAGTCAGATGCAGAAGCCACAGTCGTGGGCGGTGAAAATAACTAGGTAACCCCTCGAGGCTGGTGAAAATCACCCTGCTAAGCACCGTGTAGGGCAGTATTATGAAATGAGGACAGAGTACAGTAAACCCCCTGAAAACGGGTCAGCGGACTAATGATAAGCTTTCTTCATTTACGTTGGGTGGGAGAAGGGCAAGGGGGAAGGGAAAGGGAGAGGACATGTATTAATATGTAACTCCGGACTCACCGATTTTGGCCAAGCTGGCCACAAGTATCCAGAGTGCAATGATATACGGCTCCTTGACGTGATCCCACTTGAAGGAGACGATGGCAAAGCTTTGGTTGCTATTTTTATGGCTTTCCGAGCTTCTCTGTCCCAGCGCCGCTGGGAGAGCCATCAGCCCCAGGAGGAGCGCCACTCCAGATACCTGCCTCATCTTCAAGCCACACAAGAAAATCCGGCTTCCCCTTCCCGGAGAGATCCCGCCTCTTCGGAGGTCCTTGGGGGCGAGGTCCTTGTCCCTTCGCAGAGACGCGCCCGACGGCTGAGGACGGCGGGACAGCGGCGCGCGCGGCCGGAGGCGGGAGGGTCCCGTCCCGTCCCGTCCCGTCCCGTCCCGTCCCGTCCCGTCCCGCAGCGGCTGCCCCGGGTGTCGCCTTGCGCGGGCTGGCAAAGGGCGGGTCAGGGGTCCGTGCACAAGCTGATGCTTCGAGCCAGGGTCCCGCTGCTCACCCGCACCTGCCTTTATCAGGCTGTTCCCGATCGGGCGGAGGCGGAGCCTCTCGCCGCTCCCGCAGAGGCTGCCGTGCGGGGACGGCGATGCCCTGACTGACAGAGCGCCCGGGGGTCGGCGGGCGGCTCCGCTCGGCTCCGCTCGGCCGCGGGGCTGCCCGCGGGCTCTGGGCTGTGTCAGTAGGCGGCCGTGGGCAGCTGAGCAGCGGCCCGGAGCTTGCTGGTGCTCGGAGCCGGGGCTGCGGCTCTCTCGCGGGTATGTCCTAGGGGAGTCCGGGCTCCGCGCCCACACTGGAGCCGGGTGCGCAGGACATCCACAAGTCTCCTTTCGGGCGCTTTGATTGCTTTTGTATCAGCCTCCCTCCGTCAGCCCCACTGTCCGGGCAGATTGTCACAGACGAAATGCGCTCTTTTCCTCTTCTCAGCCTCGAGTCCCCTTCTGAGCGCGATCTAGCTCACCGAGGGCACAGCAGCAGGTTTCTCAGACCAGCTTTTCCTTCTGTCCACCAGAGAGCACCTCTTCCCACGGTGCTCAGGGAAAGGACACCAGAAGGCAAGATCTGGCTTTCCACTTACGCCTGCTTGCAGTTGCTTTTTAAGATGTACTATATTAAAAACACTGTCTGGCTGCTTTTTTTTTTTTGTTTGTTTGTTTGGTTTGGTTTTTTGTTTTTGTTTTTTAAAATGTGTACACCGTGAGACTTTTTAGGAGGTTCTACCCTCCCCCTAAAGCCTATTTTCTTGCTGATAACATTTGCCTGCTATCATGGATGATCCCTGTTACATGCTGCAAGCAGGTGGACCCATAATAATCATCACCCTGCAGTCAAAAAAAGCAGAAAAGAATCCTGTTCCGACAGACAGTGCTGAGGGCACCCTTCCACGCACAACGGCAGCAGCAGCAGCAGCTCTCCTCTCCTCTCCTCTCCTCTCCTCTCCTCTCCTCTCCTCTCCTCTCCTCTCCTCTCCTCTCCTCTCCTCTCCTCTCCTCTCCTCTCCAAAATAATCTGCATGCAGTCCACTGCTTCTGTGACTTTCTGTGGAAAAACACTATCATTTTGTCTTCCTGACATGTCAGCTAGTTTTATCAGGAGGTCAAAAATGAACAGGATAAAATTCCCCTTTAAAATTATTGGAAGACAGAGAAATTATTTTGATGATTTCAATCACTTGGGAGAAAAGCTTAGTACTTTTTCATCATCATCTGTCCTGCACAGACACTCTATAAATCAATTAGCTGGTTAATTAAATCGATAAATTTCCATGGAATGTTATTACTACCTCAAAGCAAGTGCAGGCCCTGAATTGGACCAATTGTCCTCAAACACTGAAAGATTGTGGGGGTTTTGTTTCCACTTCTTCATTACTTAAGGGAAAGGAAATTATGTGGGAATTTTTTAGGTAGGAGTGAATCTGAAGACAGAATTGACAACTCTTTTTAAGGAAGCATGACAGACAGCAAAATACCTCCTTTACATTCAGTAAATGTAGACAAAGACCTGAAGAATACTTCAGTGTCTAACAACAAATTCTATCTACATTATTTTTATCTTTTTCAGAGCATGACTTGGGCACCCAAATGTCATTTAGAATTTGCTCCTAAGTTCTGTAAATATTCTACAAATGACTGTAGCTGATGGCTGAGTAACATTTTTGTGCATTGCCAGAAGAGAAAATTTTAGCTGGAAGTAAGTAGATGCTGCTCATCTGTGTAACGTGTTGCTGAGCTCTGTGGAGAGTAGTAGTTATTAACGTGAATTCTGTTTGCTAATATTAGAACCATGAACTTCAGTACAGACAAGCTGTCAGCACTGTTTTTACTGTCACAACTTATTCAAACTATGATCATATCACAATTAAACATTTCAGCTGCATCTGATAAAAGGGCACCACAACTGCTAATGTTCCATGTATATTAATGATTCTTCCCAAATGTAGTTCTGCAAAATGCTAACTGGCTTAGAAAAAATCTTTCTACTGAAAGTGCTGAACTAGCCATGTTGCTCAGATGGTTATTATTAAATGTGTCATAGATCAAGAATACATGCAGCAGAGCTAGAAAAATGAGAAAGCCTTCTCTAGTGGGTCTTTTCTAGAGATAAGGAAAGTCTTGGAGGAGCAGCAGTGAAGATCATGCCTCTGATTGCCCCTAGGCAATGTTCAGCCCATGACAGCAGTAACCAAAGTTACGTGCCAATTCTGAGTTTGCTGGTAGAGGTAAACCGGAATTAGGGAAAAAAAAAAAGTTGTGAGTACCATCTTCTAAAAACAAGGTTTACAACACTGTTAAAATGCCAACACTGTATTTTTGTTGAACAACAAGTTCAAAGTGTATCTGTGACTGCTTATGGAATTTTTTGAAGTTGGCAGGGTATCAAATATGATAGTTGGTAGATATCAGGGAATTCTTGTGTAATTCGTTAATATCTCAATAGGACGCAGAGAGGACAAAGGAAGGGACTGACAATCATGAATCTCCTGTAGGTACATCAATATGTGCTAAACCAGCATCCACTGAGTATACACGAATTCGTGTACAAAATACGTACTTGTACAAGAATACATTTGCATATATGTGTTTATTATTAGAGTGCATTTTCTTGTATGTTCTTTATGGAAGCCCTTACATAATCTATGACTTGACTCTGTATCAGTAACAAAAAACATTGGTTGAGTATTATGTTTGCAATAAAGATATCATATCACACAACAGCTGATATTTCCTGACTTCCAGAGAGATTGCACAAGGAAAATTTCAACTTACTATAAAAATAATGGTGTTGTGTGGTGTCCTGAGTATTTTTTTTTTTTTTTTTGCAACTGACTAAACTCCAACATTGTCATTTCTGGAAATATTCTGTAAATAATAGCTTAGAGAAAAGAATTATGAGTATCATAGTATAAGTGTTATGCAAATGTCTTATATACCCTTCACATGATTACTTCTTGGGGATTTTTTCAAAACTGAGGTAAAAGACAATTTCAGTTTAAAAAATCATTTAAATTATATCAGTTTTCTCCAGAAAGCACACATAGTATTTCAGTTGTGCTAATTTAGATGGAGGAGTTACGAATAACTTTTAATATTAGCATTTGCCACTAATCTGTTTAAGGTGATACGAAATTAAGAAGTATATCCCTGTCAAACTGAGAACTCTCATAAAGGAAAAATAAATAAATAAATAAATAAATAAATAAATCTAAATAGCAAAGATTTGGCAAGTGAATTGTGAAATATGTCCTGATGCAACATAAACAATCATAAATCAGTTGTTACCACTCCTGTCTTTCCTCAGGGAAATGCACTCTTTTTGTATTAATATTTATTAAACACATAAGCAGGTTAAGATTTGAATGGAACATAGTTCCAGTACATATTTTTATGCCATAATGCCAACTGTATACATAGTTAAATAGAACAGTAATTATTTGGAATGGCATTGTACCAATATAACTGTAGGACTTGGTGAAAATTAATGTGGTTTATATGCAAATAAATGCAGAACCACAGGAATTTATACTGAATTTACCTGATTCAACTGAACATTTTGCCAACCACTCTCCAGGTGAAATGAGTGCAGCTGTACAAGTTTATGCTACAAGGAGTTGGGCAAATACTACTGGACTAAGTGATGTTGCAGAGCACTATGTTACAACATTATGATTATGAACCTCTGAAATTATATTAGGAAGTGTAATAATTTGGCCCACACACATTACTACCAGTTTAAGTGAATAAAATGAAGGCTAGGGTGAAGATGAATTAATCAGAGAGGTAGTTGGAAATAGATTTGGCTAGGGACTATGGTGGAAGAGGAAATTAACTGAATCCTTAATGACTCATTTCAAGACAAGACTGACTTTAATGACAGTAAGTGAAGGGCATTCTTACCAAGACCTTAATTTTTAGCCTCAAATCTTTTTGAAATTGGCAGACATTTTAGGCCTATTGTGAGATTTTTCTTCTGTGTTGTTGTTGCAATTATGATTTTTAATTAAACCCCATATTTATATTAGATTAGAAGCTAATCTAGTAGGAGTGGGATGGTACAAATTACAAACATTGACAAAGCCTATGACTTTCATTAAGAAGAGTCCCCTCCATAAAGGGTTATATCCATGTGAGCTCTCAGTGCCATGAGCAGTGAAAAGGGAATGAGACAGGAAAAAAGGTTGTTACGTATCACAAGACACCTGATAATTTTCATCATATATGATCAGGAAAAAAAAATACCATGGTTATTAAAAGGACTCTTTCTTTCAGGCCGAATTTCAAGGAAAATTCTTCTGTTGTTTATTAGGAGTCTTCTGGGCTTGGTACTAGTCAAAGATAACCACAGAGATATTTTCACTTGTGACAGTCTCTGTCTTCCACACTTTCCCTCTTGTACTCATCTAATTCCCATGTTATTGGTGTCCGACTCCTATTTCTTTGTTCTTTGTTCTCCATGTCTCTGCTCTCCTTCCTTTTCATGCATGTCTTCTGTAAATACTCACAAAAAATCCCTAATAGAGAGGCCTAAGGAATACTCAAAATGCAATTTCTGCATGATGTTTCACCTCAATACTTAAGATACGATTCTCTCTCTATCTCTTCAAGTTCAGCTTTGTCATTTGTCACCATATATCCTCCTGCCAGGTACTCACATCAACCTGACCAACACAAATGCTTATACTAGACTCAAGACACAAGTGGCTATTGGTTTCTCTAGTCATAATGGAGATTGTATTTGCTGATCTTTAAAAATGCTATGCTAAAAAAGCTGGGGGGAGACTGGGACAGAAACCATAACCACATGATCCAGTGGGCAAAAAAGGAAAATAAACCTTTTAAACCATAATAATAAACCTTTATGCATCTTGGAATTGTTTCTGTGTACAGGTATTTAGCTTTCTGTATCTTAACCTGAGAGGAAAAGCAAAACAGATTAATCTCTTATGAAAAACAGAATGACTCTTAAATAACAAGGCAGCTAAGTAGAATAGTATCAATTGCTAGCATGATAATTTTACACTTATTTTTTATTTTTATATGTAGGCTCAAGATGTTTCTTGATCTTATTTTTTGGTTGACCTATGGAGAGGTAATCTTTCCTTTTCCTGGTTCTCCATATACCATGCCTCTCTGAAATCCATCATTCATGCCTCCCATGCCTAGCTGATTGTACATGTTCACATGAAAAAGTTCAGCTGATTTCACCTAAAGCAGCTCCGGATTCAATACACCTTCCCCAGTGCTCCTGTTTTGACAGGCGCATAGATTGATTGTTCAAAATCACCTGTGAAACCTGCAGGTGGAGACACCCCACCAGCCTCCCCAAAATGTGTTCTGTTGTCCCTGCCCTCCATGAATTATGTGCTGAGGTCTGCTCAGCTGGCAGCAGCCGCTGCCCTGCAATGATTCATGCGTGTCAATTGGCAGGCCATAGCATGGACGTGGGCAGCTTAATCAGTACGTGAAAACTCAGCAACACAAATAAATTTACCTCCCTGCTGTAATCCAAAGCTAATTCCAGCAGAAGGAGTGACCCTGTGGTCTGCCTGGGCTTCAGGGCACTCAGTAACCTGAAGGGACAGGGCTTCCTTAAGCATCTTGGATCTGATGATAGTTTAAAGCTGTTCCTACCTCCACGATGCTTCCCAATGTCAAAATGACCAACCTAAGCCTCTCCTCTGTCATTGCACATAAAGGAATTTTCCTCTGAAATAAATATATAAGGCAGTTGAGATTTCATGAGTGCAAAATTTTGTGCTTTTTCCTTTATCTAAATTGTGATAAAGGAAAAAGTGAACCTTGGCTGAGGCGCAGCAATAATCTTGCAATAATTAGCAATTACTTTGAACTTAAATCACATAAACCAAAGAGTCAAATAACTTAATTAATTACAATGCAAAAAAATCTGCCAAAACAATTTACTAAGGTATTGATTGTAGAAATTTTATCAGCAAAAAAATATGTAAATGGCAGTCGGTACAACCTTGTTGTTGATACATACTTTAAAAACTGTTGCTATTTAAGAATCTTGCATTAGATGTAGTGGGGATTTTTGTTAGTTAATTTATTTACTAAAACCCAAATATTAAAGCAAAACATATATATTTTTATGAATTTTTTTTGGAAGTTTTCGCATGATCAGAATGTTATTCCTGGCTAAAGCCACAGAGGAGGGAAAAACTTTAGAGCTGATAATGTCAATAATCTGCCTAGTTTAATGCAAAGACATAACCTTGAATTTCACATATTTCATGTGAATGCTCTGATCATGACTCAGAAGATTTTAACATGGTTCTGATTTTATTTTTTTCTGCAGTGAAGCAAAAGCAATTGCTGAAAATTCAATTTTTGAGAAAGAAACAAAAGGAAAAGTAAACTTGTTTTCCACTGGTTTGGGTTATTAAAAACACTTTTTCTATTTGTACACAAATCTATACTAAAAGTTACAATCGATTTGGAGAAGTTTGCAGATGCTATTTCAAATGTCAATTTAAAAGGAATGCAGTACTCATTTTGCAGTCCGTTGGACAGTAGTCAAGTGGAATGGGAAGAGATGGTCTGTTGCTACTAGCATAAAAAGTGACAGAGATTCTTTGAAGTCGAAGGGCACTCCACTTTGAATTGAGGGAATCTGAAGTGGATTGCTCCTTATCTCATTGAAGTTCCAAAGGCCACAAGGTGCAGAGTATACATGGCATGCACTTTCACATTACTAAAATAGCAGCCATAAACTCACTAAGGTCAGTAAATGAATAAGTAAACAAAACGGAAGAGTGATGTTGTCCAAACATGCAAAATAATTTAACACTATTATATTTAATAATTAACTACACCAGTCTGCTTTGACAAACTTTTGGCATCTGGAAGCCTTGATCAGAAATATTATTACTGAATTTTCAAGAATCCTATTTAGAATCAAAACATGGTAACTTTAAAGTGAAAACAAGAAAGAAAATTATAAGAACATTACTCTCATGAAGCTGCACAAATAAAATAAAGCAGTGGATCCAGGCTTTGTCAGACTAATGTATTTTAAACTGGTGTTTCCTACGAAGTAACACTACTGGAAATACAGAGAAATAAGCTGAACAGTTGCAGAAATGTATTAATTTTATCTCCTACATGAAAATAAGAATCCACATAGTAAGCACATAATTTGGAAAACCTTTCTGAATTTTAACTGTTGTACCACCTTGTTGACACTGATATGATGACATAGGCATGCATCCAATCTTGGAAGCTGTGGGAAATTTTGTTCCTGGGGCTAAGGATTCAATCCTATCACTTGGCTCCTGGGTACATATTCTTACTGTTTTCCTTCTATTTCCTTGCTGGACCTTTTGATAAGCCATTTCTGCTTTCAGTCTACTGCAGTGCTGAAGGGCGGTGGTGCTAAAGTCAGAGGTACTTGTTCTGAAAGGCCCTCACAGGCATAATCTTGGTTCAAAACATCATCAAGCTTTATGGACTGTACTCTCGTCTTAAAATGTGAAGAAAAATTCATGGCAATGCATGTAATACTGAAGAGAGATATAGAAAGGTAAGACTGTGAAACTGCCCTGGTCATTGAATCCAGTTTCCTGGGATTACAGGCACCACATTGCATATTTCCTGCATGTATTTACCACACATTGTCTTGAAAAACCTTATCTCAAATACTTTCTGCTGGTAAGCATATTAATATAATTTCTAGCTTAAATTTATTCAGAAAGTTCACAACTTATTTATTCTTATGTGAGCATTGTCCTTTAACATTATTTCTTCTGTTGTTTTTCACCCTTTAAAAGAAATCATACACTTGGAAAGAAGTTTTAATTAATCCGTATTGTACAGAGCCAACCAGGATATACAAAAGTGAAGTTCTACTAAGCTTTGTGGGCTGGCAACAATAATTCCTCATCACAAAAATACGGCCTGCAGCACAAGAGTGGTATTTGTTTTCAACGGCTACATCCCAGAACTGCTCACAATACTCACCCTGAAATCCAGTAATATACCCAAGTCCTATGCTTTTCCATTGATTCCAGTGAATGAACTTCTAGCTAACTCAGTATTGTACTGCTATTGCATGAACTTTCTTTTCATAGTGTGGAATTTCATTATGTTAAAACTATTTGAGTCCTCAGTGTCACCATGTCCTTTCCATACAATCCTCCTCTATAGGGATGGCGACTCCAAACTTTGCATCATCAACAATCAGTTGTGGATGCCAAAAGCACTGATGAAAAGATTAAACAAGATGGACTGCAAAATGTAAGGCTGAGGCATTCCTCGTTTGGCCTTCTTCCAGCCTGATTCTCTCCCTGCTTTTTCAGTAGTTGTTGTCCCCACAAATCCTTGCAGTCTACAAAAAATGGCTTAGCACCTTGAGAAGCTGAACACCAAGAATATGATACTTTTGTATGAAGTTGAGGTAAATATTCACATGGACTAAGCATATTCCTTACAAGAGTGGGAAACCAGGATCACACTTGGGAATCAACAAAATTCTACTTTTCCCTGTGCCTCCTGTCTCATAAATGTCTTGCTTTAACTTTTCCTTCTCTGACTCCCCAAGTAATTAGGTGTCTATCAAAGCAAGCATCAAACATTATTCTTGAGATCCAGATAAATTTATAGACTTACTGTTCTTGATATTCATATCAAGACACAGTAGGAAACAGTGCCTGATTAAACTTTTCATTTTTACTTCTCCTTGTTTATATTTCATTTAACTTTTACTGTGAAAGGAGGAATCACTGAGAAGTACAGCTGATATGTTCCTTACTGAAATTCAGTAAAATAATTTTAAAACATTTGTAGCTATGATCTCAATATTCCATGCGCTTTACTTCTTTCTTCTCTTAAACAAGCTTAAAATTTCCTTAATCAATTTTTATATGTACATTTTTATTTTCGTTTTTAACTACTTGAGAGAGGCAGAAAGACAGGGAGAATGCCACTTCAACAGTGCAGTATTCTCTATCTGAAAGAAACCTCAAAAGCTACAAGTTTTTAGTTCCCTATTCCATTGTACAACAACTATGAAGTCCATCTGTTAGGTCAGGTAGTAAATCTTGGTTTATTATAAATCAGTTTGCATCACCTTGCATCATCATGTTCTGTAATGTGACCTTACAACAACTGTCTTTATCCCACTCCTCGATGTCAGAGCAGGGGTGGCAATAACTATGGCCATGTTAAAGTAACAGGTACCTTCTAAACCAATCAACTAAGCAAGCTCAAGATATTTAAAGCACAATAAACTCTTGTCCCCTATAGATGTGAATACCAGATACATATTAAAGTTCTCACCCTTCAGCTAAATCTTCTTGAACCTCAAGGATGACATATTTGTTAATCAAAGGTCACAATTTGATTTTCTGGCCCTTCAGGCACAGATATCTCAAACTGCTAAGAGAAATGATGTTGTCCCAATGTGTATGTTGTGTCACTTTGCAAGAGTCATTATATACAACCTTAGTGGCATTAAAAAACAGACATCAAAATGTAAGTAGTGTGAGATAAAAACATATCTCTGTTCTACATCAAAGAATCTAATTGTGTTATTTAATTAATTTGGATTAATTATTAGTTATAAAACATAGTACTTAAGAGCACTGCATCCTTGATTACTATAGGCTGATCACTAAATTTAAGGATGAATCAAATTGTTTGTCATGTCATCTCTTAATTTATTCTGGTATTTATAGTCTTTAGATAAGATTGAATACTCTTGATTATCAGTGGTGGTAGATCTACAAGAAATACTAGTAAACATCTGTTTCTTATTTGTCTCTTGAGTAAATGTGTTTTCTTTCTCTCACATAATAAATTATGGTAGATCAAAATTTCTTCTCTTTATATATAAATAGGTTTATCATTATTTAGCTGATGGTATTAATATGGGGCATTATTCCTAAAATCATATTTGCTTTTCAGTTATATCAATGGGAGTATGTTTATAATGATTTGTAGGCTCTGGGAGAGAGGAAAGAGGAAGAGGCCCAAAAGTATTTCAGTGGAAGTAAATAATTAAAATTCTTTTGATAGTCTCTAGACTATACACTTCAGAGAAAAAAGTCAATCCCAGTTAACTACTACTGAAGCACCATCAAAACCTGCAGGCTGCTCGAAATTGTAATAGGAATTGGAAAACAACATTCAAGCAAAACTCCAGGAACAAACACACAGTTTCCTTCCAAGAAGAAATACCAGAGGCATCCATACCCTGTTCTTGGACTCCTTACTAAGCAACAGATATTTGTCACAGAAGTAGTGGTTTGAATCAGGGTGACCTTTCTTATATTCTTATGTTCATACCTCATTTAGCTCTAGCAGTGGTGCTTATCAGCAACATTTAATGTGTAGATTTATGACCTAGAAAATAATCTAACAAAGGAAAAATAAGCTAAATAGTGTCAGTTTCTCATTATAGGGGAGGTTTCTGAAAGGTCAGAAACTTTCTGAAATAGAGAGCAGCAGTGTATGAGCAATACAGTTTAAAAAAAATTAAAACCATCAGCAGGGGTTGAGTCTAGATAATATTTTGAATGATTAGGCTTTATATAAGGAAGAGACATTTCTAATAAAATTAGGATGTATTTATGCATGGAGAGTTGTGGGGAAAAAAAAAAAAAACAACAAAAAACCCCCAGGATTTATATTTATAGACCAAGCATTCAGTGACTTTATTATTTACTCAAAATAATGTGACTCATGCCCACAAGAACTGACTAACTTCTTTGCTGCTCCTGCCTCTAATTAGGATTGTAATTATTGACTGAGTGATCTTTTCCTGTTCATGAGTTTTGAGTTTAATATCCTGCAATTTCACAGAATATTTCCTTGTTCCTGTTATTGATAGGAAGAACAAAAGGCTCCATCTTGTTTCCTGTGTTATTTTCCTATGTGCATCTACCATATACACTCTTACTCACTCTTCTCTTAAACCACATAACGCTTTGAACCTTTTCTTTAGATGCAAGATTTTTTCCCATGCTGCCCAGCTTCCTCAATGTGGCTTCATTCTGAACTACCACTTCAATATTTTGGAGTTGGATACAATTAAATTTAACCTTACATATATACATACCTCACTAAAGTTAGGACCGTACTTCAGCATTCTCTAATCAATGGAAAGGCACAGGCAGTCCATAGGGAAATACAGGATATTGCTAAATAAAAATTGACTTCTTTCTGGAGATGCGTCTTTATGTTAAAGTAGGATTAAGGGGTCTATTTTCATAATCCAGCTTTCTCAATGATACTCTTACAATTAAGCGAGAAGAATGTGGACTGAAGTTCAAGATAGTGAACAAAATATTCTAAATAAGATTGTCATGTCTCTTTTCCTTTACCTATTTTTTAAAAGTAATTCTAATTACTGTTACGTGCTTGCTAGGGTTGTTTCATTGTTGCTGTGGTGGAATTTTTTTGAGTTGCCAAAAATTATTACATACAACTTCTCTAGAAGATGATAAGATTTCCTTCAGAATTTTCTGAGTGGTTCCTCACAGTTACGTCTTTCCATGACTAGTTTCTGTGACATAATGTCACCTGCATATTTTAAAGTGTATTAAATTGGAAGCTACCACAATTCAAGTATATTTTAACTTAAAGTATCTTTAACCAAGGAGTGAGTGATTTCAACAGGCTTGACTTCTACTGTTTCAGAAGTTCTTAGTCAACTGCTACCAAGAAAGCCGTATCAGCTGAAAATTTGTTTTCACAAGCGCTATTTGAAAAGCTAAAATCTCTTTGCATCTTCATAGTTATGTAAAAATTACTTGTATTTTCTTTTGAACTGATGAGAGTATGATCCTATTTTAGATCAAATAAGACATTGCTGTAGTTTGCAGACTGAACTGTAGTCCTCAGTAAACTCAAATTTTGGCAATGTAACAAATGCAACAACAACAAAGCCAATTCTACATGTTTTTCTTCCTTGCAGCTTTGAGTAACTTCCCATATATCAAACACAAAGCTTAATATAATCTCAGTCATTCTTCTCCCTCTTGGGGGTCTTTGTAAATTAAATTGCTTTAGGAAATTGAATACAGTGACTACCCCACAAAGATACCACAGCGGAGTGGGGAATGCACACTTAGCAAAAAGATCTGTTTACTTGTAGGGCATTTTTTTCCTCCCACATGTTATCCTTTCAAAGTCATATTGTTATCTAGCATATTTGAAATGTTTTATCAAAAACTGAAGGCTTCAATTCAAAAGAAAAACCAGACTTTTACAGTTACATCTTTTCCTCAGAAAACTTGCTCTATTGCACTTAATTTTGTACTATATATAGTGTGTATATATATACACACACATATACATTCCATCATGACCATGAAAATACTTTTTATAGAAAATACATTTGAAAGCAGATTAATAGCTCATAGCAGGAAAGCAAATGGCAATTTTGCACCTGGGACTCTGTAAAGGCAGACAGCAGTATTTTTGCTTGTAGAATTTGGAAGTCTTTTGTCTGGGATCATAAATGTATCCAGAAATTAGGGCTTTTCTCTTTCGGTTATCTTTGAATTTCCCTTAAAAAATAATTCATGTAATATTTAAATATAAATAAAAAAAAGATGGAAATGGACATCATATAAAAAGTAACATCCTTGTGATTTGCTCCCAAATAACTTGAAAAAAGAATTAATTGGTTCTTATTCTCTTCCTGCCATGAGTGTTATGTTTTTGGTATAGTTCTGTTAATAAGGTAGATTCTGATTACAAGATAATACCTGAGTAAGACCCAGATTCCATTTCAGTTTTCACCAGCTGTTTTTAAACTTTGTGGGATAACTTGGTCTGAAGCTGATTGCTCTGTACTGAGTTAATTTTGGGCAATTATAATTGATTAAGAATCAAAGTGTTCCAGTATTATTCCACTGGATATAATATAAAATGGAGTTTTCCTGTTATTGATTGTAATACACAAGAAAATAAATGAAATTATACTCATCATTAGGAGCAGAAATTTTTGTTTCACTGAAAGGTTTATTACTAACTGTAGTATGAGGAGGATTTGCCAGGGAGTGAGAACTGTCTATGAAACTTCTCCAAGAGATGCCAGGAAAAGAGAACACTGCATGTTCCTCTCTGTTAAGGAAAGTTGAGGTGTAAGTTTATTCTTCTTTTGCATCTCCTCACACACTGAACAGTCACAGGGCATCACCTATGAATAGTGAGATTTCTCCCTGAGCTATGGATGCAGAAATGATCACGGTGTCATTATTGAACAATTAAATAACTCCACGATATAGCAAGAGCTGGCAAGGCTTTGCTGGCATTTCAGGATTTGTCAGCCTGGATACATGGAACTAACTGTGAATATAATTATTCTCACTTTCACACATCCCAGGTTTTAGGGATAGTTCTTAGTGTGAATGACCCCAGCTTTTGCTGTCAAGATGTAACCACCCGATGCTCATTTACAAAGTTTCTAAGAATGAGAGGAGATACAAATGAGAGAAAGTCAGAGACCTGCTTTTCAGGTATTAAGGGAAAGCACAGTACAGGCAGTGTGAATAGTGAAGAAAATTGGAAAAACAAGGACATGGTGAACACAGGGCAAAAGAAAAACACAGTGAAACTTTACTTGGGGCAGCAAGAAAAGGCCCTGAAGTAGAAAGAAGTGCGTGTGGTGGTCTAGGGACCATGGTTCTGGCACACTTCATGTCTTGATGACTCTCCATAATTTGATCTCCCTAAGAAGCAGCTCTATTCTGATTCTTGTATCTGGAAAGGGTCTCTTGCCTCTCAGTAGGTCATTGATGGTAGATTTTGCAATGCTAGAGGCTGAAGCTGAAAACAGAGGCCAGCACAACAGGTAGAAATGGTTTTCTCCATTCCTCTCTTTCACTGTAAGATTTGTCATGCATTGTCCAATTATTACAGTTCTGCAGCTGAAGGAGCATATAACATTATCAGACTTTGATAGGGGAGAGAAGTAACCAAAAATCTCTTTTTTTGGTTGATTTTTACTTTCTCATGCATAGAAATGAGGAGGAGAATATCTTGGCAGATCTGATGAATCACGCTATCCATGCAAACACTCTGCAGACCCAAGATATCATACTTTCTTTTAAAGGTGCAAGTAGGATTCAGTAAGACAAAACTAGTGTTCTATTAGGAAAAGTTGTATACTGCTACCAGTATTCTACAGGAAGCAAAGTCTTCAAAAGTCAATACATACATCTTTGATTCTTTCTTATTTATATAAATTTGAGCTTACTGTAACTTCATTATTTTCAAGAGGGTGGATCAACCTGCTGTTGTATATTATAGGAAAATGGCTTCTTACTGGATTTTCCAGTCCTTGATTTCTTACCAGCAATAGCTGATAAGACATTGCCATCCCATCTTTCCCCCCTGTTTAACATCCTCCTGGAACTGAATTGCTTCTGCTTGCATTAGACAAGGAGGCTTTATTGACTGTTTCTTCCACAGCTGTGTTCATATCTAAGGTAGCTCAGGAGCCCATTAAGAGCAGCTATTAATGAAAACAAGATAATTCAGACATCCCATTCACACACTTCATTTAATTTTGTGAATGATTTACTTGTATTTGGGATTTCTCAGTTGGTTTACTCATAGCCATGAGGATTCATCTCTAACAAGCATTGTTGTTCGAACTCCTTTTAGCTGCCACTCCCAGAACAGTTCAAATTGCATACCTGAATATCACAGCTATCCAACAATCTGATCTTGTCAGGCAGATATTTTTTGAACAGAAAAAATTACATGAGTAAAGAATTTCTAGACAAGAACATTCCTGTTTGCTTCAAAAACAGGAAAACATCAATAATACAGGGATCAAGGCAAGAAAAGGATGAATTTTATATGATTATTAAAAATTGTAAAACTGAAAATTGCAATGAGAACAATAACACTTGAAAACTAAAATTCTTTTTCCTTCTACTATGCACTGATCAAATTAAAATGGGTCTTAAAGCATAAACAGTACTAAATACAGATATTTGCTAGTCACTGTTAACCCATTCATTTCAGTCGACTGGCTTCATTTTAAAACTAGCTCAAATTTCCTTAGGCAAAGCCTGCAGTATGTTTTCACTTTTCCAGAAGCAAACTTTGTTGGTCCTGAGACTCTGATGACCTCCTATTCATCATAGTCAAGTCAGAATTTTGAAAAATAGCAGGAGATTAAAAAATTACTGCCACTCAAGAGAGAGAGGTGTGTACATGGTCTGCTACAAGAGAAATTAAATAGCACTAAGAACCATTCACTTAAACCTTTTTCAGTGTTTCCCACCATCTCAAAGAACCACAATCTAAGCAAATATATATTTTAAAACAACTTTAGATGGACATTATGGAAATATTCTAACTGGACTGAAATTTTGACTGAATTACTTAAAATGAAGTCTTTTGGCTCCAATAAGCCTAGACAAGTTAAAGCACACTGGTCTTGGTATTCATGTACACTCAAACCTTTACCCTAAAATAATGTGTAAAAGTGTCTTGACATATGTAGGTGTGCTGGGGGAATCTGCAGCTGAGAAGGAGACACATTTTCTCAAACTGCAGAACAGAGACACAAAAATACTGGTGAGTGCTTTTACATTTGCAAAAACAAAAAGGAAAAAATAGTTTCTGTCAGAGAGACAAGACACACAGCTGCTTGTTTTAGAACACCATGTAACACCAGTGCAGTTTCGGGCTGTGGTTTCTCAATCTGTGGCCCATAAAAACCACTGCCAGTGTTTTGCATCTCACTGGGATCAGCTTTCTGAAGTGAGCCTTCACCTTGCACTGCTTCAGGGCTGCTGCTGCCACTTTCTGGCTTCCAAGACCAAACAAATAGGATGAGTTAATAATACTGCTCAGAACTCTCACTGTATCCCTGCACTGTGCTGCTCAACACATCTGCTTCCAGCTATGCCGGGTGCAGACAGCAGAACTGCACTCTGGCACAAGCAGAGAATCTATGTATTTGGGTTCTGTGCTATATTTCATCTTTAGTGCCCATGTGTCATTCCTGTGAACCATTCATTAAGAAACAAATGGGAATGACTTGTACAGAACATTTATGGTTGTCTTTATACTGTGCCCAGGAGGAAAACATTTCAGTGCATTACTTCTACAGGAACAAAAGTGCATATAAACCAGACAAAACACACCACTGCTTTTCTTAAAGTTAGTACCCAGATTCTTGAATAAAGATCGGCAGATGCAATGTGTTCTTTCAGTACCCATTAGTAACTGGTCAGTAATTTACCAAAGGAGGATATTAAACCATATTGTCTTTCTTGTTAAACCACATTTAGCTGTTATGAAGGCTCTTGTGGAGTGGGTCACTTCTAAAAATTATTCACACTTCACAGACATATACACATTCTTGCTTGTGACAGGATTTTTAACAGACCATTTATGGTTTCTTTTTGTGTGAGCTTCTGCTGGTATTTTAGCAAATCTGCACCAACTGGTGCAAGGTATACATATTTGTCATTCACTCTCACCCGTTTGTAGGCAGACTTCCTATAAAGATCATTTGCCAAATGGGGGTACTCAGTTGTTTTATAATTATTTTGACATCAAAGTGAGACAAAAGAATAGGAAATTGCTCTCCAGCTGCTGTAAAAGACCAGTGCATGGATATTCCCAGTAGGAACATGTCTCTCATAGTGCATTATCACCTACCACTGCGCAGAGTTGTTTAACACTTCATTACCTTCTGTATTTCAGGACACTGGAATATTGATATTTTCAATGAATCAGGGAGTTCTATTGGCCATAGCCTATCATTAACCAGGGAGAGCAAAGGGCCATTTTATGACCTTTGGCTCCTACCTCAAAGTCTCTCTGAATAAACTAGCTGAAGTAATACATGTGGAGGCTTAATAATGACTTTTGGGAAATTCTGGGATGCTCATTTTCATATTGATTATATCTATTTGTATCCTGTAAGTTTCTTAATTGGTAGTATCAGAAGACATGACATTATGTGAAATCCTCTCTAGCCTACTTCTCACAAAAAAATACTTACAATGTGGCCCAAAGCTTAACAACTAAGCCAGGTAGAGTCGTGCAAACTGAAAAATACAGGGTATTCACTCTACTGCTTTCCGTGACCATCAGCTTAGGACATTGATCTTATAAATTGAAAGTTTTCTGCAGCCCAGGCTACCACCATCATTTTGCATTGGTTATCTTCCTCTTTGACATTCAAAGTTCAGCCCACCTTTGGGAAAGCCAAAGCAGCCAAAAAAATATGCTGTGAAACAAAATGTCATCTATGTCTTTATTAAACTAGAGCTCCAGAAGCCACAGCATTTCTCCTACAACCAAGTAAAGAAATGCAAAACTGATTCAGGACTATCTGAATACTGAAGGCTTTGCCTTCCACCCTTACAGCAGAAGACAGGGTCACAACTCCATTTCTTGGCTGACTGCATACAGCTAAGAGCAGAAATAAAAGCCTGAATTTGCTTCCAAAAGATACCTTTGGGCACAGCCCTAAGCAAAGGTTGGTGTTTAACCTTCCAGTGGGAGTCACAGGAGGTAATGTGTCCCAGAGCCACACCTCAGGGGCCAAACTTGAATGCATTGTTTCCTCATTGCTTCCAGGGGGTAATAATTTACTACTTAATCGGCAGCATTGCCCATCATCTTGTCGCATGTCTGATGCGAGGCTTAGGCAGCTTCTCTTGCATGTTTTCTGTCTGCCTCCATGCTCTGCGAGGCTTGTGAATGTTACCATGGAAGACTACCTGCACACCTTCCATGAAAGGGTGCAGAAAAGAATGAAAGTGTGTATGAGACAGTCTTTCTTCCACAATTACTTTTCTAAGTGCCTAGTCCAGATAAATCACCAGAGAACTGAACCTCAAACTGAATCTATGTAGACATTCTCCACAGGACCTGGTACTTTCCTTATGGTGTTTATTAATCTTTTCTCTATAAGTTAGATTTACTGCTTCTTTGTAATTCCTTATTTTACGTAGTTGTAGGCAAAGCAACAGAAGGCAGTATTTACTGCTGGAAAAGGGTGACCAAACAAGGACTAGAGGGAAGAAAAGCATACTTGCTCTCTTTCTTTTATTTCATACAAATATCTTCAAAAGTAAGAATTAATACACTGGAATTAATTTTATTATATGTAAAAATAGTAAAAAAATAGTTTGCAAAGTCTTAGGAAGAAATCATTATTGACAAATAAAAGAGAAAGCGTATCAAATGTTGCAGACTGCACTGGAACTCATTAAAGAGTTGGAATCCTAAAAGTCTTGATTTAACTAAGATTTTTTCCAACTTTAGCCAGATATCTTTGCATCTAGAAATTTGCCTTAGTTTTTGTTTGGTTGATTCCTTGCTTGGTTTTCACTTTGAAACTCACCAACCCATAAAAATTCTGCCATGAAGAAAAATTTACTTCTATTTTATCAAAAAGACAGTGTAGGTGTTTCCCATTCTTTTTTATTAAACCTGAATTACTTTGTCCTTTTTTTTTTTTTTTAATTTTTCAATTTGCAGTAGTCCGCATGCATTATTATCTTTAAGGTAAATGATTAAACTAATTTGAAGAAGGGAAAGAAAAACTATTCAATAAAATTTTAGGGCAAAAATCTTACAGGTAGACAACAATTTCCCATTTTCTTTAAGAAAAAGCTGACTTTAGAGTCCCTTTCTGTCATGTTTTACTGACTGACAGGGTCAAACTAAGCTAAAAAACTGGCTTCTCTGACTTGTTCCCATTACAATAAGTTTTGTTGGAACTCAACATCTGCCACTAGGTTTAGAGTTTCCCATTCTCATGAACTGCAATTCCTTTACAGACTTGCAGAATATGTTCCTGGGCAAAATTTGGCCCAAATACAATGGGATTCGAAACTATCATTGCTTCTAGGTTCTTTTGATAGCCCACTTGGAGTACTGCCTTCAGTTCTGGGGCCCTCAGAAGAGAAAGACTTGGATATATTGTAGCAGGTCCAGAGGAGGGCCATGAAAATGATCACAGGGACAGAACACCTCTCCAAGGAGGAAAGGCTGAGAGAATTTGAGCTGTTCAGCCTGGAGAAGAGAAGGCTTCAGGGAGACCTTGTGGCAGCCTTCCAGTGCCTACAGGGTGCCTAGAAGAAATCTGGAAAGGGACTTTTTACAAAGGGATAATGATTGGACCTGGGGTGACAGCTTTGAACCGAAGGAAGGTAGATTTAGATTGGATATTAGGAAGAAAGTCCTTGCTGTGAGGGGCGGTAAAGCACTGGAATAATAAGTAGTGCAGAAAAATTGTGGATGCCTTATCCCTGAAAGTGTTTAAGGCAACATGGTTTGGTGGAAGGTGTCCCTGTCCATGGCAGGGAGTTTGGAACTAGATGATTCTCAAGGTGACTTCCAACTGAAACCATTCTATGATTCTGTGATTCTTTTTAAAACCCAAGCAGTTTCTGAAATTTTGGAATACTGATCTTGTCCCATCTAGGTGTGGCTCTTTTCAAGATGCACTATATTCACTCACAATTATACATAAGGACTTAGGCCTTCCTTGTTCTTTCTATTGATAATTTTCATTCTCTTCTTTATCTTGTTCTTACCCTTTGAAACTTGAAAAGAGCTGATGAGCTAAATAATGAAGAGACGTCATGAAATCTCAAGTACAATATGGCAGGATGTGTTATTGACCTAACAATACATGAAAAAATATGTGGTCTGATATTACAATTTAATTTCCTTCTAAATCTGTAAAAGGAATAGAACCAATTGATATGAATAAACTGGCATAGTTTTATCATATATATGTACTTATTTGTACCAATACAAAATATACTTTAGACTGATTGAAACTGCTGTCTTATCTGTCACACAGACTTCATGGCAACTTGATAACCAGTACAATTATGGAACTTCAATAGTTAAGAAATTGATTTGTAACCAGTAGGTGAGGACAGGCTTTATAATTAGGTAATTTAAAACCTTTTTATTTTTATTTAATTTTCTCTGTAGACTGATGATGTCCATTAACAATAATCCAGGAAGGACACCTTTTGTTATTTATTTTCAAGACTTTACCAGCTCAGCTGAAGTGGGAGACCTTACAAGCCTGGGCATTGCTGGAGTAGGATCATTCCTAAGAAATGCACCTCCAATTGATCCAGTTCTGAAACTTTTGAATTTCTGAAGTAAAACATAGGAACATGACCCATTTCTGATATATATATATATACACATATATATATATATGTGTGTGTGTGTGTGTGTGTGTATACATATATATATATAATACATTACAATTGTAATTCATATGCAGTATAGAATCATAGAATGGTTTGGGTTGGAAGGACCTTAAAGATCACCTTGTTCCAACCCCCCTGCCATGGGAAAGGAACCTTTCACTTGACCAGGTTGCTCAGAGCCCCATCCAACCTGGTCTTGAACACTTCCAGAGATGGAGCATCCACAGCTTCTCTGGGAAACCTGTTCCAGTGCCTCACCATCCTCACAGGAAATAATTACTTCCTAATATGGGGGAAAAGTCCTCTGATCATCTTCATGGCCCTCATCTGGACTCATTCACACTATTTTTATTATGCTCATATCAGTGACCAGAAAAAAAGTACAAACTAATCTTTATTTTGGTGTGTAATTCACTCCAGGTATAAATCTAGATACCAAAAGTACAGTTGGTGAGTGAGATGTTCTTCCATTTACTTCTCTTTCTACAAGCACCTAAATCCTTTCTCCATATCAGACCTGGTGCATGACGGGAAGTAGTGTATTAAACTTTGCCTGATCTGATAGCACACAATGGGCTGGTAACCTTGAAACTGAGATTCTTCCATTAGGTAAATCATCACATCCTTGTTCAAATTCCAGTGAGACAGAATTTTCTTTATTCATTTGCCATCTTGAGATGAGCAGGTGTCAAACTCCAACCATTATTTTTCTGCTTTAAAGCTTCTCTCTTATAGAGGTGTATAAGGGAAAACATATTGTCAGGCTATAATCACTCTACTGGTGTTTGTATTGTTTTTTTTTTAAGTTTAAATACCTGAAGTACACACTTTTGGATAATAATAAGTAAAATTCAACATTGAATGTTCTGAATTGACAGAATATAGTGCTGTGGGAATGTACCTATAGGTACACATACACTATGAAAAATGGTTTTTAGAGTAGAAGAGGTTAGGCCAGAGGGAGAAAAAGACAGAATAAAATTATAAATACCAGTTTGTATTTCTTGCTGAATCTATGTATTAGGTTGTCTGCAACAATTAACATGCTGTATTGCTGACAATTGCCACACTGCAGGAAAGCTTGATGCCTCCATGAAGGACTATGTTTGAGAAGCAATGGGATGGCAAATTAAAGTAGTGATAAAGGAAGTAAAGTCTTACTGGCAAGAGATCTTTGTCTAATCTAAGATACTGAGAATCTGGGCTCACACAGAGAGTGAAATCAGACTAGGATGAGGTGTATCTTAGTGTTTTAAAGACAAGATGACTTAAAAAAATTCTTTGCTAAATTTGTATTTCTGAATTTCCAGACAAGTTGTCCCTAAAGGGATTTACCTAGAAGTACTGGAATTTGACCTGTAATTCCACTGATGGAAACAGCAGTGTTCCATATCATCTTACCTGGCTATCTGCCCTACAGGGCACAATATCACACCAGTACACAGTGGGACTTGGTCAGGCTCAAACAGCTCTGTCCAGCACATCTCAACATAAATTTACATCATTCTGTAACATCTCCCTTCTCTTCCTCACTTGCTAGTGATTTTTTAAAGTAAGGCCAGATGTTACAGAGTTCTTCTTAGCTCATCTGTCACTCTCTGTCTGGATCTCTCACATGTACAGGAAAATGTACTATGTAAAATAATCCTTGTCTTATGAGCTCATCATGAAAGAAAAGTAATAAACATGACAAACAAGGGCTCAATCCCATTTGTATAGAATAGTCTAACACAGGAATTCACTCATTCATTACTTAATTAATGAGATTTCTAACTCAGAAATTCTCTAAATCATAAGTTGTGCACTCATGCACCTTTGAAGAGAGTAGTCACCTAGCTGATGATAAGAATGTTCATCCTTCCTCCTCCCCTGTGATGCAGGCACCGTCTGTATTCCACCAAGAAGCATGAAAGCTTTCAGAGTCCAGCTGCTGCTGGATCCACCTTAAATCTTTTTGGGGTAAGCTGATGTATCTATACCTTCCAGTTTGGAAGTCTGGTCTATTTCCACCCATTTTTAGTGGATTCTAAGGAAACTGCCAGACAACTGCTAATTCAAGGATTCTGCAGGAGATCACAAGTGGTGGGTGATAGTGGCTGCACAATGACCTTTAGCCATTTCTGCCCAATCATATACTGCCTACGCGTTGCCCTGGTTTTGAGCTAATGGCACTGTTCCCAGCACAGGCCTTAGCATGAGGTCTGTGACAGCCAGAATTTGAGCAACATTTGAGTGAACAGCCACACCCAATGTAGACAGAATTTTCTGATCATTATTCTGCTGTCAATGGTAGGGCTACTCGAAGAAAGGTCTACATATTTCTCTGCTTGAGACAGGAGTATGATTTATGAAACAAAATTAAAAACAAAAGTTCTGAGATAATTTTTAGAAATGGGACTTCAGCAGACATTCTTCCTTATTCCTGGCAAACTGTATTTACTCTTTAGAAACAGAGTTTAGCAATATGCAGCCTAATGGCATTTAACTCATGCCTTTTTTCATTACCAAATTATGTTGGTGAGTGCAATACTTGCATTGCTATATATATTAGATGTAGATGAAAATACAGTATCTTAACCATAATACTTGAACAGTTATGTGTAACTTTCCTCCAGGAGAAGAGCTGCATTCAAACTAGGCCTGTACTTAATAATGACAGTGGCATTCTATAAATTTGTTTTAAAAGACATGAGAAATGTTCATTAGAACATGCTTTCTATTTTCTCTGCAGAATAATCACTGTACTTGTAGTCTACTTGTATAGCTAAATGTGGGGGTTTGTTAGAGGGATCCAAATTAATATTTTTTCAGTACTCAAAAGGAGAGATCCCACTTCTTCTTTCCTCAATCTTCCTTTTCTAATCACTATTCTTACCTTCTATTAACTCTGGCACTTGTCCACTTGCATTGTGAACTTATTTAAGCTAAACACACACATATTTTTTCTCAGTTAGTGAATTGAGTCATCTTAGCATGTGATCAAAGGAGTAGTGCCCAAAGCTGGGAAGAGGCAACTACACAATTGAGAGCACAGAGCTCTCAGGTGCAAGGTGACACCAATTTACACACACACACACACACACACACACACACACTCTCCATGAAAACTTCTTATTACTGAACTTATTATTATAGGCAAAGTTATTACTGGAGCAAGGCACTGTGTTGCTGTTGATTTTACTATCACACATCATGACTACATAGTTTTTGCATTAAAAAATCTTGCCTAGATTTGAATAAAATTTGTTTCGTTTTCTTTTCTAACAAGTGCCAACAGCGCGTAAGTCAATCCTTGCCAGTTTATTTTGTAATACACTTATGTAATCCAGTACTGTATTGGTAATTTTTTCCTAAAAGATGGGAAGAAACTTGCAGTCCTTTGTGCTGATTATAAAGAGCTTAGGTGGGGGAATGCAGAGAGAAATAGGTCTTATTGTTAATGGGGGACACTGTCAAAATAAGTATTCAATATAGAAAGCAGAGTTACACAAAACGATCAAAGCACCCATTGGCTCCCTTGGCTTATTAAATAAATGCACATAAAATACAGCAGTTGCAGAGATATTCAGTAAGTGTGTCTCTTGAAACATTGATAGCAAAATTTTCAAAAAGAAGATAATGGGCTAAAATTCTTCTTTTACCTTCCCTTAGATGACTCCTTAAAGCTCAATTCTCTCTAAGGGCTTGAGGTCAATGTCAACCCTTTATATCTTTTAAGTGCTACATATGTCAAAGTATAGCACAACCACAGTACTATTTTCAGGGCAAAGAGCAAAGAACAGACCTATTCTGAGCACTGAGAAGATAGCAGGTTGCAACCTTAATAAAATTAAGGTAGGTTCTGCCATTCCAGGATTGTGATAGCTGACTCAATGCTGTTCCTGGGGAAGAAGAAGAATTACTTATTTCCCTGCGCTGAAATGAAGAAGCACTTTCCTTACCAGATGCATTCCAGAAAATATATGAAGTCAGAAATTACAAGCAGATTTGAATTAGGGAAGTTTTATCCTTTTATCCCATATGCTTCTGATATAGATGCTCAGAAAAAACCAAGATGATACAATATATAAGCATCACAGTATAGAATACCTCTCTGCAGCACAGGGAACAGACTTTCCAAGATATTTATTGTAACTGAAAACTAGTTAGCCAAGGAGTCAGCATTGTGGCTGCCTCAGTGTAGAGCTCTGTTGCTGTGCAATTATTCTCACTGGGAAGCAGGGTATGTTACTGAGAGTGGCATCTGAGCTGACGTCAGCCAAGGCCTGTATTTTTGTATGGCGCTGAGCTGCCCTCTGTAGACACAGCAGTTTACTCAAAACTAGCTCCAGTTTTGCTGTGTAAAGCTGCCCTCTGTGATGGAGACATATCCAAAGTTTCAGGCTTTGGACAGAAGGATATGCTTTATAGCCCAAGTAAGGTTCCATTGTACTGCACCATTATCTGGGTGAGTCTATTGCTCACGTAATGAGCTATTAATTGAGCACACCATGGAAAGCACCATGTTGCAAGTTCATCTCTGTTTGCTGTTTGAAGCAGTATAATCCAAGTACTTAAAAGAATCCTAAAGTAGTCAGGGACTCATTAGACGTGAGAGAGGTCAGGTTGAACATATTTATTGGTAATACCCAATTATTCAGTCAGCATTAACTTACCCATAATTGAGATAAAGCAGATAAGTGGATGGGCACAGCATTTCAAAGGAGTTCTAACAGTCCACTAGCTCAGCACATGATTTGGTTTTGGTAAAATACATGAACCATCAGTCCAATGGAAATATGAGACATACAGACTATAATCAAGAAGCTGATAAACAGAGAAGAAAAAGGAGAAACTCAAGTCAGAACAGTGAGTTTAAAGCAGCCACTCTACCATTAAAGCTGACAGAACTGTTGAGTAAAATCTGAAAAAAGGGGCCCACTGCTCATTGAAAAGTTGGAAGTCACAGAATATTTAGCAAAGGACATTTCACTGAGTCTAGCTGGAGAGAAATCTTGATTATCCCTGTTGCACAAAGGTGTTATGTCCAGGATACAAAATTCACAAGATGAAAACAGAGATACTGTTCTTTTTTTTTACTGCATATTAAACATGTTGTATATTAGCAGGTATTCACACTAAGAACGTTCAAAGATGTATGCACAGAAAAGGCAGCTAGCCCCAACATCAATTTTGTTTCTTTTCTGAAGGCATTATTCTGTGGAGTCCTACAGCATGACTTTCAGGTCTATGGATTTCCAATCTGTCAGTATAATCATATTCAGATGTGCAAAGTGACTTGTAGGGTTTTTACCTGATAACAGAATATTTCCAAGTGAAATCACCAGGTTAATAAAGATTTACATCTCTCCACTACTGTGCGGCATCGTTGCAAACCTTCTGATGGAGAAATGAAAAGACAACAGAAATACCAGCCAAACCACACCAGAACCAGATTTTGGGTCAATCAAGCACACTTAGGAGATGCTACACAAAAGGAAAAGGAATGTGTCAGAAACAACAGACCAGATTCAAAAACAGTTAAGATGTACTCAAATCCCCATAATATCACGTCTAAAAGGAAATGCATCAACAAAGAAAAATGTTTGCCAGGTACTAACACACAAGCAAAGACATAACTCAAGTTGCACATCAGAAAGAATGTAAGAAATTTTAAGAAACTCAGTAGCAGCATTTACTAAGTTATTGTTTTATGTAGTAGAAATACTGTATATTATGTTCAATATATTTTAAATATAATCTTTCAGAAGGCTGCTTTTCAATCATAACTAAACTGGACTACAAGCAGAAGACAGGGGTCATCCTTACACATTTGCTGCCCAGCTATTTCTTCAGACTTTTCTATAGAGTACCTGAGTCACCTTCTAGTAAGAACTAATAGTTTAGAAAATTTTTAAGATCACTTTCCATTTTCCTAGATTAATTGCACAATACTGCTCATCAACACATGAATGAACATGAATTTGAAGTTCTGTCCCATGATCTAGGGTCTAGTACTATACATGTAACTACTGGCAATCAATAATTTTTAAAAACTTGAACAAATTATTTCTTACAAGGTTATATGTATGCCATGATTTGTAAATGTTCTTGTATAAATGTTAAACTCTTCTGAATAGAAGCATTTTCCCGTTCATCATCTGTACACATCACATCACCATTTTTTAGCCAAGTTCGTATTACAATCCAATTAAAAATCAAAATTTTAAAAAGTGATCAATAAAGAATCTAGGTGTCTGAGTGATAGGTTTCTGTCTCTACCTATGTGTATATTTCTTTTCACATAAAGTTCCTGGGATAAAAAATGTCTGTGTTTGCCGGATCAGATGAGGATACTTAGACCCTGGGTTTTTACAAAAAGAAAACCTGAACAATACTCTTACTTAGATCCTATAGGAAATTTTTAATAGGTTGTGGAAAGAGGTCTAAATCATTATCACTTGCAAATCCAGATACAGTGGTATAAAGTAGATTGCCTAAATTCAGTGGCTACCTCAAAAACTGAGCTGACCAGCCCTGCTCCCTATCCCAGTCACTGCGTATGAAACTACAGGTCCTAAAGGAGGGACAACTGTAATCAGGCTGTATCTGTGGTCTTTAGCTATGTGCTGCCGATGCAGAAGCATGTCCCTGTCATTTAACTTAATGCAGGGCATGTGACAGGATACCATGTCACCAGATACAAGAAGTGAAACCACATCCCTCAGCCATTACTATGCACCTTAGGAAAGCAAGCCAGAGTATTTTGGTAAAGTTTTATCAGCTGAAAATCTGTGTCTAGAACAGGAAATTGTTTTGTACTTTTTCTATAAAAATGCGATGCTTCAGCCAGCTTTAAGAGCTGGATGAATCCTTTGAAGTCTGACCTTAAGTATGGAAGCAGAGGTGCTCTGTTACAGCACACACAACTGGGAAAAGCTAAACTATCCAAGTGCCCTAGTGACAGCAGAGCTGTGGGACCTCTAACAATTCCAAGAGATAAAAAGAATTTTAAAAAAAGCCACCATTGTTCTCAGTTTGCATGATGTAAACACAAAAAACCCCATCTGTAAACACAGAGAAAGGATTTCCCGCAAATTAGGTGGGGTAATCAAAGCTTGTATCTGAAACAAATTGAGCCAAAAATGCAAGAATTCTTAGGACGTTTAGACTCTTGCACAAGGGGATGTGCCTGTGTCTGTATGTGCACACGTGAGTCAAATTCTAAGTGCTTCCTACCTCTTAATTGTTGCAGAGGTCATAACGGTGTCTGCAGCACAACAACAGTTTCCTGTTACTAATATTTACATATTCTCTTTTTGAAAGTATTAAATTCTGGAGCAGGGACAATCTTGGTTTTACTGTCTGAATCACTAAATATGCTATCAGTTGTCTTGCTAGACATCCATAAATTATATTCCTGATATTAGAATGTAATAATATATTCATTTTGATATTTTAATCAACATACACTGTGGTCTTAAGAGAGTACCCTGTAACAATTTGTATAGCTTGCAAATGAAACCCTCACATCAGTAGGATCTGGTCTGTGCAGACTCGGCAATGATTAAATGCAGTTCATGTGAAAGTTTAAAAATGCGTTATTTTTTCAGCTAGCTAAACACATACTAAATAAAACTGAATTGTATACTTTAGGAGGCCTTTTAGTAAATGGGAATGAGAACTTCCTGAAATACATGATTTTATGAGAAATCCCTACAGCATAGTAGGAAAGAACCTTATTTAGCTAAGATGGCTTAACAGTTCCCCCTGTCCCAAATCTCATGCCTTCTAGCTGCAGATGACCAACAAATTTCCAGCACTGTGATTCATCAAATCCCACTGTGGGTGAAATGTTTCCATTAGGATCCCAAGTTTCTACTAGGAGAGATGTCTGGACCGCTGGATCTCTTCTGCTCAGAGTACCAAATCAAGAAGTTCTGATTCAAAACCAGACATTTGACACCAGGAAATGCTCTTAAGGCTGTGCCTCTTGTTGAAGGATGAAAAAATAAAGGTCAAAATCTCAAGTTCACATGAAAATCTCTGATACCAGGTTTGTTCAGCATTTCTGTAATTATGATCTTGCTAAACAAAAATATTTTGTTAAACAATACTAAAAATCTTACATTTCACATCCACATAGAGATGGAGAGACTAAGTCTCTAAACTCTAATGTGGTTCCAATCAGTGTTGCACCGTTGTGAATACATCAGTCTTACAATTAAAGAAAAGTCCTAGTTTATTGCGCAAGCAGAAGTCCTTGGCTGCTTTTGGATTTCACAAAGTGAATTGCTCAACTAGTTGAGTTGAACACTAGTTCAACATTTTTTTCCCTTTTAAATAAAATAACCTTTTGCTCTATCGGTGAAAAAACAAAAGCAGGAATTTTCCTGAAGTCCTGAAAGGATGCAAGTTAGTGACTTGTCTATACAGCTGTCAAATCTTGTTTTTTTCAGGAGACAGCATTTGCCTGAAACCTGTCTCAGTTGTTTCTTTGCTGACAAAAGACCTTGCCCTCACAGTTATATTATCTTATTAGTGAAATATATTTTTTTTACTGAGGCAAATGCTCCATTTTCCCACCTGTCATTTCACACAGTTTGCAACTGCTGTCATCCGAGCTGTTTTTGCTTATTTAGCACCTGCTGAATCTGCATTCAAACTGAATGGCACTGTCCTGAAAGACAATGCTGACCTCTGAACTATCCCAAGTGAATTCTCTGTGGTCAATAAAAAATTTGGTTTAGACAGGTTCCAGATCCATTTGCAAGGACTATAGGAACAAAACAGCTGCTCTGGCTTAGGAATTCTCCATTTCCTGGCCCAACCAGAAGTACCTCCAGAGTTTATGACAATGAGGAAGGAACAATATGATCTTAATTACTCTTCATGCTGGTCCCAATGTGTCTAACTGAGTTTTTAAAGAACCCTGTGGCAGTAAACAGCACAATTTACACATATATGGTGTTCAATGCTGGTTGCTTCCATCTACTGGAAAATGCTATAGCAGGGAGCAGCAGACTATACTGAGAATCTATATTCATCACAGGACCCTTGTCTGCTTCACAATCACTCACAAATCATAATTATTTGTTAGTTATGCCCCATACCACTCTGGTATGTCCGTGACTTTTCCTCATCATAAAACATATCCAAGAAAAACTGAAAAACACTGTAAAGACTTCTGCTGCTGCAGCTGTTCATTATGTTTCCACACCTTGGGGCTAGGTGGATACACAGACTGACAGAAATAACTTAGAATCATAGAATCATAGAATATGCTGAGTTGGAAGGGTCAGGGTCATCGAGTCCAACTCCCAGCCCATGTTGAAGACAGAGGCAAAGAATGCATTAAACACTTCTGTTTGTCTCTGCCCATTTGTGAGATGACCATCCTCATCCTGTCATGGGTTCTAACTGTCTTTTGTCATTAACTTATTTGAAAAAACCCTCTTTTTATTGCTCCTCCACAATTCTAGACAGCTTAATCTCTAATTGGGCCTTGGCCGCACAGATTTTCTCCCTACACTGGCAAGTAGGATCTCTGTATTCTTCCCTTGTCAGCTGACCTTGCTTCAACTGGACATAACTGTCCTTTTCTATCTTATTTCCAAGAGAAGATCCCTGTTCAGCCAAGTCATTCTTCTGCCTTGTCTGCTTGACTTGTGACATTTAGGAATAACCAATCTTTTTATAGCATAAAACTACTCAGAGCTGCCATAATTTTTTTTTTTTTTTGAGCGCAAAGAAAAAGAACCAGAATTAATTCTTCAAATTATTATATAATGAAACCTTCTGTGGCATTTTGCTCTTAAACCATTCCTGCACTAAGGCAGGATTTTTAATTCTGATTCAAACTAAGTAATGTTTATCACACAGTCAATCTTTGGAAAATAAGCAACTCTGTCTTCCCTGGGGCAGTATGTTTGTTCACATACTCCACATTGAGTGTAAATCTCACAGTAAAACAAGCTCAGATGGGATCAGGATAAAAACTATGAGTGAAAAGGATAGGAAGTGTTCATACAAACAGCTCTGTAAACAGATTTTAGAAGCTGTGAATAGTAACAGGAATTAGCTGATCACTAGTAGCCAACTAATCCTGCTTGGGAGTAGTAACCTACTTGCTTATCTCAGCAGCTAAGTGATTTACACATTAAGCATGGGTTTATACACCTAGAGAAACACTATCATGTCCAGAATAAGCATTGCATTCCAACAAAGTTCATATGTATTCTAAACAGTCCTCCCAGGAATTCCAGTAGATGGAAGCAACCAGTATTGAACACCACATATGTGTAAATTGTGCTGTTTACTGCCACAGGGTTCTTTAAAAACTCAGTTAGACACATTGGGACCAGCATGAAGAGTAATTAAGATCATATTGTTCCTTCCTCATTGTCATAAACTCTGGAGGTACTTCTGGTTGGGCCAGGAAACGCTTACCTAGAGTGGGAAAGCCAGTCTGTTGTGGCAGTGGATAACTTATTGGTGTCTGCCAAAGTTTAAGCTCTCTTTGTGTTTCAGGAACTTGACACTACCAGTGTCAGGAAGGTCAGAGAGACAGCTGTGTAGAATTTTGTGCAAAGCGACTAGTCTGGAAGCCAATGACCTGTTATCTTTGTTTGAAGACACGTGTCTGCTAAGGAAGGTGGGAACCTCCCTTAGAACCCACAAATTTGAACCCCCTTCCCTCCGAATTATTATAACTTTGGAATCAAGGGCTTTCAGGCAAAGATATGGGGAAAAGGAATACGTTCTTTACTAGTATCTATAGCAAGGCAAACAACCAACAACAACAGTGGCAATAACAAACAAACAAACAAAAACCAGAAGATGTGGTAACAGAAGTCTCTGGGCTGCCAAGCGCTTTTTCCCATTCGGTGCAGTTCCGGTCCCAGCCGGCAGGGGCGCTGTCGGGCTCCCGGCCGGGCAGGGCGGGTGCGATGACTCCCGCGCAGCTGCAGGGGGCGCTGTGGCGCGGTCAGCTCTGTGGGTGCGGGCAGTGCTGAAGTACCCAGAGGCAGCGGGCGGGGCGGGGCGGGCAGGGCAATGGCGGGCGTGCAGCAGACGTGGGGCAGGAGCTCAGAGCAGGGAGCAGGGGTGGCAGAGACGAGCCCAGCCGGGCTTGCCAGTAGAAGGTGGCAGTGACTCCCCAGCTGTGGCAGTGCTCCAACAGGGAGAGCACGGGGCGGCGGCTGCCGGCTCCCTTGGGCAGAAAACTGCCGGCACAGCCAGGAGGATGTGCCCTCCAGGAACGTCCCCTTCCCAGACGAAAGCTCACTCACTAATGAGAAGAAAACAGCACAGATCCGAAAAACCTTTCTGCCGCTGTAGCAAGGAGCCTGCAGTTCCCCCTGCTGCCTCCCCCATAGCCGGTGGTCAAGTGCCTTCCCTGATGACCACATCTGCTCTCTCCTCCCCACGCCCAGCTAGCTCTTGGTCTCTTACAAAAGAAGTTAATAGTCCTTAAGTATCCAGCCATTAGTAACCTAGCACCAGGAATGGGGAAAAGTTCCACACCCCTCAACCTCCAACATCTGTCATATTTTTAGTCCAACAACAACTTGAAAGACACAGTGTTCACCAGAAATATGTCACTGACACTGCAATATTCATCCAGACTGGCAAGTTGCACAGGACCTAGAACTGATTGAGTTGTCATGGAACAGGGTCACAGCAAATCATTTTGACATCTTGGGCAGCTTGCCACGTCTTGCCTAGGAGAACTTTTGCTTTCTACAGACCTGTTTTGAGCAGGTGTGAGGAAAGATCGAGGCGAGGCCAGCACAATTTTTCTATCTCCTGTCTCTCTCCACTCAGAGAAGCAAATCTTCAGCACTGTGCCTGAAATAGCAGGAGTGATTCATGTTTGCTGGGGATGAGGAAGATATCTATGAGAGTGGAGCAGCTGATCACTGTTCAGGAGTCAAAGGTATCTAACTGGTTCAAACCCAGTTTGCCTTTACAATTGCAGTGTCCAGATGGAAATTACGTTACAGAATGCTGCTCACCAGTAACCCACCTTGCCTCTGTCATGCTTATCATAGCAGATGGAGTAGAAAACCGTGTGATATGTCTCTAACCACTGTGCTGGACAACACTCATTTTTTGTTGTCTGACTTGGTTTGTACAGTGCTTGTTGTGCACACTCCCACTGCCCAGTGGGACCGACCAACTGTATTTACGTTACAAATTCATTCAACCTTGAAATTCCTCTTTCTTTAGCAAAGTTTGCCTTCTATTGGTCTTATTGCCGTCTTTGTTCTATTACACTATTTCTTTTCATAGTCAGGTCAGGCAGTCAGGAGCAAATTATGATGAACACACATACTTGATGCCAACATATATAAAGTGGAGAGTAACTTGTGAATCAGGATGACCTGCAAAGGAAGGCAGTGGCTTTGGGCTCAGCCAAAAACAAATCATTTTACAGAGCTGGCATTTTCTAAATCAAAGACGTCTCTTGATTGTCAAAATGTTTGCTTCTTTGTTTTTAACTCCATACCCTAAGGGTCGTAAACAGAGAAAAATCTTCATCTGTGGTATACCAGTAGTTTGGTCTGCATATGGAAAGTTCACCTACAAAAATGAGATATATAGGAAGGACCAAGACATAATACAGTGCCACATCTACAACACTTAAAGACCAAGATTCCAGAAAAAAAACAAAAACAACATGTTTCCTTTGACTGCTGCTTGTTTTGCAGAAGCTCAGGAGAGCAAGCAAGAAAGAACCTTGCACAAGGAGAAAAGCAAGCCTAGTAAGTCAGAAAGGAGAACTGAGTAAAATGAGACAAAGTCAAAAGATGAGGAATGAATTGTACTCACACACTGATACTAATTTCAGATTTTCATCAGTATACTTTTTTTTTTCATAGAAGACATGTCTTAGGAATGCTAGATGTCTCCTTGGCTTAGTGTACTGTTTATCATAGTTTAATGATAAGTGTTATAACATTTAATGTTATTTTTCTGCACATTCATGCATAGTTCGTAATACAGATCTTGTAACAAGGTTGAAGTTTCCACATTAATTCAGTCTTTGAATATGTTATGATGATGAAATAAAAGGAGGATCAATGACACAAAACAGTAAGAAGAAAATGTCAAGTCTTTTATTCATCAGATAGCAATACCAAAAAATTAAAACTGATCTTCTAAAAATCTTATCCTAGGCTTTCACAGCACTATGTACATTCAAGTGAATACTTTGGTATGTATGTCAAGAAGTTGTTTACCTTTGCATCATCATTGATTACCCCTTCCCTCTCCCCACCCTTTCTTTTTCATGCATTAGGGCTATAAGGCGAAAAGGAGAAAAAGCTACCTTCCTCACATGCATAGATACTCTCTAGGTGGGATATGAAGCATCACAGTAAAAATTGGTTGCCCTGCCAACCTGGAGAAATGAATGGCCACTGATAAGCTGGATGTTCCTGTGAATATTGTAAAAACACAGTGTATTAGTGAAAAGCTGAGAGCTATGTGCACTCTTGGATTCAAAAATATCCTTCATCCTTCTCTATGTGTCTGTCTTTAAAACTGTCACCTGAATAACACCCTTCTCAGAGAATCAGAAGTCAACTAGACAGAAAGGAAGAGATGAAGTACCATGAACAGAGTGGGACATTGTTTCTGCTTGCGTGTACTTACAGAAATAGGGAAGCGGCAACAGGCGGTGTGCAGGACAGCTGAACAGAAGCCAGGATGCAGGCAAGGTGGTAGGAAAGGCACTTAATGCATGAAACAAAAAAAGGCCGAAAAAATATGTTAGTGCCATTAAGTCATTTAAACCTCCCAAGCCTCCTACGCTGAAGTTGAATACCACTGTATCAATTTCTATTTACAGGATTTGACCCCATGCATTCATTTTGTCCTCTGCTTGTTGTTCAGGCTGAATCTTCAGTGTTTTCCAGGGTCTTCTAGTTGCCCGTGTCTCTTCAGGGGTTTCTGAGATCCAATGTGTCTGGCATTCTCATATTTTTATTATTGAGACTACCAAAGCCCAGTTAGCAAGATATCATCAAACTTTTCATAAAAACACCAGATCATTGTAATTATTATAAAAAATCTACATATGAGATATTTGGTAAAACCAGATTTAATCCCATGTATTCCTTCATCTGCATAATGGTAACTGTTTATATAACTGCAGATCAGCTAAAATAATGCAGATCATTCTGGTGAAAAAAAGTCTCCCCTCCAAGCTTCTCAGAATCTGACTCCATCCAACATCATATATGGCAGATGAAGCACCAAGAGCTCTGGTTTGTGAACTCCTTATGAATTAGGCACAACCACATAAAAGTCTTCAGATCAGTGTTTAAACAGCACAATAACAATTTCTGTACCATTCCTCCAGGGCAGGAAAGGTGACATGGATGGATAGAAAGCCTAGAACCAGCAAAACAAAATAGAAAAACAGTGGTAGGTTTTGACAGTCTTGCAACATGATGTTTCGCAATGCAGAATCATCCATACTGATTTTGGCACAAGAAAACCTGTAATATTATTTGAATAAAATTCCAACCATAAAAGCACAATTTAATGTCAGATAATTTACAATAAAGCATTTTAGTCTGAATGTAAGACTTCATAAAATTCATCAACTCTAACTAACCCACAACAGTTTTCAAATGTGGGCAAACTCCAGTGACCTCAGAACTAAGCATGCTTTGAAATATATTTGTCCTTAACCCTTAGCAGCCTGGTAACAGCTTTATTAGTTTTATACTATCATATATTTCTAAGCAAACCAGCAGACTCAGAAAGAAAATATTCAGCAAAGAATTTGCGCTCAGATATGGAAAACAGGTGACACACTTGTAACAGATGCAATTACAGCTCAGTTGTGTGCTACATACCTACATAGGAACATACTTGGGTTTTACTGGTGCATGTTCATATAGTGCACTATGACGGTGCTAATTTATCAGCCCATAAGTGGCTACTGCCATCTACTGGAAAAATTATTAAAAGACAGAAATTACATTATACTGCCAGCAAGCAATCTGGAGTACGATATCCTTTCTGTAATAAATTCTCAACACATTATTGCATATAAAAACTGCTGCAAGAATATTATTGGGGCTGTTAGCTTAGATACAGATGCATTACAGGTATGAAAATATAAATGAAAGAAATTTAGCTCAGATCCTATTCAGAATTGTTGTTAAAGTTTTCTTCTAAAATACCAAGTGACTGTAGCTGCTTTCAGGCCCATACTCTGCACCACACAGCTGTGCTGACTGCTGCTGTGTTGCCTATCATCCCTGTGTTTCCACTTGACCTGTGAGACTCAGAATCTAAATTTATACACTGAAATGCTGCAGTATCTCTAGTATCTCATGTTACTGCAGTCCCAAGGAAACCAAGTTCTTAATTTACTAATTGCATGACACTCATAAATTGCTTCTTTTTGGCTAAAAGTGGAAATTTGACAGCTGTCAGTCTTACATATAAGAATCTGATTTTTTAAATTATTTTAAAATTATTTTTCAAGGTACACTTTCCATTTTATGATCAGGTTTAACCAGGGCCTTGGTTTTGCTTGAGAAAAAAACCCAACAACTAAGTGTCCTGACATGGCACTGTCTGATAACTAACTGAAACAAAAGAGCAGCATCAGCGGAGTAACCATGACTCCTTGTTTTAACATTTAAGGATACTTGGAGATTTCCTCACGAAGGTCCAATCCTGCCTGATCTTTATTCATTATCCTAAAAAACACTAGAACACCATAAGGTTAATTGCAGGGGTATGAAATTGTTTCATTTGCAAAACAAAAGACATTGAATGCCACTCAGAGCACAGATTACAGATTTAATTCTGTACAGCTTCAGCTAAGGCAGTGCTGACAGGCAAAGTGTATTAACAGTCCTGGTAATGATGTCAACACTGAGCTAAACATGGTGTCCCGTTGGCTTGGATGTGAGCAGACGACTCGAGCAGACATCAGAAAAACACCTCTGTCAGATGGAAGATAAGACAGTCTCTACTCACAAATTATTGTATCTGTGTTTGCTGGTTGGTAGGTGCAGCAGTTCTGCAGAGTAGAACAGCGAAACTTGCGTGAAGAAACAGAAATGACAATTATTTATACCTACATGTATTTCTTGATTGCTGCACACTGCAGGATACCTGTAAAGCCTTATTACTGAGAATTAAAAAATAAAAGAATAGATGTGACTATATTTTTCAAATTTCACAATTTTTCAAAAGAAGAATAGTGGTCATCAAGTCCAGATTCCTCAGTTTGCAACAGAAAATCCTTTCCATAAGGACCACATGATCCAAGCATTTTTATGGTAACTGGTTCTAGGGTGGCGCTTGTTTCTAACCACCTATTTCACAAATTCAGTAAGAAATATTTTTCCTTCCCATCCTATCTTGAAGCAATTTGACATAAAATGTCTTATGACCTGCTTTAGTTTCTTACTAATAGCCTTTATCAGCCTACAGGTTCTGTCAAATCATTTGAAAAAGGGAATGAAAACTGTGGCATGCTGCTGATTTGGATAACCAACTCCTCTGGGCTTTTACCTATTAGAAATATTTAGAAATAAATGTGTTAAAATACTCCAGTTATACCACTGCTTTCTGGTTATTTACGTTTTACTCTTTAAAATGTATTCACTCCTTTACTCAATTTAATCAATTCTGACATCATATTCATAAAAGTATATAGAATTTTATTAGTGGTTATCAAAGCAAAGTATTATCTCTGGCAGGCAATTAAAATTTCCAAAGAACTCAAGAGGGAAAATAACAATTAAAATAACAGCTTTATCTATCTATATTTATATACATATATACATACATATATATATAAAGTATATCTATATATGTACATATATATACCTACTAGAACTGAAGTCAGAATTTAATGGAAATTGGTGAATTTTAATTTACTACATTATTTCAGTCATGAAATTCAGATTTTAAAGAGATTTTTAGAACAATTAGGCACATGAAACTGATGGAAATAAAACAAAAAAAAAATCTATCACTTACCTTCCCTAGACTCTTCAGAAAACCCTGTCTCCTGATCAGTGTGAATGCATATCATAACATGACAGTGAAGACCTGAATTTTTTATACCTTTCAGTGTTCTGGTCCAGACCCTAGGGTATACTGATTCACTGCTGGTAAATGTCACCTGTGAAATGCGTAGAAATCACCTTGGCCAGATCATATTCTAAGGAGAAAACTGAATTTTTAAAAGCTATATAGTGTCTGTTTAACTGGTTAAGAAAACAGCTGGGTACCTAATGTACACAATCACTGGAAACTAATCCCTGTATCTGAGAGTTTTCAGTGACCTAAACGTGCTAGAGCAGTCCCAAACATCACTTACTCCTGACCACTATTACACAGGGCTCAATCAGAACTTCAAGCATGCAACAACTTCCAATTTTCTGTCATCTCTAAAATGAAGAGAGAAAGAAAAAGAAAAAAATCCCACCCTTATTTTTGACTAATTCCTCCCTACAATGGAAAATACAGATCAGAACTGGGAATTAGTCCCCAGCATTCCAGACTTATTTTCTCTCTAGACACCAAACACAACACAGTAAGCTATACATCTGGCTTTGCAACTGGAAGAAGAATTTAGAATTCTGAAATGACTTCTCAAATCTCTAAATTCTTCTTGGCATTGTATGATTGACCTTCAAAAACAACCCCTTTTTATTGAAATGAAGGCTTGTATCAGTTGAATCAAGGAAATATATTGATACTTAAATGAGGAAAGACCAAGAGAGATGGAGTTTAGTTTAGTAGAGAAAGCTCAAGGGAGATCTTACCAAGTGTTTCTGTATATCTGAATGGTGTACAGCATAGTAGAATCACAGAATGGTCTGGGTTGGCTGGGACCTTAAAGATCACCTGGTTCCAACCCTCCTACCATGGGAAGGGATGCCACCCACTAAATCAGGTTTCTCAGAGCCACATCCAACCTGGCCTTGAACACTTTCCACAATGGGGCATTCACTACTACTGTGAGCAACCTACTCTAGTGCTTTACCATACTTTGAGTAAAGAATTTCTTCCTAACATCAAATCTAAACCTGCCCTCTTTCAGTCTAAAGCACTGCTGCCCCTTGTCCTGTTACTGTCTGCCTGTATAGAACCATAGAATGATTTGGGTTGAATGGAACCTTCAAAGATCCAACATCACCCTGCTGATAGAAGGGTCTCTTTTACCAGATGTGGTTGCTAAAAGTCTTGTCTTTCTCTATTTTTCTTATTAGCCCCCCCTTATATATTGAAAGCCTACAGTTCAGTAAGGTCTCCCTGGAGCTTTTTCTTCTCCAGGCTGCTCCTTCTCCATAGATCTGCTCTCAGTCCCTTCATTCTCCAGTCTGTATTTATATTGGAGAATGCCCAAACCAAGCTGTAGGACTTGGCTTTGTTGAACTTCATGATGTTCACACAGGCCCACTGCTCAAGCCTGTCAGAGTCCCTCTGAATGGCATCCCATCCCTCCTGCATCAACTGCACCACTCAGCTTCATGTCATCTGCAAACCCAGTGAGTGAGAATTCCACTGTATATAAAGATGCAGCCAGACTCTTCTCAGTGGTATAAAATGGATGGACAACAGGCAATGGGAATAAACTGAAATTCAGGAAATACCATTTAAAACATAAGAAAAAACCACCATTGTTAAGGTGAGGTCAAACACTGGATCAGGTTGCATAGGGAAACTGCCGAGTTTCCATCCTTGGAGATGTTCAGAAATGACCAGACAATGTATTAATGAACTTGCTTTAGCCAACCTTGCCTTGAACCAGGGGGGATGGGTATTGGGCACATGGCCTCAAGAATTCCTTCCATGACATCCAAGAAACAGCCTCACACAGAGCAAGAATTGGCTCCTAGTCTGGTATGGCAACCCTCAGAAACAGACACAAGAGTGAATTCCATTCACTTACACAACCCTCAAGGTTGCTACACTTTGTATGATGATTTTATGATTATGTAGTGTCAGATATTTTTAGGTGCCTTTAATATTCCTGTCTTTCCAACCCATAATGGTAATTGTTTCCTGGAATATGAGATAAATGATGAAAAAGTACTTTAGTAAGTTTGAAACTAAGGTAACGTATTTGTAGCTGTTTTAACGCCAGTATTTTCAGTCCACAGATTTTTTAAAAACATTTTGCAGAATTTTAACCTTACCTAATATCTTCCAATCCTCCTTTTTTCATCTGGTCAATAAATCTGGGGTTAGGATCTTCCTAACTTTTCCCCTAAATAAGACTCTTAAGAGAAAAATTTAGTCTTTTATCTTGAATACAGTGTATCTTCTAGCTTTACAGTCAGTCCATTCAGAAACTGTTTTCCTGTAGGCCTTCCACAGGAAGAAATTGTTTAGCGTACATTTTTCAAAGGCAAAAACAGCAGGTAAGGAACCAATCATCAAGAAAAAATATTGGCCATTGGGTCCCACTTTACAGCAATGCCTTTGGAAATTTCCTTGCATACACTTGCATGAGAGCTGCAAATGAATGTTAGAATAACAGACAGAGATTAATTTTTAATGGCTATGCATTCTTGACTGCTGAATGAAAAATTAAGCACATAGGAAATCAGCACTTTGTGAACACCAGTTGCCCTGAGCAGAGGGAAGGTGAACACAACCAACAGTCAGTTATTTTGGGGCTAAGATAACTGACATTAGAATCAGGTGTTCAGATGGGGAAAATTCTGGTACCTAGTACAGTATTTGAGTCTCTACACTGGCAATATAATGAATCTGTTCCTTTTTTTTGCATTAATTTATTCAGAGTAGGTAATTTGTTGACTGCAGTAAAAATTTCTGAGAGAAATTATCTATATTGCTCTGAAAAACCTAGCATTTAGCACATGAGTCAGAACTGTGTATGCTTGCAAAAACATATCTCCACAATGAAAAAAATTTTCCCAATGCACAGAAATACATTACCATGCCTGTTTTAACATAATGAGTTATACTTGGCTGGTATATATTTGTTGGAGAAATACTACTAGAGATAATATAAACAGTTTAAGACATTAAAATCTTAAAACTATATTTAAAGAGAAACTTTTGAACACTGGCAGAACATCCAAATACTTTCTCCCATGCCCCCCTCACAGAATAACAAGCATTAATCTCTTTTAAAAGCTACATTATTTGTACAACTATGAAAAAAAAACCCCACTGAATGGAACATGGATTAGCTACATTAACACTTCAGTGTACAAGCAGAATGCAATTTCTACACAAATGCAAGAGATTTATTTTTCTGAGTCACTCTTAAAAAAAAAAAGAACTCTGCATAAACCCACTTTCTTTTCTTGTGATCTTGTTTTTTCTATTAGCAATTTTAAACAGCTACTTAAAATCCTCTTTTGACTGTGTTTTATTGCAGGGACTTCTTAGCAGCTTTATATGGAGTGGGGTTTGTTTTTAATAGGAATATAAAGGATTTGGATGTCAAAAAGATTTGGGGAAAGTAACATTTCATATTCCCCTGGTTAACGTCCACTTGAAGGCACTGTGGGAATTAGACTACTTTAAACTTGTGAGAGTAGCTTTTGTTTTAATACTCTTGTATTGCAAAATTCTGTAAGGATAGAGATAAGTGACTATTCTATGTCTAAACAATATTAATTTAAAAATATTAATGATTTGTAAATTTCTTAGCCTTCATATCCATTACTATGATGAACCATGGAAACATCGAACATTAAAAAAAAAAAAAAAAAAAAATTTGATTAGCATTTCCACTGCTTAAAAATAGTCCAGATGGGCTACATTACATGATCAAGTATTGCTGAAAATCAGGAGATTGGTATAGGAAAATGAGGCTGACTACCATACCCAATATACTTGGTATATTCACTTCTAGATATTACTTTATAGAACATTTTCCTTCTGTTCCTAGCAAAATTCATATGTTTAGAATAAAATGGGAACAAAATACAAAATTTAGGGTGAATGGGCAATGCACATAGTAAATACACTCTCCCAATTTCATCCACTTTAATAATTACAGAATTTGATTTGAGATTAGCATTAGACTAAAATCTGGAGAAAATTTTGACAGACCTGTGCCAAAAGCTTCCTGCCTGGCTTAGTTAGGACAGACAGTGGTCTAAAACTTTCATCCAATTTCTGAAAGCTTTCCTTGGCCATAAGAAAAGAGAAGAAATCCTTCCTGGGCCTACTAGCAAAAATGGGTCAGATTGGTTGCTTTGAAGATGGTAACATGAAAAAAACCTGACTAATTTTAGAAGTTATTTTAAAGGTGATTATATTTATTTGACCATGCTGCTTTTCAAGTTTCACTTTTGAGCTTTTATCTTGCAGTCTAATGTAAATGAAAATATTACATGTTAATCTCAAAGAAACTGATAATGGCCTTAATAGATGGATGAATATACTCTGCTAGCAATAAAATACTATTCAATTTTTAAAAACTGAACAAGAATTGAAAAAAACTTATATGGACAATCAGCCATATATTATAATGGTGACAAAATTAGGCCCTAAACAGCTAACATAAAGAATGGCAGGTAGCCTAAAGTAGATCATATAAAAAAGGTAAGATGTTTGAGCAAAGAAAATGTCTTATATTATAGAGAATAATTGTGTTTACTATGAACAATGAAATTAAGGAAAAGATCCTTAAAAAATATCTCCTAATAAGCAGAAAGAACACTAAGAAACTAAGACGAGACACAAGGAAACAGTGTAAAGTTGTGTCAGGGGAAGCTCAGATTGGGTATTAGAAAAGACATTGTCACTGCAAGAGCAGCCAAGCACTGGGACAGGCTCCCCAGGGAAACGGTCATGGCCCCAAGCCTGTCAGTGCTCAACAAGTGTTTGGACAGCACTCTGACGCATTGTTTAACTTTTAGGTTGCTCTGTGTGGAGCTGGGAGCTGGACTTGACAATCACTGTGGGTTCCTTCGAACTCAATGATTCCGTGGGTTTGGATTCACTATACAGGTATTTAAAGTGACATGACTATAATCTAAACAAAGGTGTTATTTAATGTATAGGAATTAAGAGAAAAAAAGCACTCAAGTCAGATGTTTTAATATGAGCATGGATATTAATGTTGCAAATATTATGCCCTTTGATTCTCTTTGCTTCCTTTTTCCTAACATCCCTTAAACCATAAACAGCCAAAGATACACTATATAACCTACATTTCAAATTACACAGAAATATAGTAACAACCCATCTACACATTAACAAAACCATATACATCCTGGCCCTCTGTCCCAATTCATACTATCTGCACAGATTTAACACTTACCAGTTCTTATAGCAGAAGATAATGTGAGAAGATTAGATCTTGTGAGGAAATTTAGTTTCTTTTCTCTTTAAGAAATTCACCACTCTTCAGAATCAGGCTTTTCATCTGCTCTTTATCATTAATCCAATTCCCTTTAAACCAACAGAAAGACTCCCTATTGGTACTGAAAGGAAATATATCAGATTCATAGTCAACATAACGTAAGTATTTTGGGAAGATCAACAAAAATAAAACTAGTTAGACAATCAGTGCTCAAGAGTTTGTCTTTATAACATAATTTTATAACATAATTTTTTTTAAAGTCTGGCAGTACAAGCAGGGAACAAGACAAGACACTTTCATGGATGAAGACAGTAATGCAACATGGTTACAACTTAAAGGACTTTAAGTTTACTAAACCCGATTATAAATTTGCTGTTTTAAACGGAAACTTGGTAAAAACTGATCAGTGCATTCACAGACCATAAACATATTACAGCTCAAAATGTCCCCACAGCAGCTAAAAAAATTCAGGAAGGCCATGAAGTTAAAACGTATTTTATTTTCTGTCATAATGCAATTTTACACCAGAAAGTAATTACTTTCTCACCACAAATAAATAAAGTATTTCAAGTGAAATGAACAGCTCACGAGGGGTAGCAGCGCTGCACGTCCCCGTGTGGGAGGGAGGACACTCGCAGGGATCCCGCCCTGGCTGGCAGCTGGAAGTGGGGCTGCAAGTGCCGTCCCAGCCCCGGCAGTCCCAAGGCCGCCGCTCCAAAGGCGCAGACCGGGCTGTTCACGTTTCCCGCCCGCAATCAGGGCCGCGCCCCCGGCCCGTCCCGCCCGCTCTCCCGGAGCCCACACGCTT
>VZTX01005168.1:0-55623 GCA_013400915.1 Pardalotus punctatus | reverse complement strand
GAGAGCCCCGCCCGCAACCGCTCGCAGCGGGCGGAGTCAGAGGCGAGTACGTGCGGTGCCAGTGCTCTCTCGGCTCCTGCTGGCTGCGAGCGCGGGGGAACGCAGTTCCTGCGGAACGGTAAAATTTAACTGGTGTTGCTTTCCCCCGACCAACAATTCATGCATTAATAAAACGACACCCCCGTGGGTTCGTGTCAGCAGATCATTTAACCCATGTTTCGCGTCTGGGCACCACAGATAACTGTCTTCTCTAAATACTTAAGCACTGTTCTGTGTTTTCCCCACAAATGCAGCCAGTAAAACGTGCTCTCGAGCAGAAGAAAATGCAGATCGTGTTGTGTTGGTCAAGAATCATCAGGAAAAAACCCAACCACACCACAAGAATACACTGATTTTTAGCTGCTGTGTACACAATACACCAGAATAGCTATAGTTTGCTGATTCATTAAGTCCCTTGCTGTCTTGCATTTTAGGTGGTAGCTTGTTTTGTGTGCTCAAGAGATGTAAATCTCTGCAAAATCAGAATGTGTAACTTGTTCTTTAGGTGTGTGTATATCACATAAAAGTACTGCAAGATAAAAACATTCTTAAATAGGTGATTTCTTAATATGGTTTAATTAATTAATAGGTAGTTGATGTATGGGGCTAGGGTTTTTTTGTTGTCTTTCCTCACTACTGTTCTTTCTCTTTTACTCATTTCCCATGCTATACCTTTCTATTTTGCACTGTTTCTGGTTCTTATTAGCTTGTGCAGTATAACGATTCATTGGTAATCCAGCAAAAAGTTGTTGCATAATTCTGGTTTCATTGTCTGTTATTCCATGAAAGCTGATTAAATTACTACCAGAGTCAATGCAGAATAAAACAACAGAATGTACCTGGAGGGAAAGTCGATATGGGAAGGGCAGGACTTAGAAGTTCCCCACCTTTAGGCAGTGGAAAAAACCCCTTAGGTTGCCTTATCTTTCTCCTTTAAATATGCCACAAGACTTGGAATTGCTGCGTAAGAATGTCCATTGTTTCCCATGCCCTTTTCATCTGTTTCCAGGTAGTGCCAGCAGCTGTTATTTGTTTTGGCTGAACTGACATTAGTAATCCTTTAACTCTGGTAGAAGATTATAGATCATTGGATCATTGAATCATAGAATGTTTTGGGTTGGGCCGTTAAAGGATTTTTAAAGCTCATCTAGTCCAATCCCCCTGCAAGGAACACAGACATCTTCCATTTGACTAGGTTGCTCAGAGCCCTGCCCAACCTGGCCTTGAATGTTCCCAGGGATGGGACACCTATCACCTTTCTGGGCAACCTCTTCCAGTGTTTCACCACCCTCATAAAAAAAAAAAAATTCTTGCTTATATGTAGTCTGAATCTACCCTCTTTTAGTTTAAAACTGCTCCCCCTTTCCTATCAGAAAGCCCTGCTAAAAGCCTGTCCCCATTTTTCTTAAAGCCCCCTCTAAGTACAGAAAGGCCACAAAAAAGTCTCCCAGGAGCCTTCTCTTTCCCACCTGAACAACACAACTCTCAGTCTTTCTTCAGAGGAGAGATGTTCCACCCCTCTAATAATTTTTGCGGCCCTTCTCTGGACTCCAATAGGTCCATATCTTTTCTGTGCTGGGGACCCCAGAGCAGATGCAGCACTCCAGGTGGGATCGCACCAGAGCAGAAGGTGTGAATCACCTCCTTTGTTCTGCTGGCCATGCTGCTTTTGATGCAGCCCAGGATGCAGTTTGCTTTAAGAGCTAATTTAATTTAGATGTGCCATTGACATGCTTCAGTTTTTAACTGTTTCTTGAACTTTGTGTCATGTGAAATACCAAATGTTTTTCATAATTCAATGCCTGAAAACTGGAAGTTTAAAAAAATTATGTAATACTCTAACATCCCAGGGTACTAGGAAATAGCATTCCTAGATATGGAAACCAAGCTCACTAAGGCTAATAAATTCTTCACAAAAGAAAATGTTACATGTTGAGTTAAATCATGGGCATATGATCAAATCATTGGATCATAGAATCATAGAATGTTTTGGGTATAGGCAGTGTCTGATACAGAGACTGAGTGCAGAAATTCCCATTTTAGAAATACATATTTTATTTCTTGTATCCTGGCTAAATTTCACTCTGGACGCCTGCTGCACTGTATTAATATCTTTGCTTTATAGTTGTTCCTACAGAAAGACTGTCATAGAATTCAGCAGAGATAGGCCCAAGACTACCACAGAACCCAGGGAATGTACAATCCACTTTCTCACCAATTACCTCTACATTCAAAAATAAAAAGAAAAAAGAAAAAGAAAAAAAAAAGTTGTATTTATGACTTACAGGAAACATTAAAAACTTTATGGGCAAACTCTCATATATTTAGAAACTGAGTTTTTATTGTTCCATAGCTTCTTTACTAAGGAAAATCAGACACAGTTCTGTATAGCTGCTGTGTATTCTCCCTATATACAAGATGACAGTGATTTAATTTGCATAATATGCATCTGCTGTAAATAGGAAAAAGGAAGTTTGTAGAGGTTATTTTATGCTGGAGAGTTATATGTAGGGTACTGAGCAAGTGCTGGCTTTATATTCAGTGGCATTTGAAAGACATAATAGTTCTTTCTAGTATCCTTTTACAATGGTTACCACATAATTAATATTACTAGTTCTACTATTAAAAAAATACCAAAAAAGCCCCTCAAGCAGAAACAAGAAATTAATGTTTGCTATTTTTGTTTAATACTGAAAATGTTGTCAAATTCTTGACATGCTGCAGAAGAGCTTCATCATGCATTTTATATTAACCCTATTAAGTATTAAAATGTGTAGAAGAAACTACCTGACTTTCTTAAAAATATGCTGAGGTTATGGATGTTCCCAGTCATGCCCCCACCCTGCCTGCCCTTTTGCTGTGAAGCAGCTGATGTGCCATCCTTGCTTCTTTCTGACAAGAGAAAATTAATCCTTTTTGAAATTCTCTGAAAAAAATGTAGTCACCGGAAATCCCTAGATCTCTCTCACAATGTATTGGTTAGTTTGGAGGTAAGGACTTTGTATGTGTGGTTGGTTGGAGTTTTCTCAATAATTACGGTAAGAAAGATGTAACCAATACACACCAAGTCTTGAAAGCATATGGAAGACAAAGTTAGGACACCGTCAGCTGTGTAGAGCAACACTGTGATGCTACATCTGTGAAATGATGGGAATTTCAGTGCCTAATTCCAGTTCCAACATATCACTGAAGTTCTAAATAAGGTGGTGATTCCTGAGACGTCTCCTAAGAGGTGAGTAGGTTTCATACTCAGGTGAACATCCTGGACTTCATTATCAGCATCTAAAACATATTTTCCTGCAGCTATTCACAATATGGTTTAGAAAGCATGGATTCTGTCTATTTCAAAGTGAGAACCCAGAACAAACCAACCTTTGGCAGTAGTCTGAGTGAAGCAGATTTAGAGCTTGGATAAATATTTGAAACTTCTTATCTTTTACAAAGATTATATTGCACCAGTGGGTGCCTCTGCATGTTGAAGGGAACTTCTCTTTAATAGCAACTGTGATTTCACAAGAACTCAAACACAGCAAATCACAGAACTCTTGGCAGCATCATGGGAATCTCAGGTGCTTCATATGGGGATCCTGAATAGTTGTTTCTGTTCTAGAGTTATTTTAGCTACTTAAGTCTTTTTATTTAAAAGTGGCATCAGTATATTATTACTTTTGAAGTTTTTCTGACTTAGGTGGGAGAGCAATTAATTCTACATGTGAACTGACATTGAGCAATAGTGTTGCCAAAATAAATGTGTCTGCTGCTTTCCTATCACAAACACTAAGATGTTTGTATGGCTGAAAGCTGAAATAAAGCTAACAAAACTATATTTATATATCTATATATCTATATATCTGTATATCTGTATATCTCTATATATATTTGAATGCCAAAAAATAACCAGTTGGTTATCTTTCAACCAGATCAGCTTTCGAGTTTGGTTAACTGTAGTGATGTAACATCTGACATATTCAAAAGATATAATGTAGGAAATGGTATGAGAACTTGAACAAGTGACTGGAAGTGGCAAAGGAGAAATAGCAAGCACTTAAGTTTCACATGCTGCTTCAAAACCTGGTTGTCATGCATTACACTAAGTTGTTTTTTTCGTAATTAAAATGAAATTTGCAAATTTTACTTCTACTTTCTATAGCTTTTTGCAATGGTAATACAAAAATAAAATCACTATTTTTTCCAGGTTTGTAACAATGAGAGTATTTTCATGAAAAAAATGGAGTGAAATGAATGCCTTGCTGATGCAGCAAGAGATAGCTTTTGTTCCTGTATCCTCCTTGTCATGGCAGAGATCTTACCTCACTCCCTGATCCATGGCTCCTGGCCACATTCCTTTGCTTTCTCTCTGGCACTCATCAGACAATTCTTCAAGTCAGTTCAGTTCATTAATCTAGCAGAAAAGAGAGTCTTCTTTTTCCCGATAGACTTGTTTTCTGGCAAGTTGACATATGACATGAGCTCACAGAGGAATCCAGAGAACGCCGGAGTTTGTGCAAGGTAAACACTATGTGCACTGGCATCTTCTGATTGGAAGCATGGAGAATGAAAAAACAGGGGAAAAGGGTTGTCATCTCCCTCTCTTTCAGGGTATGTGAGATTGTAGATCAGGTCATCTTGACATGTCACAGTCTCAGGTTGTTGAATGCCAAAATTAAAGGAGAACAGAATTTGTAATTCAGTCTCATTTATCTTCTAACTTTATGCTCATCTAAATTAAAAGGCTCTTGTTTTGGACTACTCTGGCTTCTCTGAAATATCAGACTTCTATCAGTTTGGACTGTATTTTGAAAATATAAAATTAGTTCAGACTAAAGTTGTTTTGAAGTAGGGATCAAAGTAAAATTCAGGGAATACAAAACAGAACCACATTCTTCACTTAAGCTTTTATATTGCTGTCCTATGAGGATATGACTTGATTAATTCACAGCTGTACACAGATATTCACAAACCCCACTTACAAATTGACGGTATACACAAATGTTTTTGAGAAGATGGCTTTATTTCCTTTTCCTTGGAAATGTTGTCTGATCTTGTGCTCACAGTAGCATCAGGGAAGAAAACTAGATTCTGTTTCCCCTGGGAAGCTGTGCTGTTTTTAATTGCCTTTGGTGCTGCAAAACAAATTGCCATATTATTGCTTTGTAAACTTCCATCTGTCATCCATATTGTAGTTTATTGCTTTATCACTGATATCAAAGGTCACAGTGAAGATAGCTACTTCTATTAATAGTTACTAGTATAACTAATACTATTAAGTGACTAAGCAATATAGCAGGAGGTATATTTGGAGTGGAAGTTAACTGTGAGACTTTCCTATGTTTTTTGGGACTTTTGTAGTTTTTTCTGTACTATTTTTTGCAAGTAAAGTTATTTGTTCCATTTTCCCTGCTACCAAATTTCAAAGCAGACAGTTTGCATGCTTACATTTGTATGAATGAAATCACATTGTTTCATGTGTAAGACTTAACAGTCATCATATTCAAAGAAAGTATTCAGAAGCTTTCCTAGTTGCACATGAAATCCTAATGCTACTGACATTAGTCATCAATTTTGGCCACAGAGCCTATTGCCAAAAATTCTTATTGTTCAACCTAAATTTTCTACATGGCTTGCTGTTGCATGTTGCTATATTTTTGTTATATTGCATGTTTTATATTTGTCATTCTTTGTTTGTATTTCCTAGATAATCTTAAAGTGTCGTTAACATAAAGTCAGCAAGTTTGTTCCTAATGCTTCTTTTATAGCTCTAACATGTGCTATCAATGGGAAATGAATTTCAGCAACTTATGTAATATAATGGATTTTTTCAAAATGACCATCACAAAGTAACATTTTCCTGACATACGAGTTTAAAAAAATTAAAATCTCTTTCCTCTGAAAAATGGGTAGATTTACATGATTTGTCAAGGTTTTGTGTACAGTTGGTATGTCAGTATCAATTTCATGTCCTACAATGCTATCTTGAGTGCACTTATTTTTTTGTTCATATTTATTACCCACCTCAGTATTGATTCATGACATTACTGAATTAAAAGACAGTTTTATCAATCAAATCTGAAAGATGTTGTGGCATTGCTCAAAAATCCTGAATTAAACACTTGTAAAAAACCTAATTTAATGAATTCCTTTTGTAGATGATTGTCCAGTGAGAAAGAAGTGAGTGAAATGCATCTTGGTGCAATTTAGTACAGATCATGCACTAAAATTAAGTCTCCCTCAGCAACAGAATCAAACAGATAAAATTAAAAGCTACAAATGCATTAAGTGAAACAGTGATATTGCAATGCTGTCACAGAAGTTCAAGCTTCATTCAAAAGTGAATAGTAGTTAGGTGAGTTCGGGAAAAAACACTTAGAAAATCCTCAAGACCTGACTCACCATTTGAATTTTTCTTAAGTGTTTTGGAAAGATAATTACACATATAGTACTGCAACCTTGCACTGTGGTGAACTGGTTCCATACAGCTTCATGCTTCAGTAGCTGGAATGTTTCTGGTACATCACATGTCTCATTTAAAAATAGCTGTCTTGCAGTATGCTCAGCAGCACAGATATAGCAGAGACATCTAACAAGTCTTGTCAGTTTCTTGTGCATTAATTCACTTTTGGAGTTGCCTTTTCAGTTGGCATCCCATGTCATCAGTTAGTCTCTTGACATTCATCCATCATTTGTGGACTCATTAAGACATTAATTTTCAACACTATGTTCCTGCTAGTTTGTTTCTAAACCTGGAATGAGTTTGCAAGCATTTTGGGAACTGAGTATCACTACTTAGCACAGGGGAGAAAAGATTTCTGATGTATTCAGAATGGGTTTGCATTTTGAAATACCTGGTATTTCAAACCTGTGTTGTTTGGTTGCATTTAAATTTCCATTCTGTTGGTTCTTTATGTTTATGTAACTACATATTGTACCTTTAAGCACTGCTCTGGCAATAAAAAACAAATTTATTTTATGTTTTGAATGTTAGTTTTGGTACTATCATTTTGTTATGTCAAGATACAGTATTAGAATATAGTAATTACAATTAGAGTAATATTAGGTTTTTTAACATACTTCTGTGAATTTTTTTATAACTTTATATTTTCTTAATATGTATGCTCACATAAATATAGGCACAATATAATTTTTAGCTTGCCCACTGTTTTCCAGTTCAGCAGTGCTCCACTGTCTCCTTCTTACCTAGCAGATTGTTGCAGCTTTCTGAACTGTTCTCAGGCAGACCATCCTGCCATTACCTGGTCTAAATTAATAGACTTATTTTAGCTATCTAATTTTAATTATGGAGGTGGTTACCTCATCAGGCTTTTAGTCCTACATTTTTAAAGCTCTCTCACAGTTATTTACTTGTAAATGAAATAAAGGCTTTACATCCTTTCCACCAGACCTGTCACTGTCTGAAATACTTTTATCAGCATCCCTTCTGTAAAGCTATGGGGAGCCTACAGAAAGTTCAGCAATGTAAACCTTCCAACAAGAAGTTGTGTTGTCTAGTTTCTGTTCAGCTGAAATTACTCTCCAGCGTGTGTTGTATGTGGAACTTGCTCACATGGAGAATCCATAGATGCTAAAAGAAGTCTTGCTCCTCTTAAGAACTTGTTTTTTTGGACATGCAGCCAGAAAATTGTGGAACAAGGAAAAACCTCTGTCATTTACTAAATTTACGTAACTTCCTCAGCATGCTCAAACTTAAGTGTCTAAAGTGGACCCATCAACTTATATTGAGGGCTGTCACCTTCAGTTGTAACTGGTTTTTTTATATGATCATGTGATTCTATGGGTATTTTTAAAAAGTCAATAGAGCAAGTTATTCTGAATAAATGTCTTCTGGGCAAACTTACATTACTTTTCTTATTCCCATCCCAAAGCAACAAGATAATTTCTAAATTACAAGGAGTTTGGTGTTTACAAACATATAACAAAGAACTAACTCCACTTGGCTTGCTGCTAGGAAGGAACTTTACCAAGCTTGAGCAGTTGGCAGACATAACTGAGTGCAGCAAAGACAAATGTGAAGTGTGGTACCTTCTATAGAATAAACCCCTGTAGCAGGTGCAGGATCTGAAAGGTTATGTACCCCCTCTGCAGAAAATTTGGGCTTTTCCTGGATAATGAGCTGAACATGACTGGAATACAAGTTGGGCTTTATTAACGAAAGCAGATTGAGAGAAGAAATTATTTCTCTCTACTCAACACTTACAAGGCAGTACTGTATTCCACTTTGGGGTTCCCCAGTAAAAGAGAGGTCATAAAACATAAGAGTCCAGAGAAAGTATTCCCTAAGATGGTATAGGCTTGAAAGGAATAAGGGAGTGTCTTTACAAACAAATGGCTAGTAAAGATAAGACCTGAGTCTGCTGGTAAGGTAACTTTCATACTGAGAGATAGAAGAAACAATGGGTAGGATTTCCATAGAAATTTCCCTAGTTAGATTTACCTGAAACTGTGTTTATAAACTACAAGAAAAGAGACACAAGAAGAAGAAGAAAAGGGGAATGTATGTTGGGGATGTCTGTATTAGGGGGGGATGTATATTAATTAGGTGTTCCAGAAAATCTGTACCTCTCGAGTACCTCAGCCAATGGGGAAAAGAGAGAGGGAACCTGTGTCTGGGAATTAGGATAAAAGAGGCTGCATCCTCTATCAATCTGAGAGACCCCATGGGAAATGCCCATGGCCTCTCCCTTTATTCATTAATAAAGCTACAGGACTCCTCTGTCTCCGTTTTGGACATACACCTCTGGCGTTTGTGGATTTAATTTTCCTGACAGGCTGGAACATATACTAGGGATAGGCTGAGAGATATGGGGTTTTTTATGCTGGAGAAGAGTTGGGGAAAAGGGAGCAGGAGGAGAATCTAATTGCTGTCTTCCATATGGGGGCATATGGAGAAGATGAAGCCAGATTTTCACAAATACACACAGTAAAATGACAAGAGGCTGCTAATATTTCCATGGCAACAAAGACAATTCCAGCTGCATGTAAGGGAAGAATTTTTTCCACTGGTCAAGCACTTAGGGATGACTTTTGAAATATGACTGAACAGAACACTCTGCAGCAGCTTTGTGGACATTGAAGTTAGAGATCATTTAAGCAAAAGTTGGACAATTGAGGACATCCAGAAGGCCCTTACAGCCTGAATTATTTTATGATTCTTATTAATATACAATCAAGTTACATAAAACGTAGTATTTTAAATTTGACTTCTCTCAAGATGGTGTTGTAAAATTTTCCAATAAGTAATTGTCATTCATTTAAACCCTATTCTGAAGTTATAATGTGGATTAGCAGAGTCACATGCAGAACTGTGGTGAAAAATGACACAGTCGGTAAGTCAGAAAAAAAAATTATTGATGTCTCCATTTTATAAAATGGAAGCTGGAACACAGAGGAGCTGACCAACACAAGAACAGTCATAGAAATTTCTGATAGTGTCTTTACTGAAGAAAAGGCTGCAGTCTTTGGTCATGTAGTTATTTGTGTATACCTGTGGTGGGTGGCTGGCTGAGTTTTGTGCATGCTGGCCAAAAATTGCCTCTTGCTTAACAGGCAGTCTGTGTGAGAGTGCTTCAGGGGCACAGGGAGGTAATGGCTTAGGGAATTTCACTAATAACTGCAGGTAGTGTTGTGGAGGAAGACACACTCATAGACTGTACCAAAGAGTGTCTTGAGCTAATACTGGACATAATGGATGCATATCCTGCAGTGGAAATGACAGGGAACTGATCCACAAGCCTTTGTGCTTCCTTCCTCCTGTGTGATAAGAGAAATGGATGTGACCTGTGGGTTTCAGCTCAATGTCATGCATTAGGTATTTGGTAGTTCACACTCACCCTGCTCTACTCTAGCAATATCATATTGTGCAGGCTTTGGGACAAAAGGTTTTGTCTTTTTAGCAGTAAGATTTGGTTTTCTTCCAGATGTAGTCATTGAATCTGCATAGAAGTGCAAGAAGACTTTCACTGGCAAAGTTAAAGTTGTTTGTACCCTGGACTTCTCATTGAGGTTTTTCATCAACGATTTAAAATTTGATTTTGGGGTTACTTTTAATTCTTTGTGACTATTTCCTTCTTTAATTGAAAACAGTTTCTAGGTGGCAGTTAGGTCTCCAGAGAATTGCCTGCTCCCCTATGCCTTGTGCACCATCTACTGGATTCTTTTTAATATCCTGCCAAAGATTAATCCTTTCACAGGTTCACAAAACCTGAGGGTTTGCTTGTTTCCAAAAAGAAAACTCACAACCCCATTATTCTGGTAAAAATATGTCTTAATTCATCACAAATATAGTTTAATTCATGCCCTTCTGTTCAACATCCAGTTGTGTTTAGTAAAGTGAAAACACTTTATGATGTTAACATATGGAATCAATAATCATAATTAATGGCATTCTGGTTGGTGTAAAATATCTGAGGAAAACAGCTATTTATTCAGTAATTAAAAATAGGAATTGTTATATGGTCTGCCTTCTACAGAGAAGTAAAAATTTGGGATAAAATGAAATTTTAAAGACAATCTCATATTACTTCTAAAAAGAATTAGAAGCACCACGTGGTCCAAAATTATCTCAGGTAATGTTTAAATGAGATCAAGCCATGGCCCAAGAGTATGTAGAAGCCCAGATGATAAGGCAGTAATGTGTTTGTCTCAAACACCAAAAACTGCACAGCCATGGAGCCAGGCAAGGCAGTTTGTTCCAAGAACAAGATCTGATTGGAGAAGAGGACCATGTGGAGGTAGTGCAGGGACAAACATCCTTGTTCTAGTCCCTGGACGCACAACAAACAAAAGACAGCATCAGTGAAGAAATAGGCATGAACTGCCACCCAAGGGCCAAACCAGCAGGAGGATATGAGACCACCCAAGTCCCCTGTATCCCTCCAACCCATTTCCAGACAGGTCTGAAAGAACAGACTGCAAATGATAACTAATTTCCATAGAAACTGAGAAACCTGTCCTCAGGGCAGGCAAAACTGATCTGTAAAAAGGTACTCCCATCACGCCCAGGCATGCACCCTCAGGACTCTGCACATCCCATTGGCTGGACAGATGATCTCTCTCTTTCTCTGCCCCTCTTTAATTCATCTTTTCCTTGTTATCTTCCCTCTGACCCCACCCCTTTACCCAAAACTCACTGCTGGCTTACAGAGGAGGTCAAGGACAAACATACCAATTTCCATGCCAAGTGTGTAATTTACTGATAAAACTGTGGGCCCTCTGACTTTTGTCATTCCTTTCAACCATGAGCATTTACAAATCTTGGGCGCTTCCTTCCCCTTAGGGTGGGACATCACAGGGCAGACAGAAAAGAAACTGAGAAGAGCAGAATGAGACACAGCTCAGCATGAAAGCCATTGTCAAGCGCTGTTTATGAGGATGATGAGAATGAGAAGGTGATAACAAGTAAAGACTGCACACAGGACAAAATGCTGTGATGCTGCTTTAAGGCAGACAAGATTTACTTAAGTAAAAGAAGATTACATCCTTACAGGATGCCTGTGTCTTGGCAATTAGCTGCAGCAGGATGCTAAAATTAACATAGAACATCATACTGGTGACAGTGCCTAAGAACAAAGACAGAATTTCAAATAAAGGGAAATATTTTATACCTATTTTAATATGTATATATATTTCTATATTGATATGTTATAGATATAAAGAGATAAGAAATTTTGATCTTATATTAAAAATTATATTTATACTTTTCATATTTTATACTCCATCTGATCCAGTGACATCAACTTATGAAACCTACTCTCTCTGAATAAACGTCAATGTATAACTACAAGAATTTTTTCCACTAAGAAACTTATAAGAAATGTTCCTTTAAAGAGTTTGCTTTGTAGTAAAAGCTCAAATTAGTAGCACTAAAATGGAATAAACCCACAAAAATACTACTGAAATGAAAGATTTAAAAAAAATTTAATTTAGCTGGGGAAATGAACAAAATTGGTTGCCTGAATTGTTTTAATGTAAAGAACTTTAATTTCTATCAAGAATTAGCAGACATGCACATGCCTTGAAACTCAATTTAAGCAATTTAACAGGAGCTATTATCAGTTAAGAAACACAACAAATCAACGTTTTTGTAACACTACAGGCAATAACAGATGTTAGCTGCATTGGAAAGAAGGCAAAGTTGTCTCATGATGGTAGTGCTGATAGACACAGCCAGAAACCCTCTAAACTTAAAAAACCAAACCCAGCACCACCAACAAAACCAAAATCGGTTCCAATAACCTGTCTATGGCTGACCAGGATGAAGAGCTGCTAGTAGGAAACGTGCCTATATTTAATGTGATTCCCTCCAGACAGCCTATCCAACTGCTAGTGTCTGGATCCCTGTTTTGCCCTGCTGCTGAAATCTGGACATGCAAGTCTGTGAAGATCACAGCTATACTTCCATCTGCTGGTACCATCCTGTGTCGTCATTCTCTTCCCACCTAACACCAACTAGCACACATTAGATCCCTTGAGTAACTGGGATTAGGTGTGCAGCCAGCTGAGTAACTGTCCCACAGATTCTATCATCTCCTGTGTAGGGACACACACCATCAGAACTTGTAGCCTCCCTAGCAGTTGTTCTGGACTGCCTGGTCCCTCTGGTATGCGCTTCCAGCTGTCTCAGAGACGTACATGTATCTGGCCCAGTCTTGTGAATGCTTTGGTAACTGATGCTAAAGCCCCTGCTTGCTGTCTAGGTTCAGCTTGGTACCTGCTGGCAGCCAAATGGTGCTGGACATGCCCTCACTTGGCCCAGCTGCTGGCACCACAGGCATACGGGTTCCTGTCACCCACAGTCTCCACTCTAGTTGCTGGCACCACAGGAAACACTGGCTATTGTGACCCATGGTCTGACTCCAGTTGGTAGCAATTAGACCTCCGTAAGCCCATATGTACACAGAACAGAGAATCTCCTCACTCAAGAAAACAGTTAGAAATTAAATAAGACAGGGCAGCTGGAACTTAGGAGGTCCAGGGCATCATCAAATAACTGCATAGAACAGGGACGAGCCCCGTAACCCTCTCTTTTCTTGTGTTTGTTCCTCCCCAGACCACCTACATCCCTGCCTTTGGTTCCTCCCATACATATTCACTATTGCTGTGGAGAAGAGATAATTGAGAGTGGATCCAATAAACACTTATCAATAAGTATGTGAACTTTCAATGTGCCTAGGTTAGTTTACATTATTAATAAATCGGTGCAGTGAGTTAAATAGAAAGCTGAGTAAATGAAAAAAAGGCTAACTAGAAGACCAGGGTAAGTCCCCTGAAGTCTTAGATGTGGCAGAGGTAGCCTTTATTTCCCTCCACACCTTCCTCCATGCAGTCCTGGCTGTGGTAGAACAGCTGAAAGAACCAGGAAAAATCAGCCTGCACGTGACATACGGACACGAGAGCAGGAGTGTGTAGTTATTGCAAGAGTAGCTACAAAGACTGAAAACTAGCCAAAATAATTGTATTCCTGGAACAAAGAGAACACATGCTAGCCGAAGGGGTTTATTTTTCATTTTAAATTCATGATGTGTAAGTGGTACATACGGGTGAGTGGGCATTTCTAGCAGCCCTACAGGAAAATAATAAAAAACCCTTAACTCTTGGAAATACAGATCTTAGTGTCTTGTATTCTCATAGGGCAGAAGAGTACTATCTTCTCCTATCTTAAAGGCTTTTTGAATGGTAAAGAAAAATACTGATTTTTCCTACAGGTTCTGCTTCACTATGTTTTTTACAGTTTCAATAACCATACATGCTAAAAGGAGTACAGGAGGGGACAGTACACAGTGTCTGTGCAGGAAGAAAAGCTATCTCAGGACACAGCTGTATTAGATTTCACTTAAAAGGCAGTTCTAAAGAAGGTTGTCTAATGTGTGAGAACAAGGAATACCATTTCCAGTTTGAGAACAACTGAAGAAAGGAGACAGGGTAACTGTAAGCTGTCTAGTTATGTTTCCTTGAAGTTCCTAACAACTGGATTGACAAATTGTGAATTGACTGCTACATTCCTTGAGCAGCACTGTGACTTGGTCTTTTATTGTCACATTATTAATTATGCTATTATGATGTTCTGAGTTAAATTAAATACTTCAGTCTTCTGTTTCTTTAATAAAATCATGGTATTTTTGCTACTAGAAAGCTGACCAATATTGTTATTTATAAACAAAATGTCCACATTTGTTTTTGGATGTAAAATCGTTAAAATAATGTTCTGTGAAGCAAACTACTTTCCTCACAAGTGAAAAACATTTTCAACACCGCTTAGAGAACGTGAGAGAAGTAACTCAGGCTTTTGCAAAGGATCTACCTTAGGTAGCTAGTTAAGAACAAATTCTTTCATCACTGACAGATGTCATCTGCTGGATCACCATTATCATGGCTATTATTAAAGCATCATATTAGAATTCTCAAAATATTAATGGTCAGCTTTAGTCATTATTCAAATTAGGAAAATAAATGATAAAGAGGAAATAGATTCTGCTCAGAACCAGACAGCTGGATGTTCAGAGAGCATTTTGAGGTAATTTATAAATTCATCAGCAATTAAATTAACATCTAAACTGTAAAATAACTGTTGCTTACGAAGTTTATCAGCAAATACCATTTACTTCAATAAATCCCAGAACTGACATAGTAACACATTTATTGATCACTTTACCAACTAAAAATACAATTTTATACAGTCAGTCAACAGCAGTAACGTACTTTATGAGAAGCTATGCTTTAAAGAAATGGTGTTAAAAATATGGATTTCACTATAACTTTTCAAGCCAAGCTTTTACAGTGCTAATCAAAACAACTGCTGCACTTGTACTTTTTCCCTAAAACATCAACAATAATGTTGCAGACAAAGTAGCTTTTCCATTGTTAATGTGGGTTTAGAATTTAACAAGACACATCAAAACATTTAAAACACCCATAACATTGTCATTACTTTAACATTCACACAGATAAAGTGATACATTTAATACTTACTAGCATTAATAAACAGTGTAAAAATATATTGCATATATATATATATATAAATTTGTTTCCTTTTCCTGAAAAAACCTAGTACAAACTAGTAGTATATGATTCCCCCCTTCAAGTTTCTTTTACTTATTTTAAAGATTGAAGAGTAGTAGTTTTAAATTAACAGAAACAAAAACATGGAAATAGAGAATCACTGTTGTGCTCCCCTATAATCTCTTGTCATGGTTACTAAGCATATTAACCCCTTGGTAATGGTGGTTCTATTTTTGCTAACACCAGCTAGAATTTTGGCACTGGCTGCAGTGGGGATAAGGTTTTGCTCAGTTTGCTTTTCACTGGATGGTGCCTGGCTCCCTTCATCAAGTGGTTAAAAATCTTTGCTTAGGACATGTTTTTCTACTACAGTTAAGATTCAGAAATGCTATGCTCAAGTTGTTCCTTTGCAATAATGAAAACAAGATTCAGTGTTAAATTAGTGAGAAAAAAGTAAACTTGTAAGGTTAAATGATCATGTAAAATTTTTACCATGTTGAAGATTTCACAGTGAACACAGTAGGCTAGTACAGCTGCATGTTAATGTTTGCAATGCCTGCAATTAGGAATATTGCAGGTAATTATTAGCACACAGCAGCTTCCTGGTTGATGAAAGACAAATAAAAAAGAACAAAAACTAATAGGCTTCACTAAAAGTTTTTCTCACACAGTGCTCCAAGGAAGACTATGTCAAGACCTATCTCCCTATCCCAACTGCTTAACAATTAAATTCTGATTAGTGCTGTAGGTAATCAAAGACAAAACAGTTTTGCCTCTGCAATTTATGATCAGGTCCTGACAGCATGCATATTCAGATTTGTGCAAATGAAGAATCTAAACATCTAAATAGAATTAGAAATGGATGTTGGAATAGCATGGACTGATGAACAAGCTAGCAAATGAATAAAGCATAGTGTGGATAAATAAAGGGTTCATGACTGAAGAAAATCTCATTCAAAAATTATACTTCTGTATAAATATATATTTTCCTCTAATATTTAAATCTGTGAAACATAACACCTTGCTAAGAATAAACTTCAATATACTTATCCAACATTGACCATTTCTCTGCTTTACAGAATGTAAAGACAAATTACTTTGTATTACAAGCATTATACAAAAAAATTTCCCTGCTGAAAGAATTTGCCAAAGCTGATATATTCTGAACCCAGCACAAAGATTAAAAACAAATACACTTTTTTTGCACCCTATAACTTGTTTTTGTCTATGATCTTACCTTTTCATACACTACAGTGCTAACAAAAGAAATTTGCCAACACAAATTTTACACAGGACATCAGTTTGTAGGTTAACTGAGTTTACACAAAGCGTTTGTAGAGATCTAGTACATATTTAGCATGAATATTACAGATATACACAGCATTTCCACTGCATTAATATAACCCTATTTAACAGAGCCCAGGCTGCATTTTTTCACATTATTTAATTACTTTGTTTAAAAATAGCATTTGAGCAAATGCAAGCATACAGAAATTCATCTGATGTAAACTGGAACTTAAAATAATTCAGCAATATGGGGATATAGGCTGCCATCTTTTTCTCTTATTATGTTGTTCATCTATAATGTAGGTCCCGATCAAAATGCAAAGCTGGATGAAATTAGTTTATTTTTAAAGACACATTTTAAATTTACTTGAGTGTAACTTTATTAATGTTTCTGATCTTTTCTGAAAAAATGTGCAAAGTAACAGAAAAATCTTGCATAAAGGAAACTGACGGTAAGGGCAAATTATCATAAGTGATATCTTTAAGACCTTTATAAATGTTTACATCAAAACCCACTTTGCACAGTGTCATAAGCTTTACAGTAACTCACAAAAAAGAGATGCTGTATAACTGTATTTGAAAATTAATTCATTGGCTGTTTAGCTGCAATGGAATATGGTTCTAACTTAGCATTTTTCCAAATCAGGTTAGGCAGTTGGGCATTTCAACGCAAAGTTCTAAATGCAAGGTTTAAAGAGAAAAAAAAAGCCTCTTCTGTAGTTTTGCCCTCATGTATATCCATGCCCCCAAGTAGTGCCTATGTGCATGCATGTGCATATGCGCATGAATATGAAAGGTAACTTTAAAAAAAAATTATTTCAGACTACCAGAATTGCAGATATCTGTTAAGAATGCCTAGCAAAGAGGCTGAATTTTTCCCCCTTTTATTTATGATCAGGCTTGCTCTTGCCAAAGTCTGCCTTGAGTGGATGATCCATTAGTTTGTATGAAACAAGCCAATTCAAATGTTTTCTGACAAGCCAAGAGTAGTATCTTAAACTTGTTTTGAAATACACCTTCTCCATAGGGTTTTTGAAGCAATATACCAAGGTTAACATATTGAAAAACATGAAAGAATACCAAATATATTAACAGATATTTGTCCCTACAAAAATAAATTACTTGGACAATTAAGACATGGAGGTTCTATCTGCAATATTCTTCTACTTCCAGAAGCATCATTCTTAGCTGGGACATCATTTAAAGCATTGGTTTTGAATTTAATGGACAAGCATGAATGCAACTACAGGCTTCTTACCAGTTCTAGGATTCTGAAGACTTAAAAAGAACAACCCTGACCATCATTTCCATATTATATTAAGTAATTCAAATGGGCACTTGCGGGTTGCACAAAATGAGCAACTGAATGTTTAAATGCTATTTTATGGGCAAACACTCCAAATACAGGAGGTACATCTGTATAAATTTGAGGTATTCCAGATTTTAAGAATTTCGTACAAGTTTGAGAGCTGTTTTTATGCTTCAGGCATTTAATTTTATAAAGGTCCAAGCAAGACTTGACTCCATAGGCAATGTATGACACTCCTGTTTCCTGTTCCCATCCCATTTTACCACAACTTCATACTTACTAACAGATGACAAACAACTGTGTGTTTACACAGCAAGTGTCAACTTGCTTCACAAAGGTGGGACAAAGGAAAATATGGGGCCTATGCAGAGTGTAATTTTAAATGGTTTCTTGAGAGCACTCAGAGGAAATTGTGCTTTCACCCTAACTCTGTCCTACTTCCTTACCATGGAGAAACACCTCTTGTCACACCAAGTCTATGTTAGAATTGCTGAAGAGTGATTTCCCTCAGAACATGGTAGACAGGTAAAACCGTAAAAGCCTCCTTAGATATATTTACCTTCATGCTATGAAGGGAGAATGACAATGTCCCCAACCAGCCAAGCTGAACAGCACTGGCTGCAGGACTAGAGCTTGGCCCTAGTAAGATTACATTTGCATCGACATTTACACAGTTTAACTAAGCTGGATCCAAAGAGTATGTGTACACATACACAAACCTACACAACTCTTGTGCATTACTTTACTTAATACCAACTAAGTGATGAGCCAAGAACATAATATTCACACTACAAACAACATACACAAAGGTGTAGTTATTTTGGCACACACGCAAGGCTGATAGTCAGTTAAGAAGACACACACCAGTGCAACATGTTGCATTTGCTCTATCATGAAGGTAAAAGGTTTGCTCTTGGCCAATGCAAACAGAGAATTCTTATTCACGGATGACAGGCATGTGCCCCCAGAATACATGCATCACTGGAGGCAGGGTTATGTTTTGACTATCATACATGCAGGCACAAAGAATTAAAATTAATTTTATAACTATGAAAAGCCTTAAGGAAAAAAAACCTATCAACTACAACTTCAAAGTTTTGGTTTTGGAGGAATATATGTGAGGATTTTCTCTACAGATGGTTACAGGGAGCTGGGATACCTATCACTTGTCACTTGCAAGCCAAACCCCTAGTAGTCATTTGCCTTTTTGTTCTGCCTAATTCCAGCTACTGTAGAAAGTACTAATTGAGCTAAAAGAGGGAAAATATGGATGACTGAAATGGTAATTTGTGAACGAGACTTTGTATAATGCTAAAAAATCGTGAGATTAATTTTTAACTTAGGTAGGGTCAGTAAAATACATACTTCAGTACAAAATATCTTCAAAAGACCATCTCTATGCTGATGAAAAATACAAGCTGTGACATGTGAGTTTTGAAATCTCCCTTTCCCTTCCCTAAATGAAAAGGAGGTAAGAAGTATTACAGGTTTAAAAAAAAAAGGGGCTAAATTTTGGCTACTGTCTAATATTCAACATTTCCCTTGGGATTCAAAATATTTTATTACAATTAATGACAACTGTTCATATAGGACACATGAAACTATGTGTGTTTTTTAATGTCTGCTTCTCAGTAACACTATGGTGATAGCTTTGATAACCACAAAGAGCAAGACAATAATTTCTGGTTTTGATATTTCCATATTGATGGCTGCAAAACTCTCAGCAAAATTCTCAACTAAAGCTCATGGAGTGACTAAAGGGAATTAGTAAGCAAGTACTAATAAGAAAATCCCTTTTGACTTTGGCATATTTTATTTAAAACCTATGTTATTTTAAAAAAATATTTCTAAGGACTATTCATTTGCCTCAGTAAGGATTTTTATTTCTTGTCCTCAATCTTGTTAGTTATGATGGTCAGGTTAAGCTTCAGTAGACATACAGGTAAGGATTGTGTACTGCCACAGTATTTAAGTAAAGTTTTAGTTTGTTCTTTAAGGCAGTTATTTCTAAAAGCTGTCTGAACTTTCTGATCACATTTCTTTTGGTAGCATCTTCTGTAGTAATGAAAGCAAAGATAAGTAGGAACAACAGGGTTTTATAGAAGATGTCACATATGACAGTGCTAGGTAGTATAAGATGCTTAAAATCAGGCTGGAAATTTAGATGGAATGAGTTGAGATGCCCCCCAAAAAAGAGAGGACAGTAAACCTTATTAGGTTCCCACATGCTTAATTCAGACATGACATTTGGTTACAGTCTGGAGCATGGTGCACTGGAAGAGAACATGCTCAACAACACTCTAAGGGCTGACAATGGGGCACCTCCTGCACCTTCTCAGTTACGCCTTCCTGTCATCTTTGAGGTACAAGCTGTACTTACTGTCCTGAGAGTTGAGGGAATAGCAGAAGAATAAGAAAATGTACTTTGCCTCATTCCCAAGCAGGCCTGGAACTTCAGAGTTCATAATCAAGGAAGTGTTTAAGATTTTAATTTCCTACTAATATTAGTGGAAAAGTAAGAGCTTAAGTAGGTAGTGAACCCCTAAAACACAGCTGCATAAGATGCTTTTATTCATAGCCATTATCTTTCACACCAAATATAGTAAAAGAGAAATATCTTTACTAAGTACTATCTTCCCAGAGACAACTTTCCTTTGTAACTGTCACATCAGAATGACTTTTTTTCATCCACCACTGAGGTTTAAAACCTCAGACCATAGAAACAAAGAAGAAACAAAGAAGTGTGTTCCTCAAAATAAAATACTGCTATCTGAACCATCTGCTCAGGTTCTGATCCCAAGCTTACTATGCCATTGAAAGAATTCAAAGTTTGCATAAGGTCCATATAAAGTGCTTTGATTCACGGCAGGGATTTTATACTGCACAAGCAATGCACAGTAAACTCTGGCAGAACCTCAGCTCATTCCCTCAGCCTCTTACAACCAGAGTAGCTCAATTTCTAGACAGTGTCAGCTTGGATCTCTCTGCACTCTGAATTCCCTTGCATGCCTTCTATCTTGTAAGTGTGCTGGTCTCTCTCACTTTGAACTAATAACTTAAAACCTAATTATACCTTAAAACCTTCCTAACCAATCACTCCTCCTGTATGGCAATGTTCTGGCATTACTGACACTCTGTATTTGGGTGCCTGAGAAAGCCTGTCCTTTGTGCACCTAAAAGCAAAGAGTCATCCGATGTGCCAGAGAAGGCAGACGGCAACAAATAGCCAGGTCAACAGTGTGCTGGCAGGACTCTGCAGCAGGCTGGACTTGACCCTTTAGTGAGCCTGGGAACTTTTCAGTTACCAGTGAGTTATTAGTCAGGTCTTGAAGTCAAAAGGAAAAACGGAGACACTGGTTTTGTCTGTAAGTTAGCTGAAGGATTCATCAAGGGTTAGAGGCTCAGCCTTTTTATTCATAAAAAAACCAGGATTATCCTGGAGCCGTCTTCAGGTGCACAGGCACCAGGAACAGAGAAGAAGGTTCTTTACATTTAGACAGTTTACTACCATGCCAGAATAATTTATCCACTGTTGGTATAAAGTATGCTATTTTCTGCTTTGGAGTGTGACACGTCACCAGTGCAACACAGGAGTGGATAACCCTTCATTCTTCAAGAACACTGGATAACTCTTGGAAAGGGATCACAAAGCTGAACACTTTGCATCCTGAGCATCTTTACAAACATCTAAAATCTTCCCAGGTAACCAAAGCCATCCATGGGAAAAGCTATTTGAATCTTTAATGAGCAAGTGATGAGTTTTGGCAAACTTCCTTCCCTCTTAAAAACAAGCACCAAAAATAAATTATAAATAAACAAAAGGATGTCCAAGTCCACAAGGAAGTCCTTGCCTTTTGTTTGCTGGTTTTGTTTTGGTTTTAGGTTGATATATGGGCTCAAAGGGTCACTGAGGGCAAAGTTACAAGACAGGCTACCACACAATGTCAGCAGAAGAAAACATGAACAGTTTAAGGGCTGAAAACCAGTGCTCCTTTTCCATACATTGTCTAGATACAAACTGTTCACCTGCATGGCACGTGACAGCACACAATCTCACCTACACTCATGCTCTGGGATGCTGATACAGGTGGGGGGGGAGAGCAATACATTGTTTAACCTTTATTCAGAGTTGAACATGAAAATCAATGCACAAGCCCTTTTTGAAATAAAGCAAGGCAGAAATGCAGAGCTGGTTTTGAATACCGAACATCCTATCTTTCATAACTTTAGAGTATCAGGGTAATACATATGGGTACTTGTTCAACTCTTGCAGAAAATTTGAACGGCCTTTTCTCTCCCTTTAAACCAATATTTTTTTAAAAAAAAAGAAGTTATTTTTATTATAATTATTTTCTTTTGGCATTCAGAACCCCAGCTAGGTCACACTCAGCTGCCTGTACCTTAACCCTGTGGGACTGGTTCTCCTGGTTAACAGCAGAAAGCCATTCCCAGAAATACTATTACTTCCAAATACGGCAGCAAGAGTGAACAGAGAATCAAAGCCCTTGGCTTCAAATGAATCTAACATAAAGTATAGCCCAGTTGTAATGGCATAATTTTTTTGTGGGCAAATTGCACCTAATTACATAGATATTAATTGTAAATGTCCTTACTCCAAGGGGCTATAAGCTTTCCTTACATATGCTAGAGCTTAAAGGGACTATGTGCCAACATACGTGCACAATAACATTAATTTAATAGCAATCTGATTGGCAGTGTTTAGTCATAAACAATATTTTAAAGCATTATTAGCTTAATGCCCCTTCATTTCCAATGTGAGGCAGTGCAAACTTGAAAACAGACTGTGAAAATCCTTAACAGACTTTCTTAGTAATGTCTTGTTCCTCACCTCCCAAGTTAGTACAATAGCTCCATCCAAATCCAGCCAGTCAGAACCATGCTACAGTACACACAGTAACAAGCACAAAGTATAGACAGGAGGAAAGTAAGGGCTAGTATTTTCCAACTCTTTCTGTTGACATAAAATACTTTAGAGCCTATATTGTCCTAGAAATAGCTTTTTTTCCAGTTTTTCCATGAGTGGTATATGACAATTACAGGCTAGCACCTAGTATATTACTACCACTTGGGAACTTCCCAATAGTATACTGTTGAATGTTTTACAAAAAGTGCCAGATCCCATACAAGACATTAAAAAAAAAGAAAAAAAACAACCCAAAACAGTAGTCAAATGGAACTGCATAAGTAATGGGATATTCTTCAGAAAGACTGCTACAACAGCTCCTCTTTTCAAGAGGTTCTCTTTGACATCATCAAGGCAACTGGACATCTAGGAATGTTTGAGATATTTTGATTGAATTGACAAAGTGTGGTATAACTGCTCTTGACTTTGGCTTTGTTCTTTGTTGGTTTGGGCTTTTTTTTTGTCTAAAGCTCAACAAAATGATGTATTTTTTATACCTATATATTTATTTTTGCCAATATATGCATGAGGAATGTAATGAAGTGGCATTGTGCTGCAAGTAGCTCAGCAGATGTTGAAATCAGTTCCAGTTCCTGAAGACAACTTCTTGACAAAATAGTCTCAACATTCACAATAACCGAAACATGTGGGATTCATAACATCATCCTTACAAATACATACTCTATCCCCCTCTGTGTTGTAAACCCTCAGCCTTACTTGTTTCCTTGTACTTTATGATCGTATGTGCCTGCATGCTTATAACCAGATACATATCCTGAGTTATCGACCAGATCTTCTCGGCCAGCTCTGCCTTTTCCTTTCCCACTGGCATCAAACCTCTCTTTGTGAGAACCCGTGAATTTTGAAGTATCTGTAAGGCGTGAAACAGTTGGAGATGCAACGGTTTTCTATTGGAAGAAAGACAAGAAACAAAAAAATACATCAGAAATCAATTATTCTTAATACAGGTACTTTTGCATGCTACCAAGATTTAAATATTTGTTAATGACAAAGACTATGCAAATATCTACTCATTTCCAGCAAGAGGATACAAAAGATGTTTGTTTCTTGCCATTACATACAATGACAATAATAATATAGCAGAAAAAAACCCCCACAAATTACGTCAAAACCTTTTGGAAGAGACTTTCAGTATAAGATACTTTTGATTAATAATCAAGTTTTAAGCACCAAAGATACAAAGAAGTCATATCTTTGGTGCTTATATCCATGTTCAAAATCCATTACTGTCAACATCAAAGCATAAAAGCCTGGCTCCACCAACATAAAAAACGTATTCCAATACAGCTAGAATTCACTGCTTCAAAAGACACTTTTATTCTAAACTCTAGGATTCATGAGAGAAGTAACAAACTGGAAGGACTGAAAGTTATTTCTAATGTTAGAAAATTAGCAGTATATGAAATGGAATTGAAGAAAGACTTTTCTTCCACTGAGTCATATCAGGCTCCTCAAAAATCAATTTTGCTGTCACAGAAACAAAGAAAATTTGACTACACAAACTGGGGAGGAAAAAAAAGAAAAAAAAAAAAAAAAGCATTGCATGTAACAATACAGAAGCATGCTAACCTATGTGCTTGGACTGGGAGCAGCCTCTTTGATCCTTAAATTTATATTTTAAAATTGGGGGAAGAAAAAACACATGAGATTTTTGAGCTAAAATGAACAAAGACTGCTAAAATCTGGGCATCTTTTTTATGTGCACCACCTGTCACTATCTGAAAGAAAATGACCACTGGAGCATTCTTTTCTCAAAACAGCATTGCTAAATTACCTTTAGGGACTTCTGCATTGCAGTCTTAGAGTACTATTTGCAGAAGTAGTTATTTTTCTATATTGAAAAAATAGCTATCAAGACAATGCTTAGCAGGAAGTATTGCTCTTTATATATACAGTTTTCTTGTTCACATTGACCTGGTAGCACCTTATAACCAGGAAGACTCCAGATGCAAGACCAGGGCAATATTCAACATGAAGTTAACTAAATTTAACATATATTTACTTTCCTTGTTTTTAAATACCACTACTTTACAGAAAATCAGTTTTATCTAGATGTGCATATACTCTGTACTGTCACATCCAGAGAGAAGTCTCAGAAACTCTAGCTGACTGTCTTTACCAAATTCATTCTCAGGACAGACAGCTATTCTGAGAACTTGTAATGGTAAACTTAATCACTATTTGAAAGACTACAGCTTCTGCTCCTCTGTTTCAAAGGTGTGGCACAAAATATATGAAATTTTCCTCAATACACAAACTACAATAAAAATATATGAGAATTTTTGTACAGTAACATATTTAGTAACATACATACTAAAACTTGAGTGAGTGCAGTATGAAAGGAAATGCACCCATATTAAGATGCAAGAAGAAACAATAAAACAAGGATTAATAAATGGCTCATGTCAGTAATGAAGGATGTTCCCAGAAAACTATTCCCACTAGTAAACTTGAGAAATGTAGTGTTTATATGAAGACACCTGCATTCTGATAAGACCACAACACAGATGACTTATCAGAAAATCAAGGTGTGTCTTTACAACAGTAAGATAGCAACAAGCTTGCAGTGTGCCACACAAGCCTTTCCTTTTCCTGTTAGTCTGTAGAGAAAACAGCAACACATTTCAAACCAACAAAAAAACCTGAGAATAGTTAACAGTTTGGCAGATTAAAAAATATGACCTTTTTGTCCTGAAAAACAGTTAAACAAAACCTAAAACCCCAGCACAAGGAACAGTACAAATCCAGATCAAGAACAACAGTGATCCCACATCCTGTGGTCTTTCAGCCAAGGAGGGACCAGAAGGCTTCCTGCATCACAGGAGTAACAATATGTGAAATGAACATTAAGGCAGTAGCTGCAAGGCGAACATTTTTTCTCCAAATTGTTTTTAAAATACCAAGTAAGAACTGCAGCCTTTCCCTAAGTTGCATGTAAAGTCACTGGTGTGCCCCTTCCCACATGTGACAGAATATTACAACTGAAATCCTGTTGATTTGCTGTTGGCAAAATTTCTATGAAATGGGAGGCTCATTTTGTTCCCAACAATACAAAATTCAAACAATGTTAATTCCTTGTACATTATGCTCTCACTGCCTGAACTGATATATCTATATAAAAGATCAGAGATGAGATACCACTACAAGGCTATGCAGAATACCTAATTTGTCCTTTTCTTCTTCTTTTCCATCATTCTTATGATGAATGTATACAATAAAAAGAAAATACTCCTTTCTTTTTAAGGTTGTGTGAACGTTTTAAAGGCTGTACTAAGATGCTTTTACTCAAAAAAGCCCTTGTAAATACAGAGTAGAATATACAACAACTTCATATATGTCTTGGGCTCCTCAACCAGAAGCAGCTACTATGTATCACAGAATCACAGAAAAGTCCTGTGACTGAGCTCTACTGAGAAAAGCCTTGCTCCATCATGTTTGCACCCTCCCTTCAGGTATTTATATACCCTTGAGCCTTCTCTTCTCCAGGTTAAACAGTTCCAGCTCCCTCAGCCTTTCCTCGTAGGAGAGATGCTCCAGTCCCTCCATCATCTTTATGGTCCTTTGCTGGACTCTGTCTGGTAGCTGCATATCAGTCTTCTCCTGGGGAGCCTCAAGCTGAATGTAGCACTCCAGATGAGACCTCACCAGTGCAGAGCAGAGGGGACAGAACACCCCGTTTTTCTGGCAATAGTGCTAATGCAGCCGGGATACTCGTAGCCTTCCACACAGCAAGAACACTCTCTGGCTCATGTTCAACTTGGTGTCCACCAGCACTCCCAGCTCCATTTCAACCAATCTCCTTTGGGTGGCCCCCTGCAGGTACTGGTGTGTGGGGCTCTTCCTCGCCTGTTGCTGGACTTTGCACTGTTTGCTGAGGTTCCTGTCAGCCCATTTCTCCAGCCTGTCAGGTCTCCCTGGATGGCAAACATCCCATCTGGATAACTTATCAGGCACTCGTCCCAGGTCTGTGTCACCAGCGAATTTGCTGAGAGTAAACCATAGTCTATCATGAAGATGATTAACGGAGATGGGATTAATAGGACTGGACTCAGTAGTAGTGGTGTACTCACTGGAGTACACCACTATTTTCCAGCCTCTAAACAGACTTTGCACCATTCATCACCAACCTCAGGGCCCAACCATTCAGCCAGTTTTCAATCCACCTGTCTGCCCATCTAGCCCCTACAGCCATAGCTTGAGGGGCTGTGAGACTCTTATGAGAGACCACATCAAAGGCCTTTTGGAAGCCCAGGTAGACACTACACTACTCTCTTCCTCCCCTATTCTACAGGGGCAATCATTTAATTGTAGACGTTTACAAGTCGGTCAAGCACAACTCTCCCTTGGTGATCAGCCATCTGATTACCCCTGATGACTTTCTTGCCCTTCATATGCCTGGACATGATTTCTAGGATTAGCTGTACCATTACTTTCAGTGTCCTAAGGTGAAAAGTTTACCTATAAAGATTCCTCTATGAGCTGATGACTTATTTTTAGTGAACTACCTTTATGAACTGAATGTGCAACCAATTGTTTTTATCAAAATGTTTTTTGTTTCTGGACAACAAAACCAACTGTGGAGACTAAACTAGGAGGTGATAAAAAGGCAGAAACAATTGAAAGGGTGGCTGTGAGCTCATTCTTCTCTACAACCTATCTGCTCATTATTAATTGCAGGGAGGCAAATAAAAAAAGGGAGGGGGGGAGAGCTGACCATCCTTCGTAAGTAAAGAAAAATGTAGTAAGAAATATAGTGAAGAGTACAAAGGGCTGGATGAGGACAGTTTCCACATTAGCAAGTTACTACTCTCCCTTCTTTTTCACAATCAATCCCACACAAATGATTCTGTCATGCAGCAATTCACTTCAACTGTTTACTATCTAGAGTAAGTTATATAATCTCTCTAGTTACATTATTCCAAAGGCAATAAATTCCTTGGAGCCAACCTCCTCCCTTTTCTTTCTGTGAGACCATAGAAGCCTTCATTTTCCATCTCTTATTTGCCCATACATTTAACCATGAAGTTTGCAAATCACAGAAGGTGCACAGGAACTTTAACATTTTATTTTTTATTTTTAAAAAACTTGCTGCTAGGAAGAAGGTTTTACTTAGCACAACAGAATTAAACATAATTATTTGGTGTTCCAAACTGAGTTTATTCATTTTTTTCATGCATTTTTGTTAGCAATTCAGTATTACTCCTCGCTTTGTGTCAGTGTCTACAGAGAAGTGCTGCTAAGACAGCAAGGGGCTTAGAGCATGTGACATACACGGAAAAGATGTCAGGAATGTGTTTATCAAGACTCAGAATAAAAAAGAGAGACAAATTTTATTCCTGTCCTCAGAAGAGTGGTTATATTAGAAATAGAGACAGTTCAGAAGTAAACAATACTGGGCATGATTTGGAAGATACGGAATTCCAACTAGACACAGGGGAAAAAATTTTCACCACTGTGGTTGGTCAAGCCTGGAAGGGATTCTCTGTCCCTGAGGATTATAAAAACTTAAAATTACAGAGTCAAAGAACAATTTCGGTTGGAAAGAACCTTTGAATATGAGTCTTTATCTAGCATGAAGTCCTGCTCACAGCAAGGCTTAAACAGGCTTACTCAGAAACTTCTCCAGTCAAGTCCTGAACATCTCCAAAGTTCCAAAGCCTCTATAGGCAACTTACTCCAGTGTCACCAAACAGGTAAGTAAACAAAAGAAAACAAAACAAAAATATCCAACACGTCTCCAAATTACAAATTACCAATATTCCAACTTCTGTCTGTCTGCAACAGTCCTCATACCAAAGACAGGAAGTGAAAGCTGAAGTCTTTAAACCCTGAATACCTTAACAAAACCACACTCCTCCCTTGCCCTTTCTTGAGAAAGACAATTCTGCAAACTTCAGCAGATTTTGCCTTCTGACTAAAGACAACTAATGAATCAAGGAGCAGTTTACAGAGCAAGCAACACAATCCATTTCACCAGTTTCAAAAATTTGAACTGGTTTCAGAAATGCATTATCAGACCTTAGGAAACTGAAATGAACAACAGTAAAAACGAAATGAGAGCACAGAAATCAAGAACATGTATTTTGACTACAGTAGTACAGAAGTATATAGCAATGTGCTGAAGAAAAATAAATCCACAGAAACCTCTGCAGCTGCACTGGTTTGGCTTGTTTGCAGCAAAAAAACTGCATTAATTTTATGGACTCAAAAGACCCTGTAAAAAAAACTTTTGTGTCAAAAGGCTAGAAGCATCATATGAAGCTAGTGCCACAATCAGGAAAATAAAGTAACAGTGAGAGACTGAAAGATTTCCCACACTTTCAGAACTTTACCTTCCAAAAAAAGTTGATGCAAAGAAGAACAATTCAGTGCTGCCAAGGTGGTGTTCCTCATTTGCTGTCAGCACACCTCACCATCCCATTTATGAAGTGTGCAGTTCAAAACCCAAGCAAATGCCACAAAAGCTCTGCACCTGGCTCAGCGCAAAGGGCTGCACAAGCAGGGCACTGCAGCACCACACACTTGCAGCTGCACAGGGCTCATTTCTGCAGCAGCACAGCCCTTGACAAGCTCACGGGAGCCGTGTGCTGGGCAGCTCTGCACTCAGCATGGCACCATTCCCAAAAGCATCTCCAAAACCAATTCCCAGGAAGGAAAAGCAACAAGAAAACCTACCGGACTTCAGGAATATCACACATTCAAAACAGACACCGGGTGCCTCACTTTCACAATGAACTCTCAGCTCCACTGAAACAACTTTGCCTGAAGATATTTTCCACTGCTTGCCATCACTGACAAAGATTTGGGTTTGATTTAAAGCCGTTCCACAGCTTAGGTAGAAACTTAATGATGCAAAACCTTGCACTGGGGTTTTCTGGTTGTTTTGCTTTCCTGAATTACAAATGTCCAGAGTGTACAGAAACAGTCCCTCCCTGCCTGAGGGATGGACTGTGTCTTTTCAGTAACCAGTGCTGGGAGCGCCTGCACTGCCAAAAAAGGATGGTGACAGGTGAGCTGCTCTTGCTACTCCTCACCAGAAGGGTACAGCATCTTAGCCACAGTACTCCTGGCTACATTGTCAGCTGCAGTCCTCTTTCCTCACTGAAACGGAATGGTTTCCTACATTTGCCCCTTCAACCATAAAACTTCTCTATCTAACAGCACATCTTCCTAGAAAAAGTTGCCATGGAGTTTCCTTTATGTAATTAAAATGTGCTGGGAGCCTGCACAATCAGCACCAACATCCACAGTCTCAGCAAGGTTTTGAAAGTTATTGATCTGCTGCTAATATCCACAACCTTTGTAAAAATGAAAACCAAAAACTGACTGTAACATGGAAAAAAATTTCAAAGGGAAAGCTTGTCCTTTTATTTTTTTGGGGGGGGCGGGGGTATTCTAGCAGAACTCCCTATCAAAATTAAATTTACTTTGTTTTTAAATTCGTGGGAATACATGCACGTGCATTAAAACTCTGCAGAAAGTCAGAAACAGAGAGCAAGCTTCTAATAAAATCTGAATTTCATTCATGTTTCTTCTGTTTAGCATGTGCACAGACACAGCCACACAAACTAAAATGGCAAGCAACTCCACTTCAGTAATGCCAGAAAGTAACACCATTTAAACTCATCCTGGTGAGGACTTTCAATGGAGTTGTTCCCAGTAAGATCACTCAGGTGATGTAACACTGGAAGTCCAACCTCTATATACAGCACTTAAACCTTCTAAGAAATAGGGGTCCAGCCAGAGCTAAGGCAAGACATCAAGAAGGTGCCTGATTGTGACATCACTGATAGTGAAGGTGCTAGAAGTGACATCAGTTCCAGCAACAAACTCAAATTAATCTGTCAAATCTGCCTGACCCAGGTCTAGCTCCATCAAGATAAGACCATGTAGTGCCCAGCTTTAAGGGCTGGTCAAGTGTTGCCAATTTGGCATTTACAAAGGAACCTTTCCTCTCTAAAATTAGTACCTCAACTTCATCTCTCCAGCATTTCAACAGTCCAAGTCACTATAACTCATAGGATCGTGTGGCCTGATTAACATGTCCTTCCACAAAGTTAAAAACAGTGTAAAAACAGTGTGCCAACACTTCCCTGAGGAGGAGTTTTACATTCTTATTGGTGGTGAAGACAAAACAGAAAGGAAAATATATTACAGAGTTACTTTTTTTTTTAAGTGAGGGTGTTGCTGAATCCTTCTTCAATTTAATGTTACAAATGAGACTTGTTCCAAAGCTAGGTGCTGTCAAGATAAGCCTTTACAAAGACTACAATTTCTCTTCCTCATTTTTTTACTGTATATCCTGAAGAGCCTCTATTCATCCAGTGCAGCACTCCAGTCAGGAGCGCTGTATTAACACACCTGCACAATCCCACTAAATGACATTTCTGCAATAAATTTGCCCTGCTTTCCCCATGGTATATGCTTTTGTGTACAGACGTTTGAGATGGGCCCCATGTCCTGCTGCATTTATAGAAGGGCAAGAGCCTCCCTTGCAGCCTTGTCACCTAGATGTATCTGCTCTGCCCCTTACCATCTTTCATCTTCTGGTTAGGTAACCTTCCACATGCAGTCTAATAGTGTCCTCAGGAGACTGGTAAGCCTAGTTTGCAAAGATACTCTTGTTCTACTTTGTTAGATTTATTCCACCCCTGCTCAGTAGCCCTCATTTCTCTGGCTATGGGAGCCAAAGCCCCATCTTTAACAGAAGTGATACAGTCCACTTCTACTCAATCTTTCCTCTTCCCTAGATTGGGAATACAAGATCTGAGCTCCATGCCCATCAGGCTCACCGCTAGACCTCTTTAGTCTCTGTATGTACCAGGTTACCTCTAGAGCAGTATTCTTGGTACACACAAGGAAGAGGAGGAAGAGGTCCATGTTAGGAGGCTGGACAAATCTTGGCAGTGCATCTGCAACAATCCCAGATCCTGGCACCTACCAAGCAATAAAACTCCTGAGACATCAGGTGAGATCAGAAAATGCATGTCTTGACCATCCACGAGAGGAATCTTCACTAACTCTGTGACCAGTACCCATTGCTCCTGACTCCTGGTATAGCACTGTTGCCAGGGTATGGTGTCATCCATTATGGAACAGGGAAATGTAATAGCACATTAGATATTCTGGATGGCAAAAATCTCTTGTGACTGTTCACCCAAGTCCTTTGCAGATTTTCACTAACACACAGCTCACCCTAAGGCCTGATGTACACTGGCAGCAGCACCTTTAGCCCAAAGCAAGGCAACACCATTATGCAGTCGTTATCAACTGCAGCCTGCTGTCACCTGCAGCCAAAATTCTTGCATACTGATTGTCTGGCAGCCCCTTCAGAATCCACTAACCTAAAGACCAAACCTTCAAACTGAGAGGTACAGCTATATCAGCTTATCCAAAAAGTTTTTGAAGTAGATCCAACAGCAGACAAACTGCTAAGACTTTTGTCCTTCCTGGTGTGATGCAGGGGACATTCACACCTTAATAGAAGAGGAAACAGGGTGGGGGGAACCTCACTGCTAGACTATCCTGCTCACTGCTAGAGAATAATGACATCCACTCTGTCATTATTTTTATTCCAAGGATTGAGTGACTCACCTTCTTTCTAATGTCAGAGTCCAGATTATGATTATTATATTGCATGCTGATTATCAAGAATTTGACCTGATCTGCAGAGCATTCAGGTAATGGAAAAGTACAGGTAACTACAATTTTAGGTAATAGGAAATCCATCCTAATTGCAAGGAATTATATGTAATGAAAAAATCTTTCTATAATAATAAAGCTCTACATATAACTACAAATCCATGGCCAGCTCTCATTCAATGAAGGATCCTTAAAAGAACCTTTCTGTCCCCACAGTGTGAGACAGTACTGGTCAACACTATCACTCATTTTCCCCCTTTTGTGTGAACACTAAATTCAGGCTCAGCTGACTATGATGGGTATTGTTGATCCTCACCAGTGCTCAGGATACTATATGTATTCTGAAATTACAGAACTGCAGATGGAGCAGATCTGTGATGTTTTGGTGCCAGAAGCCACAAGCTTTCATCCTTCTCTATCTCAATAGTCGCTGTCCACTAGTCTCCAGCAGTTGCTCCTTCCTCACCTTGTGTAGCTTGGGATTTCCACAAACACCACATCAGTGTTCTCTTCATCTTCTCTGTCCATCTGGAATCTCAGGACCTTGACCACAGCACATCTCCCACAAAAGTGGCCACCACTGCCCTGACCTACAGGAAGACACAGGAGCTCTCTGAGCAATATGGATATAAGACTTCTTCCTAATAGAGCCAAGGACTCTGATGTGTCCTGAAGACTTCTTCTACATCATAATGGATGTCCATTTGCTGGACAGTCCTGCAGCTTTTTCAGCTGACCACCGCATCATGTTCAAGCAGATCCACACACTCTTAAGTGGAATTTCTAGGCCTCTTTGCACTTCTGCTGCAACAACTGTTATGTCTCATTTACTGCACTCTGTAGGCTGCACTCTGGCTTGCCCTAACAGGTACATTTTGGTGAGAATACGATCTTGCCTACATCAACATCTCCCTGAGCACCCATCACCCAGCTCTTAAAGTGCTGTTGCACTTGAAATTGTTCTGCATTTCTATGTCAAGGACCCTGATAAATGTACACTGAAGTTCAACTGGTTTTATTTTAAGAGCAGGCAATGACCAAAGCAAGTATCTGTTCCCCAGGGTAGGTGTAGAAATGCACTCAGCATTGTTATGGCACACAGATTTTGGTAAAGGAAAAGAAAGATCCTCAATCTTGCTCTTTTTAAACTTTGTGTAGTGGTGATGACAGTTAAAAGGCCCTGGACCTCATTTACATGTCTGTTTACAACCTGTCCAAGTTACACGACCTACACTGTATATTCTGTTGACACCTCTACCAAGTGAGCTAATAAAGCCACTGGCTTGATTAACCCCTATCACTTCCTATTGTTTTTCTTTCTGTGTGACCAAGTCAATCATACACGTTCTGCTGAAAGGTTAGAAAGCTGCCTAAAATTCACTTGGTTTCAATGTCTGGCAGCTGAGCCTTCTCAACCACATCAAGCACAAGCAGGGATTTTTGTAATTCTACAATATTCTGAAGGAGAAGAAAAAATAAACAGAAAAAGATAAAAAAATATTCTATCACTTCTATCACAACATACACTAAAATCCTCATTGTCTGATGTGAAGGTAAACTTTCCAACTGTCCTGCTGAAGGTGTGGTTTCCCCAGGCTGCCATTTAGTACAGACATACTGCACCCACCGCCTCCCTCCCCAGAATACCCCGTAGAGAACATAAGAAGCTAAGATACAAAAATTCCCACATGCTGCGGAAATATTCTTATTCTTAAGCTTCACTTAATCATGCTTTTAACTCCTCCCCTAATACATTTAGAGTAATGTGTCAGTAGTCACATAAAGTTTTTTGTCTGAAATCTGAACCAAATCTACATGACCCATACCAGAGTTTTACAGAGCAGGCCACACACTACATGGCATGACTGACTTATCCTAGAACATTTAAGAAAAGCTTAATGTAACTTTGTCTAACCATACAGAAAGCAGCACAACTTAAAATTTCCACAGTATCAACTTCCCAAAGTAAACAAAGCATTAGAAACCTTGTATAGAGATTTCATATCTGCACTCCTGGGTTGCAGGGGAAGGGTGGCCATGGATTAATTTATGTATTTTAATGCCTTTAATAGCCAAGTTCATGGGTAATTTTTACCATCCAGGAACTAAATTAGCATGAAAAAACAAACACGAAATTTGGTTTTACATATACACACATGCTCCCAGCCTGCAATCTCCCTTCTTTTTAAGCTCTGCCTCCTGCCCCTTACTTTTCCAGGTAGAAGATATTCTGATGCCCCTTTGTTCACTTCAACTCTCCCCAAAACTGCACATACTACAGGAGTACAGTCAAGCCTCACATTGTTGGCTCATATTCCCCCTCCAATCTTCTCCCCCTGCTGCTGGCACAATTGTATACCTCTGCAGAACCTATATGATACTACTCTGCATCTGCAAAGCTCTCTCATCCATGTCCCTCAGATAGAAAGAGGCTGTTCCCTTAATAGCAGACACTGATCATTTCAATGTCTGCCTGATGAAATACCAAAAATGGAATCAGGAGTGAGGCCTAGAAGAATGTACACAATTTGAAGTAAGAATCGCTGAACAGATGAAGTTATTCAAGTTTACTAAGGTAAGTGAAGAACAAAAAAGGAAGGTTCAATATTTTAAGTCTGTAACAAAATTACCACTTTTTAAAAATGAGTACAAGAGTAATAAAATAAAATATTGTAAAAATCTGACTTATTCTACAACTTAAATGAGATCTTTCCACTTGATATTTACACTGATCATTTGTAGAGAACCAGTTTCTGAGAAGATTATATTTTCATTCACAGTTTTACAGACAAAATTCAGGAGTATCACAAATTTTAAGCAGATTAACTAAACTGAAAGAAGTATTCAAGCTGATGGTAAACACTCCAGTATCTCCTAAACTACAGGATAAAAGCTTGCCTAGCCTGCACATTTAAAAGGACAACCAAACTTATGTACAGTGTGCTTTACAGCTTCCTTTTCACATAAAAAGCTTAATACCAATATTTTAAAATTAAAAAGAAAGAAAATTATAGCTCTGACAGACTTGGAACAAACAAAAAACAAAGACTGGACCACATGATAATTATTCCCACATTTCCAGTGTTCTGGGATTCACATGGTGTAATTAAATCTATTTTAAGATGCCTTTGCTTTAGTCTTTTTGGTATTTCACAAATCACCTTAGAACTGTTTATTGAGGCTTTACATTTACTGTCCTTCTACTCTTTTTGATTTGGATACACCACTCTTCATGAATGTTTCTTTGTTCTAAGCATACACAAGAGTTCAGCATTTTCCTGATGGTGCTGCTAGGTGGTACTACGACTCCTAGAAGGAGCAACGACAGTGCCACACAAGAAGACAGTAGTTGAATACTCGGCTGGTGCAAAGTCTTTGCTTCCATTCTGCTTAGCAGCTGTGGCCTTCAGGCTCACAGAGAAATTGGACTTGTGGATTGTAAAGGGAAGCAAGTGAACATAACAACACTGCAGTAGAACAAAGGACAGGTAGAAACAATCTGTCCATTAGATCAGTAACATACCGTTACTCCAGTTAGACCTGGGCCTTTTCCTTCAATTAGTTTATATATTTCTTGAAGTGCTTCCTCATCACTTTTGCCTTTAAATCGCTTCTTGGAGAGTTCTTGAAGAGCTTCCTTAAACTGCTCAAAATTAATAGTTCTTACAGACTTTCCCCTGTTGAAACACACAGCAATTGAAAGAAATTACAAGAGAGCACAAAAAGCATTCCAAGAATAGCAGAATGGTTTCAGTTTACCACAGTGAACAACAGAAAACTGCAACAGAACAGGAAGAACCTTACAGCCCATTTATGGTGTCAAATAAAACATATCCCAGGAATATCACTTTACTTTTATATGTACATCAATAGGATAGCACTTTATAAACCTCCCTCCATGAATGTTCAGAAATAAAGAAGAAATAAAGGGACCTGGTCTGCTGTCAAAATGCCTGCAGTTCATCAAATTAAATACAGCCTCATTTGGTTGATCACTTGTAAAGCCTGCATGTATAAGACAATAACTGAAGCATCTTAGGTGAGTATTTTATTTACTATTTTTTTATTCCTTTTTGAATAACTGGTTATCAAATTATTTACAGGTCACTATTCATGTATTCACAAGTAAATTAAGAATAATGTTATTGTGTAAAGCAAACTATTGAAAAGCATTAAAAAATTTGAAATTCCTCCTCATTTGAAGACTGACTACTTTTTAAATGACACATTTAAATTCAATACCTGTTTTCCTTCGTAGACCATCATCTTCAAAAAACATTTACAGGTACACAGAAAACTCAATATAGTAGTCTGGTAAACTCATAAACCTCCCAGAAATTCAGAGCTGATTACTTGCTGTAGTTTTCACTAATAGGAAGACCGTATTTTCACATTAGTAAATTACTTACTTATATTTACTCTTAATGGAGAGAATTTTGGTATCCAAGTGTGTGGTGCAAAATCTGACAAGTGGAAAATTCACACTTTACAAGCACCAGTTTATAAGGTCATTCCTGCAGATCTTTTTTGGCTTATCAGACCAAAGAATGCAATTGACAGAACTCTTACAAAGAAATTCAGCATTCACAACAGAGATGTGTTTACCCAAAAGGAGGTTAATGCATTTCTGTTTTATAGCTTTTTAAAATATTCTGTTTAGGCAGGAGATAACGTTGTGGAGTATGCAGTGTTCCATTCAATTCCCTAATATTAAACTATTCTTAGTGTTCCTCATTTTAAAATTCAGGTATGAAGCCACAGCATTAGAGAGTTTACTCACCATTAAAAAAACCCACCTATTTTTAGGTTTTATGAATTATAGCAGACATAAACCACACCTTTTCCTGTATTAGTAAATTACAGATGCTCTGATCTTTTGAATAAGAATTTACACCCCAAAATTTTGCCATATATTTTGAACTAAAATTTAACAGATCAAACAGAAACATTTTCAAATAGATGTTTTGATACTTTCACAGATAAAATCTTAAATAGTACCATCTTCAAAAGCAGAAAATGTTTAAAATATTACAAAACTCTCAAATTAATATTTGAGAGTCCATGTTGCTGGGAAACATGCTGCTACACAAGTTTTGTTTGCTGCTTGAACATTTCTTTTTATGCCAATTTAGAGAACATTTCAAGGGAATAAATCAGGGGAAAAAAGTAACCAGCCACCACACACAATCCAGACCAGTCCTTTCAACAGAGACAGCTGTTTATATAGGAATAAACAATAGATGCTAGGATAGAGAAAGTGTGCACTGGCAACAGAAATCTTGGGCAAGAAAAGCAGTACACAGAAGTCTAATTTTAATTCAAGTGGCAAAAAGACCATTGCGATGAGCAATTCAGCTGTCATGGATTTATCTTTAATCTTCTCTTAGACACCTTCAGTGGTCGAACCCCTCTCAGCTGGAGGATGCCTCCACTAATGAAAAGGGGAAGTGAGATTTCTGGTTTAGTGACCAACAGTTAGAAAGTGACTCCTACTTCAACTAACTAAACAAGAAATGAAATTTTATCCCAGGCTTTTAAAACAAGTTGGTTACTCACAATAAAATTCAACACTAAGGGAACCTTTTACATAATTGTTCATTACTAGCATTCTTTATTTTTAATGCAGCCCAACATATGTAGCAAACCTCAGCAACCCCCACAAAATAAACTTCACATGGTTTTTGACCAAACATTGGTGTTTGCAACTACTTGTCTGCTTTAGGTAAAGCATGTGCTGGAGTATCTCAGGGAAATAGCCTGTAAAAGAACATCGTGACAGCAGAAATGAAGAATACAAGCCAGTATTTCATTAATCAGAAAGACACATGGAATAAACTGCAATTAACTACCTGGAATTTCTCCAGGATTCTCATTAACAGGATTAACATCCCTCTTCTGATGAAACTTGTCCAAGAACTTTTAAGTAGCTCAAGAGGTCAAGACTTCATTTTGTTTTGCCTCTAATTTAGAAAAAGAAAGCATTGGCAATCACAGTGAAGCTTCAACATAACACCCTCAGGCACTTGCTCTCCACAGACTCACAGCCAAGTCTACCACACAGGCCTTTCAAATGCAGTTTTCTGTAGCACATAGGTTTAGCTCAGATCATCAGTCAGGATCATCACAATGGGAAAGAGAACTATCACTTTCAGCAAAACCAGCAGAAATTAATGTTGACTCATTTATTTTTCACAGAATATTCTGAGCTGGAAGGGACCCACAAGGATCACCTCAAGTGATCAAACTGACAACCTTGTCGCTATTAGCGCCATGCCCTAAACAACTGAACTGATCTCAGAATTTTATTAACACATGAAGAATTTTTGGTTGGACACTTATTAAATGGAAGAGCATAACTTTTTTTTTGTGTATTAAAAGGAAAAATACATAAATAAGGCTATCAAGAGGAAAAAAGAATATCTGGTCTAAGACACAGGTATACCTACCTCTGACATTTGGTCTTTTCCCTGTCACTTACATGGGGAAAGGAAATGAATGGATTTTTCCCCTCCAGCTTAAGGTATAACGACAAATTGGACACATATATGACTAATGTAGTATTTCAGCTGGACCCCAAAAGAAAAACAGATGTTCATCATAGCTGATATTCTTTACCAGCAAACAACATTAATTAGAGTGATGCTAAGAACAGGACTTGGAGTAAAGGAATTTTTGCAACCATATCCCAAGTTTCCTAAATAAAACACTTTAATTTTGAAATTTGTTATCTTTTTCTACACTCCAAAAATATCCCCTCTTGCTCCCCCATCTATTGCAGTATTATCAGATCCACTTGTAAAGCATCATAATAAACTCCAAAATTCTATAGTTGCAACATACATCAAGTCTTGTGGAAAACCCTAGGAACACAATGTGTTCTGGCACTTTTGGTATGTGAGGTATGGTACGTGTATGCCAGGTACCAGCATCTAAATTATGAAGCAGCAATCCTACACCACTCCTGTCTATAGAGACAGGTCTCAAAGAGCTCTGAGCAGTTGCTGTGATCATGATTACTAACTAGAACTGCATGCTCCCCTCTCTCCTGTCTGTACAGTCATGGGTTGAATGCATAGGAGAAAACTGACTGAGTAGGTAGAAATGACAGAGGAAAAGTCTTCCAACGAACCTTGATTTACACTCTCTCCCATCCAGGTCCATAAAAACACCCTAGGGGTAATGACTTGGGAGTACTATTGGATGGAAAATTGGACATGAGCCAGCAACATGCACTCACAGCCCAGAATACCAATTGTATCCTGGGCTGCACCAAAAGCAGCGTGGGCAGCAGGGCAAGGGAGGGCATTCTGCCCCCCTGCTCTTCTCTGTGAGATCCCACCTGGAACACTGCATCCAGCTCTGGGGTCCCCAGCACAGGAAAGACACTGACCTGTTGGAGCAAGTCCAGAGGACGGCCACAGAATTGGTCAGAGGGAAGGAACATCACTGCATGAAGAAAAGCTGAAAGAGTTGGGGTTGTTCCATCTGGTGGAGACATGGCTCCAGGAGACCTTACTGTGGCTTTTCAGTACTTAAAGGGGGCTTACAAGAAAGATGGGGGCAGGCTTTTTAGCAGGGCTGTTGTGATAGGACAAGGTGATGCTTGTAAACTAAAACAGGGTAGATTCAGACTAGATATAAGGAAGACAGTTTCTTAAGAGGGTGGGGAAACACTAGAAGAGGTTGTTGAGAGAAATGGCAGATGGCCCATCCCTGGTCAGGCTGGATGGGGCTATGAACAACCTGATCTCATGTAATATGTCCCTGCTCATTGGGAGAAAGGGGGAGGTGATGGTATTCACCTAGATGGCCTGTAAAAGGCTCCCTCCAACTCAAACTATTGTATAAAAAATTATACTATAAACACTGCATAACACACAAGGTGGTCATACCCCCAGTTTATTTTCATCATTTTTAATGCCCAGTTCACATTCAGGAAACTCCTTGCTAATACCAACTTTACAGAAGTCATGAAATAAAGAAAAAACCTCAACCTATAACCTCCCAAATAAACTAATTTCTTCCTATGAAGCAACTGCTACAAAGAATCAGCTTCTTTGTGTATATTTGTAACTTGTTTTTAGAAGCTCATTATAAATACCTCGTTTCCATGGGAATAACAAAACAAATATATTCACTTCCATTTTCCAAGTGTTACAAGTTCAAACAACTTGTCTACAATTAAGTATGCCAAGGGTGATCACTCTGCTCTTAACACTCATCTTAGCATTCCAGAGAATTAGTATGGAGAGAAGACAAAAAACTGTACATTAAAAAAAAATTAAAAATCTGACATTGGAAATTAAAATTAAAACTGACCAGAAAATAAGATAAAATGGAAAATAGCACCAAACAAGGGAAGGTGGGGGGGGAAAGGTTTTTACAAAACTAGGTGTCATAAGGTTGGCCGCTTCAATGAAAAGAACAAAATATATATGAGGGATATTAATACTATTTTTTAAAGCCCTGTACTTTATTATGACACAAAGAAACCTTTATGTTTAGAAAGGACTCATTCTTACATACCATTCTATTTTAAGCTCTGCTTCTTACAACAAACAGAATTACTCTAATGCATCATCTAGGGGTGGAAACTGTGTTCACGGTACACTAATGACATCCTTCTGTATCTATGCCTACATTTGGGAACAGAATGAACATACTCAGAAGAATTTTAGGAAGCTTCCCATCACTTCCACTTCCTTGATAAGTCCACATGTGGCCACTACGGACTGGGAGATCCTGAACTAAAGTTTGAAACCCTCAGTTTGCTCTTGGGTGCCCAAGTTCAACTATTATAAAACAATCTGTGTCTGGACATAAGCACAGTAAACAAAGTGCAAAACATTGGCCCAAAGTAGATTGGAACAGCAAGTGATGCAGTTTTCATTTGCAAATATTACTACTAACAGTGCCCTGAGTTCATAAGCGCATAAACGTACTGCTGCAAATGGATATTGTGGACTTGAATACTATTTGGATTAACAGTTGTCCACAATTCCAGCTGAAAAGTTATGCAAATACACTCGACACACCCAATACACAAAACCCTTGACCAGTATTAGAGATCTTTATCTCCACAGCACCAAATCAGTTCAGTGTTAATACAACAAAGTCTGCAATTTAATAGGTCCTGCTGCAATCTCTGAGCTACCAAAAGTCACCCCAAACTCCCACTGCAATAGGACACTCTATTTTCTTACATTGAAGACAGGAAAGAGAATGTAGAATTACTGAGAGAAGCTTCTACTTTTGTTAGCATGCTAGAGAGGATTACAGCAGGATCCAGTACCCAGGACGGTTCTGTTGTGGAAATTGTCATCCACCCACAAAGGTTTAAGGAGTATAGCAGGTCTGAAAAGGGTCTGAAGACACTCTAACTAGAGGGGGGAGCCCATCAAATGTTTTTGCATAAACTCTAACAGAAGTGGTTTTGTTGGTAAGTTTTATTTATTCTAAATTCATCAGGGACTTGGGTGTCTCAGTCAACTGAGCAGTCAAGTAAAAACTCAACAGCATCTTTTCTTGTACATTAGAATTAACAGGACTTTGGGTACTTCCCATCTTTATTCCCTTCCCAAGGCAGTCTCATTCATTCAGAAAACAGAATGAAGGATCACACTGGCAAGAGAATGCATAAGCAGCTTATTTGTCACAGTTTCTGACTTACTGGCACAATAAGTCTGATGAGGCTATTTCTGATTTGGCACTATTGCTCCCACATCTACGCAGGCAACTGCTAACTAACGCTAAGAAACATTTCTAAATTATCAGAATTAATAATGGAAAATTATTCAAATTAATCATATAAAGGCATCATCACTGAGAATAAGACCCTTAGTCAGGCGTTTTATCCTAAGAGCTAACCAAAGGCATATTTCCTAATGATGTTCAGCCCAGACTTTAAACTTTAGCTACTTCTCTTTTATCTTAAAAAGCCTTACTGAAAACTCACTATAGCTGAAAATCCCTGATTTTCATACAAAGATTTTTCTTTTTTACCACTTTACAGCAGCAACTTTATTATTCTTACTGTGTTATGGCCCAGAGCATTCACTCCTCTTTCTTTGTTTAGAAGAACAGATAGTTTCTCTTCCTTGCTATTTGTAAAAACACACCAAGTCATCACTATGTGGTCTATAAATATAATGCATGCCGATAACAATTGCTAGTGGTATTTGTACTGTGCACGTTGACAGTCATAAGGTACCAGAGACAAATTCAAATTCCTTGAAGCAAAATAGGTTTGTACTGGTCTCTGCAAAATACAGCACTCATGTAACAGATGTAATTTTTTTTTCCCAAGAATGTCTGCTGTAATGTTATCACCACAAAGTCCAAGGCTGTTTAACCAGGAAGCAGACTATGCCACAGGGTGGGTGGTTTATTTTTTTCTTTTTGTGGTTTATAATTTTCACTTTCTCTTCTCTTACACAGCTGAGAATTTCTGCTGGCTATCAGCACAATAACTCAGAGCCAAAAAGTCCCAAAATAAAGGTAGGACCCTAGATAGCTAACCAGGTGTGTTGGTTTAGCTTGGCCTAGTTTTTGCTGGGGNGTGGGGGTGGGGGCACAAAGACGGCTCCTGTGTGTCCTGTGCGAAGGTTCTGGAAGTTTTTCACCATGTCCAGCAAAGCCAATCTCTGATGGCTCTGAAGATGATGGACATGCTGCTGGCCAAACCTGGTTATGCCTTGGTGATAACACATTTAACAAGAAATCAAAACAATGTGAGCACACACTTCTTTTTAGCCAGAGGAGGAGGAGGTGAGAACATGTGAGAGAAACAACATGGAGACACCAAGGTCAGTGGAGAAGGAGGGAGAGGAGATGCTCCTAGTGCCACAGCCACAGAGCCAACAATCCTCTGCCAGCTGTGGTGACGACCATGGTGAAGCAGGTAGTCCCCCTGCAGCCCATGGGGTCCATGGGGGGTACAGAGATCCACTCGCAGCCCGTGGGGAGGTGCCCATGCCAGAGCGGGTGGATGCCTGGATGAGTCTGTGGTCCAGTGGGAGTCCCAGTGGAGAGAGAGGCCTTGCTCCCAAGATGGAACAGCCTGGCCTCAGAGGTCTGCACTCCATGGACAAGGGGCCCATGTCGCAGAAGTTTTGGAAGGACTGTCTGCCCGTGGGAGGAGGCTCATGTTGCAGCAGGTTCAGGTGGGCTGCTGCTCGTGAGAGTACACCCATGCTGGTGGAGTTTGCGGGGAGCTGTCTCCCATGGGAGGGACCCCATGGCAATGCAGAGGAAAAGACTCCTCTTCCTGTGCAGTGGAAGATCTCGGTGATGGACTGACCAAACCCCCATACCCTTTAAGTTTCAGCCTGTTTTTCACTCAGTGCATGTTCTCCTGATTCCTTATCTCAACTCATGAGCCCTTTGTGTGTTAACTCTTTTTCCTCTCCTCTGCCCAGCTGGGGCAGGGGAAAGCAGAGAGAGCAGATGTCGTAGGTGCCTGGCATTTGGCCAGGGTCAAACCACAACACCAGGCTGGTAGAACCTTCCAATCTAATGGACTATTTAAGATACCCTGTGAAGGTCTGGTTTTTGCTGTGTATCAGCAGTCAAGAACAAAATAACAAAACCTTAAATATATAGTACAAAAAAGCCTTTAAAAATGAAGATAACAGTTTCTTGGATAAAATTGAACAATGTATGGTTAACCCAAAGCACAGGCTTGTGTATACATTTTACAAATACAGCTGAAGACAGGTGGGCAAGGCAAAGAAAGCTACTTTAATACAATCAGGTTATTTGCACTGCACTAACTAACAGCTCTGAAGAGACATGGTTAAAAAAAAACAAAATTAAGGTAAAAACCTTCAGGTATCACCTTGCATCAGACTTCTGCCCAATTAATGGGTAAAACTAGGATATTGAAATTAGATATCTGTATGTTTATGGAAGCAGGAGTAATTTGGCAAATTGTTAGGAAAGGAGATACCCTTCTAGAAGATATCTTTTTAAAAATTATCCTAGGAAGAAGCTACAACAGAGATCTTTGGCTAAAGTAGTTGTCACTTCTGGAACACAGGCATGGCTATTTACCACAAATGGACTCTTTTGAGGGGAAGAGTACGACTGACAACAAAGACATCCAGATGACCTACACAATTAGTCTCTCTGTCTCAGACAGCATCTTGGCCAAATCACACTAGAGGAGTTGGACTACATGGCTTCATATATCCCATGACCACAAGGAAATGCCATTATCAGTTTTCCAAGAAAGCAAAACAAGATAAGCACAACACGAAATGCAGTACAAAATTCTCCCATTGTATCACTGCAAACAGTCATGACTTACAGAAACTTCTCTGGGAGTGGGTCAAAGGGCAGAACAGATCAGATCTGAGATCATTCACTCAGGAACTGAACATGGAACATCCAGTTTTCTCTCCAGGTGCTTTTCGTCTCATTACTGAGCAAGTGTAAAGCAGAGTATGCCTAGTTTATTTTAAGTATCTGAAGCTGGGACAGCTGCTATGCTGTGAAAATTTGAAGCAAGAGGATGTCAACAGCTCACTAAACCAGCAGTTGATACCTTTATCAGACTTCACTGAACTTAAATATTTTAGGCTTCTCTTATAAAATCATTATTTGCTGATACTTGAAGTTAACACTTCTCTCCTCTTGCCTTTTTTATCTAGCATTTCCTTCCTATGTGCTTCACTCACAGTGAAAATTCATTTCCATTAAAATAAAATCAGAAATTCAGAAAAAGACAAACCCAACAGCTATGAGCCTATGAGATAAAATAGTATTGGGAAGGGAACAAGAGGGGACTGAAGAAATAATATGATTTGACAAAAACATTAATAAGCAAAAGCTTCCAAAGGAAAGCCAATTCCAGAATAAGTTAAAGGGGTTAAAAAGTTTAATGGGATTTACAGAGGATGAGGAAAAGAGAAAGTCCAAGCAGACAGTAGATCTGATAGTTATATATGGCTTAGAGGGAAAGATTAAATTAGCTAAAAAGAGTAGCAGAAGCCACATTTCATATTTGTTTGGGGTTTTTTTCAGTTTACAAGAACAAAAATAATGTTACATTTGAATATTTAATAATGAAGATCCATGTAATGGTTAGCTACTGATAAAAAGAAGTATTAGGAAAACTCTGTAAAGCCTGAAGAAAGCACATGCCCCAACTTAATCAAAGGAGTAAAGTGTATCTGGCATGACAGGCATGTACCACAGTTTGGAAACAAACAGAAACGTGTGCTACCAAGTAGTCCGGGAGTAGGTCAGGTTTTCCTTGCTACAGAAGAGAGATCATATTTTGGTTGTCAATCCTGTGGACCCTATACAAAGAATGTAAAAACTGTACACACACAACAGATAGAAGACAATTTTATCACTCCTTTAGAATGCTGTCTACTCCCATAAAATAATCCAATAAATGACATGCAACTTGCAGATAATATTGTTCAGTAACATAAGAAACCCATCTCTTGGGTGCATGAAGGACTGATACCATTTAACAGCATGATTTGGCTGGAAGCTAGGACATTAAAGGACATGGCAGGGGTGAGTTACACTAGCAAAAAGTACAAAATTAGCCAAAGTACAGAAACACGTAAGAGATTAGGAGCAATTCAAGTAAGAGGCTGCAGACAGGTCTTAGACACAAATGGCAGGGGACAAACTAGCTCTGAAGCAGAAAGACAATGCCTCAAAAATAGGCTTCTGGCATATATGCTGGTTTCTTCTACAGAAGGCTCAATTTATTTGCTGTTCTATTTGGTTCTTGTCATCTTAAGGATATGCACTAGGCTAGGCATACACACAGATCATAGGGGAAGGGAGCAGAAACTAACCACAGTGCAATAATCCAATACAGTACACAGCTGCCAAAGACACCGCCGAGCATATCCAAAATAAAAAAATCCAAGAGGATGATGTCATAGTGCTCATTAAGTCAGCCTCAGACAAATAAATTAAAACAGTTAAGAACAGTTGAAGATTCACTAAACATTCTCAACAGCTAATCACTTTGTCAGTCTTCCCCAGGCTGAGCTTACCACACAAGCTAGTGGTAAGAAGCTATTTTCATATAATAATACTTACCATTTTATCTTCAGAGAGCTGAAAAAGCTGATACAACCACTACAGTTTCAAAAGCTCTTTCTGCTGTTGCAGTGCAGGGGCTTAGGGCAAAGTCATTACAGCTGAGAGGACAGGGCAAAGAACCAACATCACCTGTACCTTCTCCACCAGTTGAAGCAGTGCACATGAACACCAGAGCCTGATAACCCAGAGAAAGAAAAGCAGGATACCCAGATAAGGCATCCTTCTACAGCTCACCAGCAGTTCCATGTGAGCTGACATGTCTCATTCATGTCCCGGAACAAAAAAAAAAACCAAAACAGCAGTTGGGTTTATTTTGATTCACTCTTGATTTCACACTTAGTGTGAAAATATTTAGTTAAAAATGAGACCAAAGTACAATGAAACAACATCCAACACAACACAAACACCGTTGAAAGAACACTAGAACACTGTGACAAGCCATGCCCATGGGCAAGGTGAATGTGGCATGGCCAAACATCCTCTAAGCAGAAGTGAATGCATTCAATCCCAAGCACTTAATCCAAAGAAACTATACAAAATTGCTCCTAAGTATGAACAGAAAAAGAATCTCAGGACAGCTTTCAGATTACTAGCTATTTTTCAGGACTTCATTTATATTACTAACCTGAATTTATATAAATATATGACACTTAGAGACAGGAAGAGAGACACAACCTAATGAACTTTCATGTTAGCACCCAGTCCCCTCAGGCTTTTGGTAACCAGTAACCTTCCTTACTGCTTTCTCTCTACATACAGTATTAATATTTTGACTGTGTTGACCTTGAGGGAAGATGTTACTCTTTAAAAGAGACCAGTTAACCAAAAACAGGACATGACATTTGACAGGGGAATAAAAAGAGAAATTTTCACAACAGAAAACAAAGAGCTACATAAGACAGTGCTTTCTTTTATTAATGAGACGCAGAACAGAAAAGCTCTGTATCTAAGAACTAGATATTGAATGGTTATATGGTATGACATGCTACTTGATTTAGAGAAAATTCAAACTCAAGGGGACAAAGAACAATGACATTATTAAATAGGACTGGACATAGTAAGATCTTAACTCCTAAGTCTCAAGATATTAGAGCTTGAATTATGCTTTTATTAAGAACTGAATTGGACTTTAAAAGTAAACCATTTTACAAGGGACAGAATAATAACTGAATCCAACTCTTTATTACGGAACAACAGTAAGGATCCAAGCTTCTTTCTAGAAACATATTATCCAAAAGTTTTTCTCCTCTCAGTTTTTCCTTAATATTACATGAAAAAAAAAAAAACCACCCCACTTTTATGTGTTACTAACTTCCCTGGAATTTCTTTCTTGTCTTCATCCTTGGATTTTGTGATGTTTGAGCAAAAAGCCTGGCTGTGTATCCTTACAATGTCTAATATTCTGTGGGATTTTTAATTCCCAGACAGGAATTTTATAACTACCAAGATTTTTAGCCATTTTTCCTATGTTGAACCAATCCACACCAGAGCAGCATGCAAAGTACAATGCAAAATTGTTGCAAGGCAAAGGGTGAATATTGTGGGGACATGTTTTTAAATCATTATGAAGCTCAAGTAAAACCACAAGTATAATTCAAACATTTTATTGCTTGTTCCTGTGGAGAAAGATGTCTGGAACACTGTTTTAGTGAGGCCTCTCACAAAACTGCCATCCTAATTCAGAAATTACACTGGTCAATATAAAGAAAAGAAGACCCTGGCTGACAAGAAGAAAAATGAAGGGAAAGGGATGAATAACACTACCTTGAATTCATATAGAGCATATTCACTCTACTATTCAGGCATGGCAGCTGTTTGTTAATGACCATACTGCCAGGACACAGCACGTTTACTCATATTCCTTGGCCAAGAAATTCAGAAAGCACTGTCTGATAGCTAAGGTACCCAGCTCCAGGACATTCCTCCCTACCCTCCAAGTAAATATCTCCAGTTACAGATTGGTTTTGGGTGTGTTTTTTGGGAGAAGAGAAAAACACCATTTAATACTATACATAAGAAATACTATACTTATTTTTCAAAAATAGCTTTGCATAGCTATTTCTGAAACAAAATTTAAACATTAAGCAACACAGCTTGATGTATTTGGGGACTGCAGCTCAGCAGCCAAGCTCAGCAGTAAGCAACTCATTGCTTACAAAAATGCTACTATGGAAGCCAGAGCAGAAGTCCTCTAATCCAAGGTGGAATTTTCCTTTAGAGTTTAATTACACAGAATTTAAAACCAAGAGTTTTATCAGATTGTCCCAATACGAAAATATCATTGTCAGATGGTTTTATAGCAACAACATTCCAGTTTTTCCAAAGGATTTCACAGAGTTGGATTATTTTCAATGTCAGATCACATCTAACCACGAAAGCAATTTCAGTGACAGCCCAATAATAGTGAACTCTCTAAGTAAAAAAGTGTGTGTTTGTGGGACAGGTTGTTTCAGTGATCCTGGTGACAGGGAGAAAACACGGATATATGTATATCTGCTAACATTTTTTTCTGGCAATATGAGAAGGTGGCAGCATTAAAAATAGACAGCTGGTGTTAACTGACGCCAGCACAGTCTCAGTCTATGCGAATCATTGACCATGGCTGGAGATAGAAAGGTGTGAAATCAAGAATGATACACAAAGTGAAAAAAGAGAAACTAACTACAGTGTCAGTCCATATCCAAAGGTCACATGCAGAGAAAGCCACAAAACTGTTTGCCATAACCAACAGCCAAGGATCAAATCAAAACCTTCAAAAAAGGAGAATCCAGACTGCAGGTCTGCACAGAGGAGAAACAACACATTTTCTCTTTCAAACAAAACAAGAAATACAATAGAAATAATGAAGAAACAGTATAGTTCCCCTCTACTGGAAGACTGCTTTCCCATATGAAATGGAAAATTGGATGGTCACAGTAAAGCTCTAAATATGCACCCTCCAATCTTGCAGAATTTCTGATTCTATGTCTGTTCCTTGTAAAAGAGACTTCAACGTGTGTTAAAACTACAAAATTCACAGTGATATCCTACTCCCCATGTCCTTTTGATCTTCATGTCTTGTGAAACAGCAGTTAGAGATGCAATTGTCTGCATTGTCAGCATTCTCATTTACAAAAAAAAAAGGCAAGACAGAAGAATAGGTGGCCAAAACAGTCTCTCGAACAGGTTACAATGAGTAGGAGAGTATTTGAAGAGGTAACCCCCTGTAGAGAACAATACTATTTTAAAAAGTGCAGATTGCAAATGTTAAGGCTAAATTATAGAGCAGCAAAAGCCATATAACACTTGCACATGAGAAAGGTGGCACCTCATTTCTTCTACAGACCCACAAGTCTAAAGCCAGTTCCATATGTCTGCTATTGCCAATGCAGAGAATATTCTTTAATAAGTTCCTCTGCTACGCCTTTATCATTTCTCCTTACCATATCTTGTGGAGATAGATATCTACCTTTGCACAGCTTAGGGAAATATAGCTAATGCATCTGACCACTTACTTACTTTGTATACCTCAGAAGCCATCTCTAAGCACTTTCCATCTCTACACAAGGTTGTTGCAATTGACAATGCAACCCTCAATCTGAATGAAAATCCCTCTACTAATCACAGCCAAGAACAACTGCAGGAAGACCCAGTATACCTCGGAAGGAAAAAGGGCATACCTGTGAGCTCAGAGACCTAAATAATTCAACACGGGCAAAACAGTGATTGAAGAGAAAAAAAATACAGGGTTTGCAAAGCACAGAGTTTTATCCATCTCCTGACAAAAAAATCACAACTCCAGAGAAAGCCTGCCAAACAAGTAGCTACAATAAAGTTACATCCAGCTTCAGAAAGAAGCCATTTTGACTCCTTGGGTGAGAGAGATTGATCCTTTCTCTGTGTCCAAAGAAGAGAACACATTTTCCAAATGTAATTCTCAGTTGTGTTGCAGAATCTGCAGAACAGACCATGCCAATAATGTCTTGGCACTTTGTGAAAGCTATAAACAGAGTGACCAAATTCTCTATGAGGATCTATCACCTCCCCTGGATTACAGATCTGTGTATCAGCCTTTACAGTGCTGACTCATGTGCATCTGAAACCAATCCAAAAGAAAGGCAGAAAATTATGACAGTTGATACTAATACAGATATTCTCTCATTTACATCGCACTTCTCTATTCAAAATGTGCAAAAGTTTACAATAAATAGAGGTTTACCCATATAGTTGCAGACACCATCACAAACCAAAATGATAAGGAACAATTAGGAAGACTCCAAAATGTTGGAATGAATTGTGATAGCAGAGAGGCGACTATAAATGAGCAAGCATACATTCTTTTGGAAATCTGTGACTTATTTAGACCAACAGCTACCAAAGGAAGGTATCGAGCCAGAGCTGAGTAAGATGTGCTGCCCTCTTGATTTTTGCTGTGCACAAAGGGCACTTTCTGTTTCATTTCCAAACACGAATTACTACATTCTACACTAGCAATCTCCAGCATCTCCCAGTTACTTACATTCACAAAATGAGGATTCACATCCTTTTTTTCATGAATTACCATCTCAATTCTGAAACTAATGTTTTCTTCAAAGCCCCTCATTTCACCAGCAGAAGCAATGAAGTATTGCTCCCAACTGTCATCCACTGACATCTTGGTTCAAGAATATTCAATGTATCTTGTTGGAGGTTGAGAGGTGTGGAATTTTTTCCCCTTCCCTGTCCCTAGGTTACTAATGGCTGGATACTTAAGGACTATTAACTTCTTTTGTAAGAGATAAAGAGCTAGCTGGGCGTGGTGAGGGAAGAGCAGAGGTGGTCAGCAGAGAAGGCACTCGGACCTTGGGCTGCAGAGAGGGCAGCAGTGGGGGAACTGCGAGCTCCCTCAGCTACCATCGGCAGAAAGTTCCTTCNGCACGCCCGCCATTGCCCTGCCCGCCCCGCCCCGCCCGCTGCCTCTGGGCACTTCAGCACTGCCCGCACCCACAGAGCTGACCGCGCCACAGCGCCCCCTGCAGCTGCGCGGGAGTCATCGCACCCGCCCTGCCCGGCCGGGAGCCCGACAGCGCCCCTGCCGGCTGGGACCGGAACTGCACCGAACGGGAAAAGCGCTTGGCAGCCCAGAGACTTCTGTCACTGCATCTTCTGGTTTTTGTTTGTTTGTTATTGCTACTGTTGTTGTTGATTGTTTGCCTTGCCATAGATACTAGTAAAGAACTGTTATTCCTTTCCTCATATCTTTGCCTGAAAGCCCTTGATTTCAAAGTTATAATAATTCGGAGGGAAAGGGGTTCACATTTGTGGGTTTTAAGGGAGGTTTACACCTTCCTTAGCAGACACCTGTCTTCAAACTGAGACATATCTATTCCCACAAAGTTTTGTATAGAAGGGCAAGTTTTCTAAATAGTGGACAGTTAATGGTGCAACTAGTATTAGACTTCTGTGCTCTTATTCCAGTGCATGTCAGAAAACTCTCTTACTTTCCAGGTATATACTAACGTATTTGTGGTACAAAATCTTCTGAATGAGGACCACTGATGAACTTTCATAGTATCTAATTCAATGTATGGTCTCTCACCCTCCACTGGCACTGTCAACAGGGTAGATGCTGTTCGTAAGCGAGTCAAGTATATCCTCACAAACTATAAAGCACAACTGCAAACTGGCTCTTGTAAGAAAACACGATGGTACAAAACCAATAGATTACCACAATGCCATGTATATATACACAGTTTAGCTCTATGTTTTGTGTTGCATATACCAGCCTATGTAGGTCTACTCTGAAACCTTCCAAAACACAAAACTGGCAAACATCTTTGCAGGGTTACATATTGGTCATTTTTATTACAGAACCTCTACATTAAGAATGTTTATACAAGTAGTCAATTTAAACTAGATTAAGTACTTGATGAATATATTTATGGTTAATGTCTGAAAGTAAGGATAGCAAAACCAGTAGGAATTCAACAGCGAATGTTTCAGGCTAATGCTCTCCTTCAATCTCTTAGCAAAGTTTGCCAGGGTAGAACACAACCAAAGCAATCTTTATGCATTCCTGAACATCTTATCCTACAACTACAGAGTACCCTATACCTACAGGTCAACAAGGCTCTGAGATCACAGCTACAAAAACTACTATGTCTTTATGCCTTTCTAACCTGCAGCAGTTATAGGGTGTCCATTCCTTTAGAGGCATCAGAAGTCAAACCTCTCACACTTCAAAGCTCAAAAAAACCTCCAGATTTTCAAATGGAGCTCAACAAAGATGACAAGCAGAAATTCTGGCCAGAAATCTTATGAGTACATGCAAATCAGGCACACTCTGTATGCTTCATTTTCTTAAACAACAGCATATGACAATTAACAATGCCACTGAGAGGTTAGTCAATACTCTAACTCCTTTAAAAATCAGTGTATGTTGCAGAAGCCGTGCTCTTCAGCAAATGACTGTTTCCAAGATTAAGAGATCACACCCGGGGCAAGTACATACAGGAATCTAATCAACACTTGGCCTAAGTTATTTGGGCAACTGTCTCCAGAAAGTACATCTTGTCATCTTCTTTATCTCAAAGCTTTGACAAACAGAGTTGAAAAACTTCCAAAAAGAGCAAATGTCATGTTAGATAATATCAAGTCAATGCCCCTAACATTAAAGAAATCCAGTTCTCTATGGGATAAGTCTGATAGCTCTTATATCAGCTCTGCTGTTTACCTCAGGTTATCATCACTTCACTATCCACCTGGACTATGGCTTTCACAGATTAATACTCAAAGACATAAGGAAGCCAATTACTGGGTGACACAGTGTAGCATCTAAAAGGGAAATAAAAGGAATAATCTTCCAAGCATGCGGTATTGTTGGACACAGAACACAAAACTACATTAGGAAAGGAATTATCAAAATAGTTTAAAATGGCCAATGTTGACTGAAGATGCAGCCAGCTGGACTGGAAGGTCAAACTCAAAACCAGAATGTTAAATCAGCACACAGAGTTCATCCTATTCAGTACAGTAGCAGGAAAACCAAGCAGCTTATTTAAATGCCTAGTACCCTTTCCATAGCTTTCTTCACCTGGTTAGGGGAGTCCCAATAGGCCACAGCCTGTTCTCTTGAAAAAAAAAAGGATCAAAAAAAGCTAGTTCTGTGCATTTTAATTCAAGAGCTTTCCCAGCTATGACATCCACTTCAGCATAATGCAAAGCTCTCCCATTACTCTCAGCTGAAGTGAAGCGATGAAAGAAAAGCAACCTGTCTGGAAGAGGACAGCACAGTCCCAGCTTTTCTGCAAAGATAAGGAAATAATTTCTACTTGGTTTTACCATAATGTCTTAAAAAAACCCTCATGCTATTTATGTTTTATTAATAAAGGATGAACTGCTGAAACACATGGCAAATGCACTGGCCCTCTCAAGGATCAACTAAAGTGAATACTCTTCCTTGTTCCTTTTCAACTAGTACCAGGACTTACTGGGAACAAAAAACATTTAATCAGATTATAGTCATTAATTTTAGATTTGCATTCACACCACTCATTATCTCCAATTATTATCATTAAAAATGTCCTAAACTCAAATCTCAAGACAGTTCACTACCACTTTCATTTGACATCTAGAATCAAAATTCTTTATTTCTGGATATACACAGGACAATCACCTAATAGAATGGCTATCAGATACTACATGGGGTATATATTTTCTTTTACCATAACTACCTTTCAGTACTTTCTCATGCTGTTCTATTCGACTTGAAATCTATCTCTCAACCTACAAAGCTCTTCAGACTAAAAAAAAAAAAAACAAAACCAAAAAAAAACCCCAAAAAACCAAAAATACCACCAACCAAACAGAATAACCAAACCAAAACAAAAAAAAACAAACAAAAAACCAAGCAAAAAAAGAACCAATAAATGCCAAATTACTCCCTTTTTATTACTTTTCCTATCTATAGGCTCTTTTAAGAATACCAGCCAACTGGGTTTCTTTGCTGAAAATAAAAAGGTACCCAAAAAAAAAAAATAAAACATGCTCCCTAGAAACCTTCTTGTAGAGCTGAATACAGTCATCAATGCATACCACTTAGAAACCTACAAAACCTTCTGATGGCACCATGCCAAATGAGAATAGTATGACACATGCTGCTCTCTACTTGGATTACAAATGCCCCAGGCATCTATTTCCATACAGCATCCATGACAGGAAGAAAAAGTAAACAGCTCAAATTTGGAAGAAAGGTTACTACCTGTTTTAAATTGCAACACAGGAAGACAATCCATAAAGAGTATCAAAATAGGGCTCCTTGTGTTCCCCTAGTGACACAAACTATCGTAGGGTGCAGCAGCAGTAGCTGCTATGAATGGGAAATGATGGGAGAACAATGGTAAATAGTGCAGCCGTCACTTTTAAGGCAGTCCACAGACGCTTGTTCCAGCAGAAGCAAACACACAACACCTTTTTGTGAAATACAGGCTGCATACGATGATGAGTAAGAGCTGCCCACCCTCTCATCAGTAGCTTCTTGTATTACTCTCATACTGATCTGGGTCAGATAAACTCTCCATTCTCAGCACTGTTGGTTCCATTCAGTTTAACAAACACCCCACACTGAGTAACAAACACCTGGAATACCACAAAGCAGCTAAATCCGGGGTTAACTAGTACTGCACTGGGAAGTGTAAAGAGATCCTGTGTAACTGAGATGCCAGCCAATAAGGACAGACTCATTTTGTTTTCTCATACAAATTTTTCAGTTGTGCTGCAATGAACTACTATTGCATTACAGTATCACTGTATTATCTGTTGTTAACTGCAAGAAAAACAACTTATCTTGTATACAATTATAATGATATGAAAGCTTATCAGTTGCATCTTCTACATACCATTAAAAATATCATATTGACACTACAATAACTGCTTGTTAGCTTATTTTCATTTTTAAACAGTATTTGCAACTGAAGGGCATATAATAAAGATCCAAGACATCTGGGCAATGAAGCAAATGCTGTCATATGTCATGAGAGTCACAGCCTGGTGCCAAAGATCACCAGTGTTCTGCAGCTGCTGGTGCCCATGATCACAAATGGCACTAAGTGGTACAATACTCTCCTGTATCAGCAGAGACAAACAGATGAACTAACTCCTGCTCACCAGATGATGGTGGTGGCTTATCCTTTTCTTTAGAGTCTTCTATGTTTCTGCCCAGAAAAGGAAAACTCTAGAAAACTTTTTGCTTTTCTGAGCATCCTAGTGGCACAATCATTAAAATAAGGTAACAATGTGAGACTGAAAGATTTCCCCCACTTTCAGAACCTTACCTTCCAAAAAAGTTGACGCAAAGAAGAAC
>VZTX01005167.1:0-66581 GCA_013400915.1 Pardalotus punctatus | reverse complement strand
GGCGGGGGTGGAGGAGGGGGAAGAAGAGATCCGGGAGTTGGACAAGGTGAAGGGCCACCAGGTGCTCCTGGTGGCATGGGAGGTCCTCCAGGGCTGGCAGCACAGATTGCCCTCTGGGAGACGAAGAGGAGAGGTCATAGGTCATATGGAGTTGGGGAACACCACTTAAGAAACACCACTCATGCTGATTTTTAATTGTTTCAGTTGAAGTTTAGGAAACAAAGGAAGCAGCCAAAGGCTCAGCACCCCTGGCTGATGTTCAGTGCAAGTGGAGAGACAAAATCAGCCCATCACCAGGGACAGACATCTTGGTGGCCCTCACAACAAGCCTCTTCCTGTCCCCCCACACAGCTCAGCTGCCTGAAATCACCCTACAGCATTTGCAGGGGGTTTGGGGCTGGGCCCACAACAGGCAGCAGGTTTGAGATCTCACCCTGCTCATCTCATGGAGCTGTGCTGTGAGATCTGCCACTTGCTGCTTGACCTGCTTGTGCTCGCTGGACTCCTTCTCCAGCTTCTCCTTCATCTTGTTCAGCGTCTGCATCATCTCCTCCTTCTCCTGGGCCTTGGCATCACACTCCCGCTCCTTCTTCTCCAGCTTCTGCTGAAGCTCTGTGTGCTCTGAAACAGCCCCAGGAGAACACTTTTGGGTGACAAACACTCCTTTCTGCCAACAGCAGCCCACGGTGGAGGGTGAAACCCACACTGCCCTGCAGAGAAGCTGCACAGTGGAGAAAAGGGAGCCTGTGCTGTGCCTTAACACCTCATTTAGAGCCTCTGCATGAAATAATATTCTTTGCTTTGCCTATTTCCCTTGTCAGCCCCGTGGTGTGATCTCAGCCCCTCAATAAAGCCTACAGATACATGTATAAAGAAACATATGAATATGTGTATATGTTAACTGTTTACCAAGGTTAAAGTTGACATGCTGTATTTCTCCATCACTCACCTTTTCTCATTTTCTCTGCTTGCTCTTTCCACTGTTTCACTTCATTTTCATTGACTAACCTAAAAGGAAAGGAGATGTAGCACGTGAGATAATCCTATTACAGCAAATAAGAGACCATGACCAGCCAGAAACACGACTGAGCAAGTGGGATTTAACGCTCCCAAACTGGTACATCTAACAGCTCTGCTGTGTCTCCCTCCAGCGGGGTTATGTAAAGTTTATCAGCGAACATGCAAAAACTCCTAAATCGCAAGTATTGCTTGCAAGCGCTGTCTAGTGAAATGGATGGGCCTCATTTATAAGGTGGGGTGGGTAAATCCTGGGAAGTCAACAGCTCCAAGGATGCTGGCTTGTGTCCAGTTGAGGAGCAGGAACACCACCATGTGACAGTGACAACTGAAGAGCAGTGACACTTGAGCACTTACATTCGCACAACATTTTTAATGTTGAAGTTTTCCAGGGGAGTGGCGTTGGGGTCCTGCCCTTTGTCACTCTGGATGACGATCTGCTGCACGATCCTGTCGAGCAGCAGCCAGTACTGGACAGTGTTGCCGCTTCTTTTATCTGCAGGGAAGGAAGGTGAGACACTGACGTGAGCAAAGGGGAGGTCGTGACGGCCCTGGGCTGCCAAGCCTCCAGCAGCCATGGGTTTCCTGGCCTCTCCCAGGACTCACAAGGCATCTGGAGACAGTGGTGCAGGATGGACATAAAGTGCGGGTACGCCTCGCTGTGCGTCAGCCTCTTCCTCATCAGCTCGAACATCTGAGTTGCACTTTTGGTGTCAATGTGGACCTGTAGACAGGAGCCAGGCAAGGTCAGGCCACCGCACCCACAACAGCATCACCTGTTTCCTGAAACTCAGCTCCAAACCCCGTGAGCCACCCCCACCCCAAACCTGACAGACAAACCGGCCCCAATGCCCTATGAGGGGCAAACAGAGCTGTTGGGCAGCCAGAGGACAAAAGGGTTAAAGCAGGCTCTAGGACAGATGTTGCAAAAGAGCAGGGCAACAGGAAAGATTTCTAACCTCCAGATTTTATCCAGAAACCACTCTTTGTCCCAGGGCACACAGGTGTTTTTAAAACTAACTGTGACATTGAGTGCCAGCATCTGCATTTGTACTCACCAGCTCAAATCTTTTGGCAAACTCCAGTTCATCTTCATTTCTAAGCATTTCAAAGAAATCTAAGTGCCTGAGGAAAGAAAGGGAAAAAAACAAAAACAACCAACTGTTAAAAGGAGATACAAATGTGACAATTAATAAATTACAGGCAGCTGGCCTGTCAGCAGCCCAGAGACTGCCAGGGCTTGAAACACCAACTGGACCTTCAGCTTTGATTTCCTAGTCACTACAGAATGTCCATGGAGCCTTTTGGGATGAGAAGAGGTGGATGAGGGCTGACAGCATCCCCTGGCCCCTGATGGCACATCCTTCCCAGCTCAACCCTATGCTAGAATGCAGAAAAACCATGCTGGAATTCTCCCCTCCCTCTCTGGTAACAGCAATGAATTTCTGTAAAAGATGTGACTAGAGCCATGTGCCTTCCCCAAAGGCCAAATCCTGAAACCAGAAGCAAGGGCAGCAGGCAAACATGGTGAGTGGGTTTGGGGTCACTACTCACCGGTCAAGGGTTGAATTCTCATGTTCTCTTAGTTTATCGATGACTGGCTGGATCCCGAGCATGAGGAATTCGTATCTCAGATGGAGTCTGAAATCCAGGCTTTCCTGCAAGGGACAGTTGTGAGGTCACCACGACAAGGTGCACGTCCTCAGAAAGTTCACTGCAATAAAAGCACCCCAAAGGCACCCCAAGACTCCCCCTCCCAGAGCCCCGGCGCTCACCAGGCCTGCCCCCTGGCTCAGGACGGCGTTGATGAAGGACATGATGGCTGTCTTGAGGCTCACTTCATCTCGGTACCGGCCCGTTCTCTTGTTCAAGTCGTTGATCAGCGTCTGCCAAACACACAATGTCAGTTCAATGCCCTGTGACAGCCCTGGTGCTGCACAAACAGCCAGGGGACACACGCAGGAACAACTCCTTGTGGTGCTCCTGTAACTGGTGATGGACCATCAGCTGCTGGTCACCCCAGCACTGATCTGGGCAAACATCAGCCCATCCAGATATGCTGCAGCTTTGCAGAGCTGTGATTCCAGTGACTCTGCACAAACAAGCATTTTTTGGCTGACACTGCCTGAAATAACTATTTCCTCCCTCTTTGCTCAGCTGCAGATCTCATCAGACACAGTTCTGGGATAATTCTGGACTTTCTAACTCGCAAGCAACCATAATAAAACATTTGCAAGCAGCATTTAGATATTCAGGAGAAACGGACAGCGATGCTGAATTTCAGCGGCTGAGTGGAGACCCACCTACCTGAAAACGAGTTCTTTCACTGGCGTATTTCTGGTAGTGCAGCATCGCCTCCAGTACCTTTTTGTGGCCCCCAGGAACCAGGCACACGGCGCCCATGATTTCCAGCACTGCCACCTTTGTCTTAATATTCTCTGTGCTCAGACTCTGAGCAATTACGTTAATGCTCTCCAGGTGGGCCAGGACATGGGCCCGGCCCAGGGAGTTGTTCATTAGTGCTTTTATACATCCAATGAGCGAGGTATGTATTCGAGACTCTGCTGTCTCATAGTCCATGCTTTTGAGGAAGTTGAGGATACACGATAAGCCATCCAGGTCAATGAACCGGGTCACGAACCTGCCAGGAAAAGGGGTTTTAACTTTAAAACAAAATGCTAAAGGACTGTTTTACCCTCAAACAGGGCTAACTTGTCTGTTGATGCAAGCCCAGAACCTTCTTATATGCTTTTTCTTGGATAGCAGAAAGCCTGAAGGAATCCTGGGGTCCAGACATAGAGATGGGGTTATAAAAATAAATTTAACTGGTGGCTGGTAGCAAAGGCAACCAGGCATCATCTGCACAAGGTTGTTCAGAGTGAGGATATTTCAAAGAGGACCAGCTAACCCAGCCATCAACACAAGTCCCAGGACAGAGGTTGGAAGTTTGCAGTCACACTGCAAAAAATACCAACCCGAGTCTTAAATCCCACTCACTTGAGACCAGTTTTGGACTGGAAGAAGATCCCAAATCCTCAGATCACCTCCCCATCAGCTGCAGACACCCCACTGTCAGCCCTTCTGCCTTCTGCTACCTCTCCTGCCTCACCATCCACACTCTTCTCCTCCCATAGGCACACCTCCTCACTTTGAGAGATTTCTGAATTTTATGATGACTTACAAGGCCACTGAACAGAAAGCAGACAGCAAGCACAGGGCAGTGCCCCAGGCAGACTCACTAGAGCTGGCAGACACAACACTGCACACTGCTGAGGCATTTTAGGGCCCCCCTGCCCAGTGCCATCCAGGCTGGGTGTCCTCTGGTTTGGCAAAAGGCACGGGCTCGGAAAGAAAATGAGCCAAGAACATCCCAGCAATGGGATGATTTTAATTCGAAACAAGCCATGCTGATGCGCAGCAACAAAAGGGGTAATTGCAGGCTTGGGGAAAACTGCTTTCTCTGCCTCAAAGCCCACTCTTCTTTCAGCCAAAGTCAATAGGAAAGTTGATGTTCACCTCCACGGGTGCAAAAGTAGGTCCAACAGGTAAAATTGTCTGCAGAGCCAGCAGTATCCCTCAAAAAGTACTCAAAACAGCTTAAAATCCATAAAAAAGGATTTTGCAAAGTTTCATGGCTGGGCACCAGCCCTGCTCACTGCAGGGGCCAGCACCCATGAGGTCCAGGTGTCACAGGAATCAGGTGCTCACCCTGGACCCTGGGAATTCCTTACCAAGTACCATCACCACAGGTGAAAGAGGGAAATGTATTTACAAACAATAGTCTATTTGTTTCTTCCATAACCAAAACAGGTCAGGCATTTCCTAATGGAACACATTCCCATCAGAAGATGTCAACCTGAGGCATCTGAAGTCTTGCAGATGTGTGCATGCAGACTCCAGAGAAAATGAAATTACGGAAAGCCACAGACATTCAGAAAGAGTCCCAGCCTTCCTTTATCCTCCCCATCAAAACGTCCAAGCAACATTTTTTCTTTTTCATTTCATAAAAGCTTGAAGGTTCATGTGACTTTATTCCCTTATAAAGTGCAAGAGAAGATGAGGTTGAAACAAAGGGCCTGGTTGACCAATAAAAATTGTTGCTTTCTTTTAAAAAATTAAAATTTAAAAAAAAAATCAATTTGTAAGGAATTTTTACATTCTGTTCCAGTAAGAACAAAGGAAAATTTGGAAAAAAAGAAGTTGCCTGATTTGCCTGAACAGTCAGGAAGGTCCTAGTGGCTCTCGGTCACTAAAAGGGCCATGAGAAAGGAACAAAATGTGACACAAAAAGCAATTGGTAAAACAAAAAACAAACAAAAAAAAAGCAATTAATGCTGCAGAGTCCTCTCCTTCCTCATCCTGTGCAGCTCCCATTTATATTTCTATTCAACCCCCTGCTCTGCCAGAGAACTCAAATCCAAAGCCACAACCGTCGCAATAAAGCCAGGAAAGGGAAGGGAATTGCCTCATTGGTTTCGTCCGCAGTGCAGTCTTCAAACTTTCAATTGTTTTATTTCTCTCCTCCTCATCTTCGTTATCCAAGGCGATCAGTGATTTTCTCTGTGAAAGGAGGAAGGCAGAAGTCAGAAGGGGGATCTCCCTGCAAAACACGTGCCTGAGGAGTGGCAGTGCCCAGTGCCCACTGTGCCAAGCCGTGGGGATGCTAAACCCATCCTGGAAGACCAGATCCTTATAGAAAAAGGAGCAGTGAGGAAAACCTCTCCATGGTCTGCAAGGAGACAGCCTGGACTGGGGGCACAGGGATGAAGGCGCTGCCTGCAAGCGCTCACACAGCTCCTGCTCTGCTCTGCGCTGGTGTGGCCTCACCTTGAGTTCTGGGGGCAGTTTTGGGCAGCACAGTATAAAAAAGACATCCAAAAAAGACATGAGGCTATTGGAGATGGTTCAGAGGAGGCCATGGAGATGGTAAAGAGCCAAGTCTGTCACCCCCAAGTCTCCCAGTGCAACCCACCAGTGTGCATGTGGGATGGGGACAGTGGCTGTGTGCACAGGATGCATCTCCCACACTGGATTTTGCTCTCCAGCTGGAGCTGGGCTGGGATTTTGACTTCTGCATCAGGACAGCAGGACTGCCTGCTCCCTGGGCATGCAGGGGGTACAGCCCACAGCTAAAGCAACCCTCGAGTGGTTCCTGCACCACCCAACAGCGCTGGGCCCCCAGAGGTGTCAGGGGGAGCCCTGCCAGCACCAGCTGAGGCTAATCCAAAGCACAGAGAAGGTCCCAGCAGACAGGGGGACTGTGCTGACCCCTGCATTGAACCCAGCTCCTCTTCAGCAGCACGTCAGGGAGATCAAAGCCACCCTCCAGGCATCTGGCAGGCTTTGATCACAAGCTCTGCTCAGGCTCAGGGCTCTGCCTGGCTGGCAGCCCATGGCCAGCACTGGATGCTCCTGCCTGCCCGGGGGAAGCAGCACACTCTCTCCTGGCTCACAGCCCCTGCTCATCCCTCTGCCCTATCCATGGAAGTGCTCAAGGCCAGGCTGGACAGAGCTTGGAGCAACCTGGTCTAGTGAAAGGTGTCCCTGGCCATGGCAGGGGCTTGGAACTGGACGTTCTTTAAGGTCCCTTCCAACCCAAACCCCATTCATGGTTCTGCGATTGCATGAAACACCCCAGGTGCTGTAGGAACATCTCCATTTTGCAGCTGTTGGTCTAACAGATGACACTGCCTTTGTTAACACCTGCCACCCTCTCAGGCACAGCGCTGACAGACTGTCCCCACTGTGCTGCTGCCCCACACAGGGCTCACAAGCCCCAGAACACTGGGGGAATACTCACAGTAGCCATTGAATTCAGCTGATCGATATAGAACTCAGGCCAGTTGGTGGCTCCTTTATTTTCTTCCTGTTCCTGGTGGGAGATAAAAAAGAGAAACAAAGCCAGAAGATTAGTAGAAATAATAATAATGTTACCATCCTCTGCCCTTCATGACCAACCACTTCTGAAGCACCATTGAGCTCCTGTATTATTTTATATTACTATAACTGTAATTTTCTACATTCTGAGCTCACCCTAACAGCTCCACCTATGGGAACATTACCTGGTTTATTGAACTGCCATACTTTATACACAATTACACCATCCGTCCATGACCAAATGCTGCCCCACTGATACTGCATCAGTCTTGTGATTATCAGCTTCAGAGAAACCACACTGAAATTTTACATGCAAATCTCCCTTGTTTCAACTCTACAGTGTCCTTGAAGCTTTGGCTGCACAGCCTTGAATATGTTTGGTGGAAAAATGTTTTTTTACAAGCAACAAAGAGTGTTTAAATGTGACATGATCTAGGCTGCACTCCTGGACCAGAACCATGACTTACCAACATATCAAGATCCTAAGAGAGACTCCAGGCACAACAAACAGTTCCTCTGGGGGCTTCATAAGTCACTAGGAGGGAACATGCATCTGGCAATGTCACCTCTTAAAGAATGTCACCCCTGGGCCCATGATATGTGGCAGTGAGTGATGCAGAGCCTCATTTGGCCATCCTGGTCTACGATGCCCTGCATCTGTCGGGGCTCATGAGGGGTTCTCAGGTTCTACCTTGTTCTTGTAGGATATGACTGAAGGACCTCTGAGCCCAGCTCAGATAACTAATGCTGCACATCTCCAGGGATTGCATGGAGTAAGGAGGCAGAATTTGAGGGAATAGTTCATAATTAACCTTTTTCCCCACTTAATTTTCCTAAAAACATATCTATCAAAAGAAGAGGATTTCACAGCAGAAATGTCACACAGGTCTAGGCTAGAGTCAACAAATACTCCACAAATCCCAGACATTTCCATTGGTAACCATCTTCTGAACACAGCCTGACCTGCTGCATGGCTCTGCCCCTTCCCTACCTTTATGAGATGTTTGTAAAACTCATCCTAAACCACAGCTGCCTATGATGGCAGGAGCTGGACAACCTCCTCTCTGCCCCATCTGTGCACACAGACAACTGCGGCTGATTTCAGCGAGCCCAAGGAGCAGAGTCCCAAATATTTACTGCAGCTCAAGAGGCATATGTGGGAAACATTTGTGCATCCAAACTTCCCAAGCTGCAGCGTGCCAACATGAGGACACACAGAGTCAAGGACAGGTAATGTGGATGAGATTCAGGTCACCCCTGGGCAGCACAGTCTGTGCCTGCAGACCTGACCCTTCCTTTCGCTGGGCCTCGCTCCAGGGTAGGGACAAAACAACTTTGGGAGCAACGAGGGGCCTGGAAACCTCTGCCCTTGGCTTTAGCACTTCTCCTGACCCCACAGTCCCTCAGAGGTGCCAAGCAGCTGGGCTGAGGCTCAGGCCACCTGTCTGCTCAGTGTCAGTTCTGTCTGACACAGCCATTGAGCCTTTCAGCTCCTCAGCAGAGCCCTGGGCACTTGTGCCAACCTCCTCCTCCTCTGAGCTGCCTTGTGCCCTGCCAGGGGAAGGCTCTGCACAAAGCTGCTCTGATTTTCCCATCTTTCCTGCCCTGCTTTAGAGTCCAGCATGCAAATGGCACTCCAGGGCACAGCAGAGCTGGGACACTCATGGGCACCTTGAACATGGTCCTGTCACCTCCTGGCTGTGTCAGTGGGGGTCTTCCCCACCACCCCTCTTATGAGGACCACCTCTTTCCCACCAGTGGTCCCAACAGAGACCCCAGCTGGGAAGGATGGTGAGGTCCCAGCACCAAGCAGTGTCCAGATGTGCCCAGCCAGGAGACCTGGGCAGGGAGTGGGGTCCATGCTGAGGAACGGGGATGGAAAGCAGCAGGGCTGGGTCATCCCACATCCCAGGACCTTCCCACGTGCTGGGAACACCTGCGAGGCAGGCAGGGGGATCAGGACCTGCTGCTCGTTTAGGGTTGAAAAGAAGCAGTGGAGCAAATAAAGGTCTCCGGGGGGCGGAGGGGAGGCTGAACAACAAAATTGGCTAAACTGCTCATTTATAATTAACGTGCTGCATTATAAATATTTCCCTTTGCTCGGCTCCCTCGGGCTCTTGCATTTCCTCCCTGAAACCCCCAATTTAGAAAGTGCTCTCAATTAAGTGCAGCAGAACCTCATTAATTCCGACGAGCAGCTGGGCAGGCTCATCGGAAAGCAGCTTCCCAGGCAAAGGCAGACTGCACAATAAAGCAGGCAAAGATCAGGGCATGGGCTTCCCTCCCCTCTGCTCACTGCAGGACGTGGCTCAGTGGTAATTACTGGGGCTAATGGTCTACAGCACACTGATAAGTGTCCTTTGGTGTACTCCTGGTGGTAAAGAGATCTCCTGACAAAGCGACAGCCCGGAGGGAAGTGAGTCACAAGGCTCTGCTCAGCGCCAGGAAGAGGGAAGGACCTCTCTGGCTTCAGGGTTTGAGAGGGTGAATGTGTAAAATGGTTTCCCAGCACCCAGGGTGGGTTTTGGGCATGTGGGTTTTGCAGGCTGCCTTTGGGGAGGGATGCCCAGACACAGAGCTGAGCACATCCAATGTCAGCTCTCCAGGATGCTCCATCACGTCCTGCCCAGCTGGCACAGAGGAAACGAACATCTCCCCATTTCTTATTTTCTGGACTGAGTCTTTGCTGTGTTTGCTCTCAAGCAGCACAGAAGTGAGGGCTGATCTGAGCCCCACTGGAGCCCAGACTGAGCTGGTCTGCCAGAGGTGGGCTGGTGGCTGTAATTGCACAGTGCAGGGAAGGGGTCCCTTCTCTTCTGCAATATTTGCATAAACATCCCCCACAGTCCTCCAGGCCCCGATGTGCCACCATACACGTGCTCAGCTGCAAAAATCAGGACGTGCCAAAGTTGTGCAGCCAAGGGCAAACCTTGCTCCCTCCCCTGCTTTGCTCCACCTGCTCCCCCTACCTACTTCTTTCCAGGGACCCAGCAAAAATACAAATCCCATCAGCTGCAGCCCTGGCGTCACCATGTCCCTCTCTCATGTCACAGCCTCTGTTGTCCCTTCACCCTGAGTTCCGTGCACGGGGCTGACGGATGCTGCCACTCGCCTGTTTTGTTCCACAGTGGCAGTGGCAGGAGGGTGTTGTAATATAAATAAACAAGCTCCATCCCTCCTCAGCACCGCAGGGAAAGCAGTGCCCAGTCAAGATGCCTCATTAGCAGGAGCTTTTCCAAGGCAAGGTCACCAATCTGCCAGCTCCAGCCATCCCTGTGCTCTTCCCAGGGAGATTTCACGCTCCCCAGCCCTGTCATGTCTTGGCTACCAGCCTGACACTTCCCCAGCTTTCGTGCCTCCCCCTCGGAGCATCAGCAGCTCCCAAAGCCAGACTGCCCTTCTCTTCCCAGTGACCATCCACAGGACAGACGAGGTGGTGGCTCAGCCGGTGGTGGCTCAGCCAGTGGTGGCTCGAAGCAATTTGAAGGCTGGTCTCAGCCCATTGGCATCTGGAAGGTGCATCTCCACAAGCTTCTGCCACTCTGACCTGCAGGAATGCAGGTTTGGGAGCAATGCAACCTCACAGCATGTTCCCATGGTGGTGGGGATAAAGACACCTGTGATGCTCCTCAGAGCTTTGTCACATCTGCTTTGCTTCCTAGACAAACTTCTGGCAACATCTTGGAGATCCTCAGTCTGCAGGTAATGTCACATCTTGTCCAGCAGCCTACGTCCCTACACTCACAGCCCACAGTGGTGGTGATGGATCTGGAGCTGCTTTGGGATAACTGATGGTGGCTGGCCGAGTTCCCCACTCACCTGATGCCCAACACACCGAGCTATGTCCTACAAGGCTGGAAGGAAAGGGCTGGCTCACAGCAGCCAGCTCCATGCAAACCCCAGAGAGCCCTTCAGTGACAACACCTGTGGCTTTTCTCCACAGTAACAAGTGATAGGACAAGAGGAAATAGCCTCAGGTTGTGCCAGGGGAAGCTTAGATTGGATATTTGGAAAAATTTCTTCACTGAAAATGTGGTCACGCACTAGAACAGGCTGCCCAGGAAAGTAGTGGAATTGCCATCCCTGAAGTGTTCAAAAAATGTGTGGATGTGGCACTTGGGAACATGGTTTAATGATGGACCTGGCAGTGCTGGGTTAATGGCTGGATTCAATGGTCTTGGAGGTCTTTCCAACCTTAATGATTCTACAATTTTGGTGGTTCACCTCCCTCTTGGCACCACCTCCAAGGCTGGTCTGCCCCAGGAGAACTCCCCAGGAAAGTCACAGCAAGGGATTAAGAAAAATCCTCTTCAGTTGGATGAGATAGTACCTGCTGCAAAACTAGGACACTCCCTTCATTTTTACACATCGTCCTGACATAACTTTTATTTTGCAGCGTTCTCCACTCCTCCTTGCTGCTCCATAATGGCAGAGCAAGGGAAAGCTGGCAGCAGCCCACTGCATTTTGGCAACCCTTCCCTCCCTGACTGCGCTTGATGATCCACCTGGGTGCTGTTTGCAAGGTCAAAAAGGAAGAAGAGTGTGGCATGGATGGGTTTTAAAGCCAAGGGGTCTGCATCCTGCATGAGATGTTTAAATCCAGCCCAGCTCCACCAACATGGCCCAGCCTTGGGGGAGGTTTGGGTCCACCACAGCCTTCCAGGGCTCCCTCATCCCTGCAGGTATCCCTGGCACAGCACCTAAATGGTTCAACTAAAGCTGTTTCCCCATGGATCCATGCTGCAAAGGGCTGGAATTTCATCAGGCTCTCCCCAGGATGGGACCTCAGAGTCTGAATCAGCACAGCCCAGCCCGCTCTGGTTTTCCATATGCTAACACTTCCTATACCCTCTCCTCCACAAATACACACATGCCCTCGTACGCTTTTCCCAGGGTTTAAAAATTATGCTCCCCATAAGCAAATATAGCATGACCAGATGCCTTTCGTAGTCAGCTGGTTCATTGTTTGAAAAGCTTCACTTTAAAATCCAAAAAGATTGCTAACAGATGCATTTTTTGGCCGGAGAGTGAGAAAAACCTTGCTTAAACAAAAGTGTGTTGTGATTGGAACTAAAAGGGGAATTACCTTGGAAGATAAAAACTATAAACATTTCCCAGTGAAAAATACCCCCAGCCATGCAAACAGCCAGCTTCTCAGGGTCAGCCTGAGCAAATGACACCTGAGATGGTATTTCAACCTGCTGCTGCAATAACAGCAGGTATATCTGGATGCTCAGAGGCCATGAAATCCTTCTCATCCATCCCAGGTGACCCTAGAGCATGGCAAAATGCCGAGCTATTTTATCCTCTCCTCCCCTGCATGCCATCTTTGTCAACTTTTGCTCTTAGTTCTGCTACTGCAGCAAAAAAAATCAGGAATTGATGTTTTCTAAATGAAAGAAATGGAAGGCAAGCCCTGCGAATGAGCTGCAGGACTGAGCAGAACAAGTGGAAGAGTGAGCTGGAAGGCGAAGATCTCTGGAGGGAGGGGGTGGAAGGCGCAGTTGAAGGGGAAAGAGGCTGTCTGGCTGGAAAATTGCAGATTATTGGAGAGACATCACTCATTTCCCTATTTATCACGCATTTCCCCATCCTTCCCTGAAAAATCACCACTGCTGCCTCTTCCTGATGCAAAGGGTCCTGGTTTTCTATCTGATGCCTGAGGAAATTTTAGATACAAGCTTTGCTTCACACTGCTCAGAGTGAGGCACCCAGGGTTAGTGATACCACTGGCTTTCAAGACAAGCTGGCAGAGCTCAGCATCACTTGGCATCCCTGTGGGTCATTATTCCTCTACTCCAGCTTTAGAAATGCTCAGCTGGACCCAAAGGAGAGGGGGAGAGCCAGACCCTGCATTCACAAGAGCTGGTTTTCACTACTCATCCCTTCCACCTGGTTATTTATTCTGAGCTTCTGCCCAAACACCCTGTACCCACTCGTATTTTGAGGCTCATAAAAGCCACCCTTTGAGCTGCTTTAACAGCTTGACATGACATTCCCGGGCTGGCAGGAGCCAAATCTCCTGAGGTTAAGCAGGTCCTGCAGACTAAGCACAAAGGGTTAATCATTAACTCCCTCTGGAGCGTGGCCTCTGGAGAAAGACCATCCTGAGTCACCCTCTTCCACCGAGGCAAACCCGCAGCCAAAGAAACAGCAAATCTGGAAACCCTCCTGTTTCCTCCCTGCACTTCCGAGCAATATCCTCTCCCGGAGAGCGGGGCCAGCAGGGAGCGAAGTATTTTGGGATGAGGTATGAAACGAGTCATCGGCCAGAAATACCACTTCTAAAAGCAGATTTCATCCTGCTGTTAATGCATCTCCGCCTTTGCATCTCTCTGCTTTATCCCAGCCATAGAGGGGCTGATGACTTCAAAGAAGGTCTCTCCAATAATCTTTAAATCTCTCTCCTGACCCGAGCACTGCACGGCTGCTGGATTTAGTGCAGACTTCAGTTCCTGCTCGGGTTGCTGCTGACAGAACTTGCCAGCCCCATCACAAGGTGCTTTTTGTCTCTCTGCCCCCTGAGTGACACAGGGGGATGCAGGTGGGGTGGGACCACGAGGACTTCATGCCGTGCAACCTCCTGCTCCCACAGCAGGGTCAAGGATGGGATCAAACCCACTGTTTTCCATGGATGGAGAATCAAGGAGGACAAAGCCTCCACCCTGCCAAGCCAGTCCTGTGGGCTGGGATAAAACCAGCTGCTGGCAGGGCAGAGAAACCAGGATACAGGGCTGTAGGCCAGGGGGAAATATTCCAGGGAAAGGAATATGCCTGGGGAATAGCTGGATTTCCCCCATTTCCTCTTGACAGGCTCTGCCAAGGCCAGGTGCTGTCAGGTCCCTTTCCAGGACAACCCAGCAAAACAAACTGTCTCATTTTTGGTTCCCTTTTATGAAGTCTTGCTCATCATGGGAATATATAAAGCATACAACATCTGGGATGCTCTCTGGAGAGCTGAGTGTGTTGGATGACACTGACAGCAAAGCAGAAGCACCAGCCAAAACTGGCAGTAGCGGAAAGAGCAAAAACTGCTCAGGGGATAATTTTGGATTGTTGGTAGGTCAGGCAGCTGCCTGAGACTGATGTGTACCTTTGGCAGCCACCTGGGACCCACCAGGTGAAACTGGGTGTTACGAACACTTCAAGCAACAACTTGCTGTTAAACACAGGGTTTTGGCATATCCTGTACTTCCCAAATCATCACTGCTCAGAGTGCAGCCAAGCCAAGTCCTACCCCCAGCTCTGCTACCCTGACCAAAAAGCAGACCAGACTCTGTCTGCTGGAGAACTCCAGCCCCTCTCCTCGATGCCACCTACCATGTAGGTGATTTGGCCTCATAAAAACACAGGAGCACAAGTAAGATCTACCACGAGCTGCCAGGATATTCACCGGTGTTTCTGCTGCCCGCCAGTCAGCATCATACAGGGGCAGGACAGCCTAGAGCCTGCTGGGCACAGAGACATGTTCTCCAGCCCATGTAATTCCTGACTTCCCCCACTGCTGGAGCCTTCATTGATATAGTCTACCGCATTTTTCATTAAAAAGCAGGAGAAAAGAATTTGTCTGCAGCGGCACATCTCCATCAGAGCAAGCAGTGCTCTGCATATGCTCTGCAGCTCACTGTGATGGCATCACAAGCACGGAAGGAGTGGCTGGGAAGAGCCAGAAGAATGAGGACCAGAGGAGAGCAGCAGCCAGGATCCAGGCTCGGATGGGTGTGCCTGCTCCCAGAACCTCTGAGGATGCCACAGGCACTTCTGTGGCTCCTTCCCCCCATGAGCAAGGAGTTTCACAGCACAGCCTTTAAAAAACCATGAGTGCAAGGAGGTTCTGGAAAGGGAAAGAGCCATCATCAGCTCCATCTAAACCCTTCCTCAGGAGATTAGATAGTACGTAATCTCCACTCACAATAATAATTACACGGCTTTGCCTGATTTAACTCTCCCATTATCCAGACACACCAGAGCAAGGCTCTGCTTATCCGCCAGGCAGTGACAAGCGAGCATCCCCTGCCCATTTTCTTGTTGATCCAGACCAGTGCCTGTAATTTGTTAACATCCCTTCTCCCCTCCGATTTAAATCTCGGGCATGGCAGGCCTCTGTCTAACAATAATACAGGGATTTCAGGGGTATTTATGAGAGGCTTAAAACTTAATCCTACATGAGCAAGGTAAGCCTGCTCTTGGCCTAAAATGCAGATGGAAAATCTGGTGCCATTGCTAGAGCAGGAGAAAAGAGGCATTAATGGCAGCGAGCGCCCTTCGAGTGGAGCCAGCAACTGCCAGAACTGCCCAGCCACCTCCTCCAGCCAGATGAGGGGCACAGGGGCAAATTTGGGAACTGAAGCTAGAATGGTTTGAGTTGGCAGGGACCTTAAAGATCAACTGGTTCCAATACCCCTGCTGTCAGCAGGGACACCTTCCACTATGCCAGGTTGCTCTGAGCCCCATCCAGCCTGACCTTGGAACACTTCCAGGGATGGGGCAGCCACAGTTTCTCTGGGCAACCTCTGCCAGTGTTCCAACACCCTCATTGTAAAAACCTTCTTCTTTCTATCTAACCTAAATAAACTTCCAGTTTAAAATCATTACCCTTGTCCTACTGCAACAGCTCCTTCTATAAAGTCTGTCCCCATCTTTTTATAAGCCCCCTTTGGGTACTGGGAGGGGCTCTAAGGAGATGGTGAGCAGCCCCTTGCCCCTGCAATGCCAACCTCAGTGGCCACCGAGTTCCACGTGACCCTGATGCGCTGGCTGGGATGAGCATGTGGTAGAGGACACCTGTTTGGGTTGTTGGGACCCCTCTCCAGCCTGAATGGGCTGGTGATGAAGGGCTCTGCATCCTGGAAACAAAAGACATTGTTTTCCTAGGTTCACCCCAGGAACAGATACATTTCTGTGACACTACAAATACCACCTGGCATCCCAAGAGAGCTGTGTCCTTCCCCGCATCTCCTCCCCACCCTGCATGAGAGGGAAGAAGCTCAGCACCCAGAGTCTCTTACTTTTTTCTTGCTGCAGTAGATCTGCCACTTCTTCTCAGCCGGCAGCGCAAACATGGCCTCTCTGTGCTTGTCCGTGAGGTCAAGTTCATCCTGGAAAGGGGAAAAGAAACACAAAACATGCAACATGAGTACACAAACAGGTGATGGCACAGACACAACCCCCCAGACATGCAGTGTAAATCAATGTGGGGCCACACCACAGACAGCGGCGACCCCGCGGCATCACCCCGGGACTCTCGATTTGTCAGGGCAATGATGCCAATTCTCATCCTGCTCTTGCTGACCTCCCCTGACTCTGGGCTGAAAACTTCCCTGCCTTGTTCCTTCCAGACACTGCCTTCATTGCTTTTAAAGGCTGCAAGTGTTTTGGAAAGGACACCCATGAAGATATTACAGCTGCCCACAAAACTCACACTGACAGCTTCAGGTGAGCAACCTCATCTAAGCCACACACAGCAAAGAAAAATTCAAACAGAACCTTTCTTTTTTACCACCACTGCTTCACTAGAGCACCTCACCCCAAGTGGTCCAGCCCATTTCCATCACTGACATTCTCATATCATCAAAAACTGTGGGTGTCGTGGCTTTTGCTTTGTTTTCCTACAGCTAAAAATAGACAGCTCTTTTCCTAATACCTGCAGTTCATAAAGAGGTACATCCCCTCCATCAAAACTGGATCAGGTACTGCCTGGCAGAGATAAAGCTGTTTACTGACTGAAGCTTTTATTGGTTTATCTGATGTTTTAAAGTACACATCCATTTTCGACTTGGAAGCTCGGTTAGCAGCATGCCCTCCACCGGGATGCCCGAGTATTATCAAAGCCTCATCGCTTCCTGGTGCTAGATGTAGGTCAAAGCTTTTATGAGGGAACTAAATAAAACATTCAGGCAGGGCTGGGAGGCTCGTTGCTAAAGCCAACATTGATCTTAGAACCATGGGTGTCTCTTAAAATCACCACCATTGATGACAATCCTCGTGCTGGAGGGGTTTCAGGGCAGTGGTGAGAGACTGGAGAGGCTGCAGAAGGTCACAGGAAAACCCTGCCATGGCTTCCAGCCAACTCATTCCACCCAGACAGTGGATTTAAGTAAGAGAATCCCCATTAAAAATTACACACTTAATTCCAGCAACAAAAAAAGAAAAACCCACATAGAGACCTGTTAAAGCTTCCCTGCCTGAACAGTAACATTTATCGACTAAAGCTGGGGTGGTCCTGTACCCCAATCAAAGCCCCATTTGGGGAAGGCTAAGCAAGATACCTTTGGGGAAAGAAGGTTGCCTGCATCAGCAAGCACACAGGCCACCAAGAAATTCAGCTGATCTAATTCAAGCTCATATTGCACCCAGTAGCCAAGGAAGGAAGCCTTCAGCTATCTTGTAACCCAAACCCAGGGGCCCTCCAGCACAACAACCAGTGACAGAGGGCTGCTGGCTGTCCCAAACATCTCAGAAAGGCTTATATATCCACTGCAGGTATCGATTTCCTTTCTTGATGAAATTATTCCTCAAAAGGAAAGGTGTCGTGGTGTTTTTTCTATTACATATTCATGAAGGAGGCTTTGCCTCTTCCCTTGACTTCTTTACCCCAAATCTTCAAACCACAGTGCTGCACAGAGCTGATGCTGGTGGAGTTCTGGAAGTAGACTTGGACACCCTTACAACAGAAAAAACTATGCTGCTACAACAGAGACTGGGGAAAAAGAGAGGACTGAGAAAGCCTGAGCCCAACACAAGACACATCTCATCCTCTGGCATCCAGGGAGGAGAACTGGGGCTAGGAACTTCTGCAATGAGTGCCATTTTCAGACATTCCCATGGCCTTACAATCTGGGAGGTCGGAGATTCATATCAAGCAACCAACCTCCACCCCAGCCTTGGGCAAGTCTTGTCACCCTTCCATACTCCAACACCAAATTGCACTTCACCGTTGTCTCCTCAGGCTATGAGCCAGCCAAACAGCCAAGCTCTGCTTCAGCCCCAGTTCACAGAAATCATAGAATGGTTTGGGTTGGGAGAGATCTTAAAATTCATCTAGTTCCAACATCCCCCACCTACTAAACCAGGTTGCTCAGGGTCCCATACGACCTGGCCTTGAACACTTTTTTACACAGGGACCTGGCTGAAATTCAGTTCATTGGAAAAGTAAATCTGGGAGTGTGACAGAGGACAAGGGTCTCTTGACGAGTATTTACCTCCGTGGTGAGGGTTTGAGAGAGAACAGGAAAATGCTTCCACTGTGACCCCACTTTCTGGCCACGTGAATCTGATAATTAGGCATGAAAGCACCAGACACGCACATCTGCACTTAGGTCCTTAGGAAAATATTTACTGAAACTTTCAAAATACCCTACCCTAAAAAGACAGCTTGTGCAAACGCAAAGATTTATTAACCAAGAAAAAAAACCCTACACCGAGCTGAAGCCTAAGCGGGAGCAAGGAGGGACAAAGCAGAGGAACATATTAGGTGCTGGCACATGACAACGTGCAAACACATCCAAAAAAGGTGCAGAAACGCTTCTGAGTCTCACACAGCACATTTCATTGTGCCACAGCTCTAACATGTTCAGTCATCACAGCCCTGCATCACTCAACAACACCTACCTAATGATATCTTGCAGGATGCTTGGGAGAGGTGTTTAAATAAATACTATGTGGCACCCAGTGAATACGAAAATCCTCATAATCAAAGAGTGACTAACGACTTATTCGGAGCCGTAACAGTGACTCAACTGTGAAGAGTCAGGTCTTTGCTGGTTTTTATGTGCATGGGGATTCCTGCAGCCACCTCCAGCCCTTTGCCTACGCTCACTGACGTGTACCTCAGTGCGGGCTGCTCAGAAACTGCCCTTTCCAGCTCCAAAAGATCAAGAAAGAACAGGAACATCACCTGTTTTCCAGGGGCTCACAGCCCACTGTAGAAACGCAGCTCCCACAAAGCCTTTAACAATCGACCCGAGTCAGCATGGCAGAGAAGCTGTGCAGAAACTCAAACCCATATGGGCATTCAATTAATAATCATGAGCTCGATAATTAGGTGATTCTAACTGGCAATTCATTTTATGGGCCATTTGCAATCCACACACTCCCACTACAGCGTGTGATGCTGGCAGCTGTTGAGGAGTGAGAAGACAACCCCTGGGTCAGTGTCCATCACCCTCAGAGCCCTCACCCCTCGCTTCAGCCTCACCTTTCACTGCTCTGCCCCTTCCACCTGGCTGCCTTCCAGGTCAGGATCTGCCAACTCCACTATTGTAATACTTTTTTGGAATCAGGTCAGTGGCACATAAAATAACAGCCTCGTTTTACTACCAAAAGGAAGTCTCTGCCCAGAGTGTTTTTACTGGAAAGAGATACGCTACTCTTAAATATTTATCCTGTACAGCTAAACTATTCACCTTTACATCAGGAAACATGTTTCCACATTAAATCTTCATTTAAATATGGTTTTAAAAAAACCTCATGGGGAAGCTTTGATTCTCAGTGTGTATTTTGCTATTTCTAGGAACTACAACACCTCCGTGCTGTTTGCTCTGCTGATGGCTCTCTATTCCAGCCAAACAAACCTCCCCCTCTCTCTCTGAGCATGGCATGAGCTCCTCTGAATGTGAGATCTCACACCATTGTCCTAAAGCTACCTAAGAAACGTGTGGCTCAGCTCAGCACATGGTGAGAACAATCCCATGAGCCAAACAAGTGGTCTGTACCCTTCCCTTGGAGGACACACAGCAGCAAGGAGGGAGATGCCACCACCTCTCTGGTTTGGAGCCACTGCCATCTCCTACCACCTCCTGAAGGCAAAGCTAGATAAAGCCAAAAAGCCACTGGAAGAAATGTCCAACCCTCCCAGCAGGAAGAGCATCAAGTCCAGCCTCAGACTCACAGCAAGGTCCTTAATGCAAGCTCCTGGCCCTGCCTCTTCACGCATGCCATGTTTTAATGAGCATCCTCCACAGACTGAGAGCCACGGGCTTTAATGGGGAAGGAAGGAAGGCAGCAGGATGCTGCAAATCTCCTGACTTCAGAAACGACCTCCAGGATGGGCTCCTGGAGCTGGGTGAGCCCAAGTGCTGCCCAGCCATGTCCACAAGGCCCCAGTGTGACCAGCATGGGCTTTTCCCACTACATCCTACAAGTCCTTTAGGCCATCAAACATTCTGCAAGAAGCAGCTGGGGAATAGAGGTTAAATAAAAGACAACTCCCTACAGAGGAGTCTGCAACCCCAAGATACCCTTAGAGGTTGTAGGAAAAAAAGATGAAAAACCTTTAAGTCTAATGCACCTTTCTGGCTGATAAACTGTGTAAGTGTCGTACATAGAGACCAGGGGTCACCTATTGCCATAACTGAAATAATGATTACTTAGAATTTGCTGGTTTGTGCTGGGTTGATATATACATACATATATATGTTTATAGAGTCACAGAAAGGCTTGTTTTGGAAAGGACCTTAAAGATCAGCTAGTGTCTGCCCACTCATCATGAGCAGGGATGTCACCCACCCATTACAGTTGCTCCAAGCCCCATCCAGGCCGGATGTGAAAACTTCCAGGGATGAGGCATCCACGACTTCTCTCTCTCTGTGTTCACATATACATACATGTGTGCATACACACACATAAATGTATGTACAAATACCACTGGATCAATAAATGACCAACATAATAAAGGGCAAAGTGAATTTACTCCTCATGCATGGATGCACAAAGTTTAGAAACTTCTGTACGTGAGGCTGTAGCATGTAATGATGAGATCTCCTGCATCATCAAATAAAGCATGAGATCCAAGATTTCAAAAAACAAACAAACAAACAAAAAATAGAAGGAACAAAACCAAGTGTAAACTTTTTGGCAACATTTGGCATTAAGGGGTCCAGCATGGGAATTAAAAAGTCAATAAATAATGGCCTGTTGAAGCCTGCACCGCCTTCCTTTCTAAGGGGTCATAATGCTTTTTCATTCTCTTCCAGGCATTCTTCTCCAAGTTCATCAATTTGATTTATCCCAGAACGCCGTGGTGTCAGGGGAAATAGCAATCAGCATTTTTTCCCCTGTTCCTCATCTCATGTTTTTCCGCTGCTGGACGGCACTGCCCGCGCGGCCAGAGCAGCAGCTGCCACTTCCACTGCCAGCCCTGCCGCCTTCAGCAAACCCCTGCCTCCAAACACACCTTACTCAGCTCGTTATTTTCTTTTTAAGCTGTTTTATTGGAAAAAAAAGACATATTAATCCTTACTAGTCAGTGGCTGTTACAAACAACCACCCACCTCCACACGCACCCTGTGCTGCAGGAGGAGCTCCCCTGGCTGCAGCTTTATTTAGGCAATAACAATTCTCACTGTATGCAGATCTATCTCAGGGGTTTTTTTAATTCTTTTGTTTTTATTATCACTAATAAAAATGCCTCCTCCCCAGCACACTTCTTTTCAGCTACAGTACCCTGAGAGCTTAAAAAAAACCCCTCAGACAAGCCAACCCCTGCTAATATTATCACCGTGTATTTTTAATTTCTCCATGACAACTTGCAGCTGCAATTACAGAACATGAACAAAAATCAACTATTCATATTTCTTAATGAATAAGCATAGCAGATAAAAGATTATTATTCATTTTGCCTTTATCATGTAATGAATTTCCTGAATAAGGAAATTGCTCACAGCAAGGGAATGAGTAGCAGCAACAAGGAATAACAGAAACACTTCAAAGTACTTATGCCTAGTCAACCTCCTCCCACACTGAATTTTTTGTCCTAGACTCAAAAGGACCTAAATCCACCCTGCTCAGTTATTGACCTGAACACACCGGACAGAAATAAATAAAATATATATTCCTTCCTTCTTCTGCAGGAAAGATTATGGCCATCAATAGCTGATTTAGCTCTTCAATAAACTCCAGCTACAGCTGATTAATTTTCCCATCAGTTCAAACACCTAACTGAGGCAGACAGCATGTAATGATTTAATAATATTTAATTCAATTAATAATTTTAATAGGCTAAAGATTCTAAAGCTGCTCATATTTCAATACTAGTGCATTTTAAGAAATATATCCACTTAGGTTTCTCACTCTCTTTTGTTGTCATATATATATATCTATAACCTCATATATACTTTTTTTTTAATGTTATTTATTGAACTGGGCCTCCTGTGACCTTTTCACCGACCTCATCTGGAAGACCTTTCTCCCATTTTAATTAACCCAGGGTACTTTTCCAGCCTGACTTATTGATCTACACAGTTTCACCCTGCAGACCACTCTCAGATCTAGAAACCCTGCAGGTGCATCACCAGCACACTTTTTTCCACACAATTGTACATACACCCTGAAAAAACCAACAAAAATATGTATCAGCCTATTATCTACTACTGTGACAGCTCAAATGGATTCAATCCAATCAATCAGAGCTGGGGATGGCTGTTCCTTAGTGGGTGCACCTCCTACCATAATAAAGCATAGAGCTGGCAAACAAATAAGGTTTCAGACGTGGACCTCACCTCTTTACAGAACCAAAGCAGCAGCAGCTCCCTTTTCAGTCAGATTTTACACTGCTTCTGCTGCTGGCATCCCAGGGAGCTACTGAAGCTGCAAATCAAGCCAACAGGTCAAGTGTAGCTTCAAATGTCCCCTGCCTGACAGGGATGCTCGGGTAGGGAATGCTGTGCATGGCTGGTCTGGGGATAAACCATGCCAAGGTTTCCCCAGATAACGCCCTGGGAAGGTCTTCAAAAAGGGGCTGGATGGGAATTAGAGGCTGCAAAGCCCCCCACCAACTTGATCCTGGAAGTTTCCCAAGATGTACCACTCTGTATGTGGAACATAAAGAATGCAGTCACAGCAAGCAGAAGCCACAGGAAGTAGAAGGCACGGAATGCAGAAGCCAGCTACAGCCTGATGCTGATGGAGCAACAGAGGATGGAAATGGGCAAGTCCTCACTCCCCCTCAGACCTGGTTTGAGTCACACCTGGCATTCTAAAGGCATTTTTAAGGACTTACTCAGATGCAAAGCAGAGTCACCCTGAAAGGAGCTTACTTCTGACCAAGTCTGGATAAGACTTGGAGCAACCTGGTCTGGTAGAAGGTGTCCCTGTCCATGGCAGGGGGTTTGGAATGAGATGATCTTTAAGGTCCCTTCCAACCCAAACCATTCTGTGATTTCTGTGATTTCAGGGTCTGACATGCAGCAAGATGTCAAGTGCAAGCAGGCACCAGACTGGCTATGGGATGTTGGGTGTGGTTGGGAAAGGGAAGCTGATCCCTGTAAATAACAGTATTGACTTGAACACTGGAGTTCATGGGAATTAGGATCACTGGGCACTCAGGCAGGATCCTCCCTGCAGGGCTGCGAAAGCCTCAGCTGCCAAAAGCTGACCTTGGTGATGCTCCCACGCTGAGGAGCACCCAGACTCTGCCAACAACAGATACTACAGCAGTATGGACAGCTTCCATTTGTATCTGCAAATGGACACAAAGCAGGCACAGCCTATTCCCAGCAGGAACGCTTCCAGCTGAGGCTGGTGATAAAGCACAACTCATCTGCTGCTCAATCCTGCTTGTAACTCCAGCAACACCACCCAACCACTGAGAAGTCAGAAAGAAGACTGCTGCTGGAGCAGATTCCCTATCCAAAGAGGCTGGTACCCTCCATGGTGACCTGTGCCAGAAATACTTGGAGCAAGTGCAAGCCAAAAGCCTAAATGCCCCAATTAAGGTCACCCATGCGTTACTGAATGAGCTGCCCAGGCATCTCCCAGGGATGTGGCCTCATCTTTTACGAAGTGCAAAGTGGAAAGCATTTAGCAGGTAGACTATATTATTTTTCCACTTCAGTTGTACTTCTCCTGGAAACAAAGGGGTTCCTTATGTGCTCTCTGCCTTCAGCTGAGATTCACATTGTGCTGTAACAGGGCTCCTTTGTAAAATCAGGGGTCGGGAACAGCATGTTTTTGGGAAAGCCCCCATTCTAGTTTGTGGCTCTAACAGACACTGCAATTGCAGGACAGTTTCAGCTGAAATACAGTGTTCCTCGGTGGATTGGTTCATTCTGGTCCAGGGAACACATGTAGGCAGAAAACTCTTATTTTCTGATTGAGTAGGTGTGTGATTTCTCTGTCAGATGCTTACCTATCAAAAGGTACATTTAGAGATGATCTGGGAGGGTGTTAACAACACGAGGTGATGAAAACAAGCACCGTGAGCACTGGGCTGGGATGGGAGCCTGGCAGGTCTAGACTGTTCACATATAAAAACCAGAACCTGGGCAGCCTGGTAAAAGTGTCTGTATGGCACACAGATCCCTGCAGAATCAATTTAAAAGCAGATATGACCCAATCATTTTGTTTTCCTTCTTGAAAGTGAATCATAGGCCACAGGAGCTTGGTTCTGGGAGGCAGCAGTGGCCTGGGGTCTGGAGCTCCATGCTGAACATCTGGCTCTGGCTTGACTCTGCAGAAAGGGGTGGCATGTCCAGGACACAAGGGCCACTGCAACTGTAATTTTTTCCAGATAACAACCACATGTTTTTCTTTGCAGATACAGGGGAAATGGCTTTGGTCACCATTTAGTGGTTCTCAAAATCCTGAAGTCCTTAATGCTGGAAGAACCAGGCAGCAAAATCAAACAGCTGACCTGCAAGCATGAAATGCAAAGCTTGGCTTTGCAGCTGATCCTTCAGCTGCTACTTGAAAGCCGTGTTGTTTTGCAAAGCCCAAAACCTCATACTTTCTCCTTACTGGATTAGAAACCAGGGTAAAAGCACATTACTGAAGTTCCTAAGTACAACTGGATATCACTAGCAATGAATTCCCAACCCGGAGCTGTTACTGACACACAACAGTGCCCACACTGACCACACCACCATTTCTCCTCATGTTCATATGCTCCCTGTTCAAGCAGCACATAAAACAGCCATCATCCCAGCATGCCAAGAAGAAGGGAAGGCACAGCTCCAAGGGACAGTTATTAATGGAGCATCCTACCCCAGTACTGCACATCATGAGCCACAGACCCATCGACCACCATGAAGCATTTCAAAGGCAACAGAATTAATGTCTGTGACAGGGAATACTATCTCCTAACAATTTCCTGATAGCATCCAGAGAGCAGCTCAGATGAAATGCATTAGTTGCCCCAAGTACAGCAAAAACAAATGCTATGATAAATCTTATAAGCTGCCAGAGACCTTTTTATTGTTCCTCAGGCTCACAAGTTTCCACTACTTCATAAAGCAGCAGAGAGGGATAGAGCCACCTTCCATGTGAGGGGAAGGCATAAAACCCAGGCAACATTCACGGGCAAAGGCCTGCGCCCATCCTGAGTCTGGGGGGCTGGGGGCACTGCACAGCCACTCACTTCCTGGTGTCACATCCCCAAATCCCAAAAACCTTGTCAGCTGTTGGAGTTTGGGCAGAGGGACCCAGGGAAAGTTACCTGCTCTGGTTTTGCAGGATAAAAATGGGCTGCTATACATCACAGGAGGGATGCAGGGCTGGATGGAGGTTGCTCTAATTTCTTCTGCATCACTAAGTCACAAGTGAAAAGTCTGAGAAGCCCCACAGGGAGAAGTAAATGGAATTTCCTCAAAGCATGGGGAAGACGAGTGTTGAGAAATGTCTGGGGCAGCATCTTCAATGAACCCATCCCTGCACCAGCACGGATGCAGGCTGGGAGTGGGGTGTGGGACCAGGGAGAGGCAGCACCTTGTGCTTCAGGGGCAAGCAAAGCCATAACACACTCAGCAGCTCCTCTGACCATCTAAGCTATCTGAGGAGTCACCGGAGCATGGTTCTCATTCTGCAGGGATGGAGATGCCACTGTGACCCACCCCACTGTGAAGAGAGGCAGCGAGGGCTCCTGGGTCACGCTGAGGCTCCTCCTACCCTCTCCAAACCGAGCCATCCCACACCCTGCCCGGTGCACATCCCACGGGGCCGATGCACACCACCACACACAGAGCGTTTCATTACAAACCTCGGAGTGACAAGGAGTGTTAAGCAGATATAAAGGACATCAGTCATTTACCCATCTGGTGGAAAGTCTAGTTGCTGGCGGAAAATAGAGAGGATTGTTATGGCAAGATCTACCATATGGCACCATTATGTGGAGCTTTGCAAGTGCTTTCTCTGAGCATGCAAGCAAGATTTCAGCCTTTGAAGAAATGCTGTATTGTTAGCCTGGATATGCAGGAGCCTCTTGAAAGAAGCTGCGGCAGATGGCACAGCTTTGTTCTCTTGGTTTGCAGGCAGTGTGTGCATCCCCAGATTTCCTCCTCGCTGGGGCACAGTGATCAACAATCCTCCTGATGTGTCCTGCGGGAGGACTGATGGCTCCTGAAACTCCTGAAATCCAGAGGATGCTGCCTGGCAGGTACCACACCTCTGCATGAGCCTCAGGAAACAAACACAGCCTACCCAAGCCGGCAGGACACAGTGCTGTCGATGCACAGGAAGCTGCACAAAATCATAAAGCTTCGTCCCAGCCAAAGGAGCTGCAAATCAGTAAATCTTGCTGAAATACTCTGCTTTTGTTTGCGCCTCTCTGCCAGCACCTGCTCCTCCCTGGGTGGCTGAGCCTGGCCGGAGCCCCAGCAGGACAGCAGACAAAGAAAAGCCTTTCAGACGGGGCCTGTGCCCGCTTGAGCGACATCCTAACAATGCTCCAACAAAACCCATTCAGCCCAAGTTGGGGGAGAGGGAGAGAAAGGGAAAAGGTTCCTCCAGGAGGAAGTGGTGATCAGTCATTGACCACAGCAACAACATCTGCATCTGCCCTGAGCCAGGGAAAAGCCCCTGCCTGCTGTACATGGCTGGCTGGGACAGGGAGCATCATGCCTGCAGTCTGGGATGAGGACCAGGCATTTCTTACAGGCTAATTGCTGCGTTTTGTGCCCAAGCTAAAAAAGAACCAAAAACAACAAAAACCATCCTGTTTCCCTGTTGTACCTCCTGAAAAACACTTGCACAGACACAGAGCAAACCCCTATTTATGTATCTTATTTACCTATCCTAATTAAAATCCAAAGTGGCCACCTAACATAAAACAGGCCAAAAAACAGACAACAGGAGAGCAGCCCGAGCCTTTAGCTGACCTTGGAGTCACAGCTGCTCCACGTCCCTCTGCAGCTCAGGCCCTTATTCTCTGCTGCTGGCACAGGACAATCACCAATTTCTCACACTACGGATGTTTCCTGCCTCACATCAACGGGCACACTTAAAACACACAAAGCTCAGGGAATATTTTGCAGAATGGCCCCTAAAATAAAGGGATTTTGTTTGCCCTTCGATGTAAGTAGCAGCCTGGGATCTGTGGAGCAGGAATCCCACTGTCATTTTTGTCTGTGGGAGAGCTGTTCATGCTAAGGGACCAAACCTACTGCAGCCATGTCCCCAAAGATACCACCCATCCCAGGCCTGAAATCCTCCACCCCTTCCACTCTGAGTCCCTGATGTGAACAAGTGGGGCAGAAAAGTCACAATTAAGCTGCAAGAGAGGAGCTGGCAAAGGACCAACTCCAGCTGGCAAAGCCTCCGGATCCCCTCCAGTCCCTTTAACTTCCCTCAAGCCAATGGGCTGAGACAGCCAAGGACTTTGGAGGGAGGGAGCCTTTGTCCCACAGAGCAGGCACAAGCCATCCCACCCCGGATGGCCGAGCATGATGGCATCAGGCTCCCGCAGGCGTAAAGATCAGCCCAGCACCTCTGAGTGCTTTCTGTGTCTCTCTTCCAAATGTTACACAGTGGGTTTGTACAGGAACAGTGGGATACCTTCCAAACCATTTAACCAAAGCTGAAATTTAATACCCGACACCAACGGGTTACTGAGAGCAAGAAGGAGCTGTTGTAAGGAGAGGGGGATTTGCAACTTCATTCCTCTCAAAGGGAATCTGCCTTCTTCTGCCCACAGGGCAGAGCTTGGCTTCCCCCTCCCTCCCATCCAGTGCTGGCTTGGGTTGAGATCTCCCTGATGGGTTTTTTGGGGAGCCAGGACGTTGCAGCTGCATGCACAGGAGCATGGTGGGCACTCACTGTCCCTTCCCTTCATGACCTCAGTTCCCTGGGAGCCATCGTGGGTCCTGCTGCCAGCATGTCCTGGAGCAGCAGCTGCCTCCGGGCCTTTTTCTCACCCTTGGCCAGGGAAAAATAACTAAAAATCTCAACAGCATGGAGAATGACTGGAGAGCAGAAGGGCCACGCTAGGGCACGCCCCAGGCTGGACTGGCTCCTGCCTCGCTGCACACACATATGTTCCCTGGGGCACTGCCACTGCACGAAGCATCTGGATGAGTTTGGAGGAGATGGTTTGAAAATCCTGGGCTGAGATGAGTTGCCACAGACTTGATGGGGCTCCAGCACGTGAGCCTCCAGAGATGCCTAGTTCAGCCCAACCAGCCTTCTGCTGGGGCATGGGGAAAGTAATTTATGGGAAAGAATTTCCCCAGGTAAATCTGATCTGGCCAAGTTATCAGTGGAGAATAAATTGGCACAGAGACAGCCACTTCACCTGAACAAACCCAACCTGACCAGTGGTGTTTTGGACTGCTGCAGGAAGAGTCCTGCTGCAGGGACACTTCATCCCCACCTTGCTGTGTTGGTGTCCTATCTGCCATATCCTGCCCATGGAGAGGGATGTCCGGGCAAAACCAGCTTTTATAATACAACCTGGAACTTTCCTCTAGCAGGAGAATCAGCTCAGTAGCTCCATGCTGCCTGGCATCTAAAGGGGTATGCTACACCTTGAGGTGTGACTGACCAGTGTCACAATTCCCAGCTCCCTCTATGCATCCAAGCAACATAGAAAAACCTCATTTCACTGCTGAATGAACTCAAAGTAGAACACTATCCAAAATACCACACCAAAATGTTTTTGCTTAGAGGAAATTAAAGCTTTTCTTGGCTGTCAATTTTTTTCTTAATTCATGTTTTTCCAAGTTTTGGAATCAAGGGATAAAGAAACAATATCCTGACTTTCCAAATCTCAATGTTGGCCACACCTGACGATTTCTGTGAAGCTCAGTACCCAGAAAGTAAAGTCACTTTCTACCTACAGGGGACATCCTGCTTTACCAGCTTGGACCCAACCCCGGCTCTAAGAAATTAAGAGTTTCTAATGAGAGAGACCATCCCAAACTGGCAGGAATTCAGGGAAGAGCAAAGCTCAAGGTTCAGCACAGAACCACTTGCAACAGCAGCCCCCAGTGCTCCCTTCACGCCAAAGTTTGCCTGAAAACGCAGAACGAAGGCTGGGGAGACTGCAAAGAGAGGGGCTGGGGGAAAGAGGGAGAAACCCCGAAACTAAAACTAAAATTAAGAAGTATCCTACTTACCACCAGCTCGGTGAACATGGCATTCAGCTCCTCCACCGGCGGCATGGGCAGCGAGGGCTCCATGGTCTGCAGGGCGAAGCTGCTGCTGTCATTGCGCAGCCGGTATGTGATCTCGGGGGGGTCGTTGCTGCGGAAGCAGCAGAAGATGAAGGAGAGTCCCCGGCTGCTCCTCTTCCTCGGGGCCATGGCCACAATCCTCTGTGTCACGCCCTCCTGGGCACTAGACCCTGTGGGGAACAGAAGAGCAGAGGCTCGAGCAGCCGCCCCGCAGTGCTGCGCTCCCGTCCCGCGGTGGGAGGAGGAGGAATCGAGCCACCCACGCGCTCGACACGCAGGGGAAGAGCAGAGACAGTTTTCATGCCAAATATTTCTGCTCAGATTTGACGTTTACAGTCCTGGCAACCTTGACGACCACGCAAATTAAAAAGATGCCTTTGCTTTGCCTTGTGCCAGAGCTGGCAGCGGCAGGGGTCACGCCACTGTCCCCGTGGGATGAGGAGTCCTGGGGCCCACCAGTGTTGCCAACCCCAGCAAATCTGCACCAACTTCCCCGTGCCATGGCAGCCAGGCCAGCCCCCGTCTCATACCCATGCCTCATACCCCCTCTTGCCAGGGGTATGGCAAATTTAGGAGGCTGCTGCCAGGAACAGCTGGATATGCTTGGGGCCACCAGGTCCCCACCATGGGTGACTCAGTCCTGGAAGACCTCATGTGTCTCAGGATTCCCCGAGTCACAGAGAGCAGCAGAGCTGAGAAAATATCCTGCACGCTTCCCCCAACTCTCAAACATGTCCCTAAACATCCACCAGCAACCCCCGGCAGGGCGGCTTTTAATGGAAAGTTTTACTTGGCTTTAATTAGATAAACCTTCCTTGTAGCTCCAGTAAATATTTACAAGACGCGATCTCAGCTGATAAAAATCACACGGTGCTGGTAGCTCAGATTTTCCTAAGCAGCGCTGATGTTGGGCATCGCTCGCACCAGCAGCTGCTTGGGTTTTGCTGATTTCTGAAACTCTGGCTGGGAGCAAAGCTCAGGGCAGGAGTCATGTGCCCTGCCTGACTGATAACAGCACGGACTGGGCAAATGCTGCCCCAAAATTGGGACTCTCTAGTCAGTGACACAAAAGGAGAGTCACCTACAAGTAATGAGGATTGTGGAGAAACACTCTAATGAGAAAAATCACCAGCAAAGTAGGGAATTTTCAAAAAGCCTAAACATTTGTCTTACAAAGCTACACACCCACATATTTTATCTCTGGGAAACAAGACACTGAGATGTTAAGAGACAGGACAAACAGCCAAGGTTGAAATATGGATGACTCAGATTTATTAACAAAGCTATGAAGAGACTCATGGAAAAAAGGTCAGCATTTGGAAAGGAGTGTCTGATCTCCCTGGAGCCAGGCATTCCCTCCAACTATGGATTTATACAGCAGAATAAACAGCTGCTGTGCCCTGTGGAGAGCCAGGGCTGGGGTCAGACCTGAGGTCAGACCCTGCACCACCACAGCATGGCAAACACTGCGCTCTGAAAACAGGGACCTTGAAGAAAATTCAGGCTCTACCCACAGTTCTTTAACAGAGGGTCTGACCCTTGAAATAATCCTGACGGCACGTTTTTAGCACATGGCGTAATCATCTGCTGAACCACGAACGATGGGAAACAGCTATTGGATCTTCACGCAGGATAATCCCAGGCTGTGCAACTGCTCTGTGCCCAGCCTGGAGAGTCCCCCTTCCTGAAGGGCCCCAAATCTCATTTCACATTTTTACATCTTGGATGTAGAAATATGCAGCCGCTGGAGGAATTTCAGCTGCCATGAAAGCTCTCTCATCACAGCTCCCTGGCAGCCAGCACCGCAGCAAATCCATTAACAGCCTGCTGGCATCCCCTCAGTGTCAGCAGGGTTGGGAGACCTGCTGTGGAGATTGTCTCCTAAAGAAGGGAGGGAAACAAAAAGCCTAAGGCACACAGACCTCTGTCCACTCCAACATGGACAAAAACACTGCAGGTTTGGGGTTTAATGAGTCATAGGGAGCAGGGTGCAAAGGGAGATGCTGGTAGTTGCCCAGCGCTTTGTGCCCGGCACAGGAGCTCTGTCCCAACCCATGCTGGGTCCTCAGATGCACAGAGTTTGGTCATTTGGTCATTCCAAGTCCATGGGTACAGCCACACCATTCCCAGAGCAGGGGCTGATCCTGCTCCTGCAGCTGGTCTGGAGCAAACAGATCCATTCTCCTCTTCCACAGGGCACTTTCCATCCCCTTTTTAACACCATGGCAACGTCGTCCTTGAAACCTGCTGCTACGTGCGAGCTCTGACTCGGGCTTACGAAAACATGTGGAAAGCTTTTATCAGGACAACACCTGCTCTTCGGAGATACACACTCCTGACAATGTTTTATGAGGAGTCTGAATGACAGACCAAAAGGCAAGGTTTTAGTTTTGGGTTTAAGGCAGACAGTCACAGAGCAACCAAGACAAGGTAATTTTGAGCTGCTTCCAGGTCTGGAGCTATTGAGGTTCCTCATTTTCATCTATAAACAATTTAAAAAACCAAACCACCCTATAATGTAGACTGAGTGGGCTGTAGGTTATTAGCAACCAAGGCTAAAAAAAGGTTAGGGAGAGAATATGTTAGCTACCAGGCAAACAGCATTAAACCTTCAGAAGGCTGATGAATATTCATTGACATGATGGATCAAAATCAAAACACAGCTCCCTGGCAGGTCGTCGGGAGCTGCAGACAGTGCAGATTGCATCGTCAGAACAAAGTCCAGCTACACAGCCTCCTCCTCCCCTGCAAATCCTGCAGAAATTGGTTATTCAAGAAGAAAAAGAAGCAGCCCCTGGCAATCTGGAGGCTTGTGTTAAGGAGAACAGAAGGGACAAGTTCTGTGCCGAATCATATGCTAAGTGTCCTGCTCCCACCTCCTGCTTGTACCTTTGACCGCTAATTAGATCAATAAATTTAAGTCAGATTATGATCTAATGGTGCCTTCTGGCCTCTACTATTGAGCGGGCCAGAATAAATTATGCTTAATTGCCCCTGCATGTACAGAGCCAGGGAAGATAGGATGGGAAGGGTCACTGAGGGAACTCACAGCCAAGCCCAAATCTCAAGGCAGGACTGATGGGGCTGAATCATTCCCAAATAACTTTGTTTTCACAGAAACAAGGGTGGAAATGTGTGTGAGATGGGCTCAACTTGGAAACCCAGACTGAAGAGAAAGGGCTTAGCCCACGTGTGTGACCAGGATGGACAGAGACCATGGGGTCAGTGATACACAGAGATACAAGTTTAGTTCTTCCCAGCCCTAAAAAGAAAAGCATCAAGCCTATATCGCCCTGAGCAGTGTTTAAATGAAATCAGTCATTAGAAGAAAATTGGACCCTGGTGTCGCTTCCGCCTTTGCTTTAAGGAAAGGAGAGCAGCAATTACCACTTGCATATTCAACAGCCTCCTCAGCAAGCTAAATTAAACTGCGTGGAGCAACGTGCTGCCAAAGCCTGTCTGTGACCGATGCCCCAACCAGCTGGTCTGGAGCCAGCACCAGTATTGCAGCATTGCAATCTGCAGCCTAAAAATACCCAACAAGGGCACAAACACATGCAAAGGAGCGCGCACGCTCCCCTTCACACCCGCCTCCTCCAAACCCACCCAGGAGCCAGGAGCTAAATCCTCAAATATGAATATTAGCTTGTTGTTTTCCTGGCTCCCCTCCCAAAATGAGGATGCAAGATCCTGAGTGAGCTATTTCTCTGAATGTGGAGCTTTATTCCAGCACATTGCACAAGGAGGGAGTGTTTTTCATGCAAGTGTAAGAGAGCTCACTGACCATCTCTGCTGCGCCCTGACCAATTTCAGCATCTTGGGCCATGTGAAGCTTTGCCTACCCTGCAGAGCTTCAGAGCAGCCTGGGATGCTCCCAAACAATGGAAATATTCCAACTCGCATCCATCACTGCAAAGTGACCTCTTTGGCTGGCGATAGTTGGGAGGCACTTGACCGCACTTTCCTAAAGCAAGGACTTTAGGAAAACACCATCACTGTCACCAAGTGTTAGAGCCAGTGTTAGTCCTGGACCCCTTTTTACAGCACACAGAAAGCAGGAATTTGGCATTCTGCACACTGCACCCTGTGCTTATCCCACCCCACCACTGAGCAATGCTCATCCTCCCTCGGTGCTTCTCCCCATGAATGCAGCACCCAGCACATGGCATGGTGCAAGATACCTTGCATCATTTTTCTAAATAAACAATTCTAGATGATTTTCCTCCCACCCCAAGTCACATCCTGAGCTCCACAGCAATAAAAACTGGATGCTCCCATAGCATTTTTCAAATCAGTGGTACATTTGCAGCATCCCCTGAGAAGCAAAGCCTTTCCCAGGCATGTTTTGATTTTTCACCTTACAGACCCAAGACAGTCAGCACCCTCCTTGGCTCCACTCAGTAACCCAACCTCTTCTTGGGTGTGGTCCTGATTGTGAGCCCTCCAAAATGTGTTCACGGTGCTCTGCCCATGAGGGGCAGCTGCACATCCCTCTCAAAAGAGAAAAGTGCTGCTCCATTTCATACTTGCACCAAAGCTGGTGCACGGAAACACTTTTTACTGAGAGGGGTCTAAGCATCATTCAGTTTTTAAAATAACAGGTTTTACACTGAGCCCTTGCATAGATGAAATGCTCAGAAACAGGATGGCCTCCCCCTGAGTGGGAGCCACCTTCCCTCCAACACAGAAGCTGAAAGGATCTGAGCTCATCACCAGCACCTCCACTGTGCTAAGCATGGTGCTGGTATTCCCAGCACAGCTGTTCCCATTTAAACCAGAATAAATTTTTGGCCACAAACTCCCATGATGATTTCCAAAACCCCTCATCTCCAGTGTGAAGCTGTTTTCAGGCACAGGCTGTACAGGGGAGCAATGTTTGTGTTTGGTGAAAACCAGTGCATATCATTAGGAGGGGGCAAAAAGCCCAAAACACTCAGCTAAAAGGCTCTGAACTATTTGATGACTGCCTTCTCTCCATCCATCTACTCCAAAGGGGTTGGGGACACGACCCTCCCTGTGATGCAGCTGCCAGGAGGAGCCTGACTCATCACCAGTGCATCACAAGAGCTGTGATTCTCAGCGTATGCAAATCTCAAAGACTTGTGTTTCATGGATTTATAAATACACCAGCCAAATCCTGAATTACCCCAGATCCTCATTCCTCTTCCCAGAAATCCTGTTATACTCTATGAACCCAACAAAAAGAGTGTTTTGTGTCTCCAAACCTTGCTTGGGCTACTTGGTACCTGAAGGCCACCAGCACCTGCCCCTGATGCCATGAGGAGCTGGCTGCAGCCACAGGCTCTCTGCTCGCCCCAGGAAAGCCCCATCTGCCAGGATCATCAAAAACTCAGTGCTTGCCTAAAATGTGTCACCTCCTCTTTCTATTCTTTCCTTTTATTGTGGCATTTGTCACATCCTGAAGCATACATCTGGGCCTGCTGTCTCGCAAGAAAACATTTTGCTCTGCTCAAGGGCAGATGAGCTTCAGGGGCTTGATGGCCACATTCAGGGTGCAGCAAGAAAAATTAGAGCAGTTGATTCACAGAGCCAGTGAGGGAAAGACATAGTTTCACGAATTTGTAACGCACCAGAAAAGCCCTCCTTTTTTCACTTTAAACTTACACCTATCAAAAGCAGAAAAAGTGTTGAGAGAGACTTTTTTATGTGTCTGCACGGGGTTTCCACCTGGAGGTGTTGATGCTATTCAGGGGAAAGAGCAACAAGCTCCACAGTGCTGTGAGAGCACCATGGCCTGGCTTGCCTGTCGCCTCTCCAGCACACGAGTGAGGTCCCTGCCAAGGGAAGCACACACGCTGCTGACTCTGTAATCCACTTTTTGGGGGAAGAGTGTGGTGCACAGCAGGGTGAGACAGGATCTGTCTTAACTCCCTCCAACTGAAATCAATCCTGGGAGCAGCGCCGCTCGCTTTGGCAAGCCAGCAAAAATCTGGAGCAGGGGATGGCTGATGATCTGCTGCAGGATGTCTGTCCCAGGGCATGGAGACAGCCCTGGATCCAAGGAGAAGATGCTGAAGGTTTGCAGCATCTATCAGGAGCTGGTCCAGGGATCCCACACAGCCCTTGATCCCCTGTGGTGCATGGCTCAGTGCACATGTAAATCTAACCAGAGAAGACGCTGCTGCAGCAAAATTTTGTTTAGTTTTCGAGGATTAAAAACCAAGTCTTGCTGGAAGCTTCCCAGCCATCTAGATGGTGAGCAGCACAGTAACATGGGAGGCCATGAGTTCTCCACTAAAAGGGTAAATTTGATCAGTGACATGGTGAGCATCGGCGCCAGATCCTCCAAACCACTACAGACCACTTCTTACAGGAGCTCCAGCAGACCAGCTCAGGCAAACACCATTTATTTCAGGAACAAGGACAACAACACGGAACCACAGACAAGACCCAGTTTGAGAACCTATATAAATTATATATATTTCTCGATATTCACTAGGGTGCCCAATGACCCAATTTTACAGACACACATCCCGTTTTCCCAGAAACCAGGCAGATTCACAGTCCTTTTTTCGCAGAATCAAACCAAAAAAGTGGGGTGGGTTGGCAGTGGGAGGAAGAAACAGTTTTCAAGTTACATATTGCTCCCTTAAATGTACTGCATGATTTGCATCCTGAAACACAGGCACAACACTTGTCCAAGCCCAAGAGACTTTCCAGGAAGGCAGAGGGAGGCAGAGGCGGTGGGGGGCTCTCCAGGAAGGATGCTGGGGCATTCCCCTGACCTCTCCGTGTCCCAGCCCAGTTTTAAAAGGCAACACAGAAAAAAAAAAATCAAAAAACAGCAGAAAGGAAAGGCAGAGCAAGGGGCCGCCCGTCACGGTGCTCCCCTCACCCCGCTCTTGTTTTGGGGCAGCAGCTGTCGGTGCTGCATTGTGGAGGGGCTCAAAGGGGCAGAGACAGCCCTTTCAGAGCCGAGGTTACGTGCAGGCAGGGATTAGCACCGAGCCGGGGCTCTCCTGAAAGCCTGAAGCCTTGCAGGGAAGAGCAGCGCAGAATTTGTCCCTTGCCATTGGAACCTGGTCTCTCAGGCAGCCTCTGCGGTGTCCTGGCTGGCTGATGGCGAGCCTTGTCCAGGCAGCCCTCAAGGACAAATCCCGTTAAGAGGGAGGGATGCAAGAGCCCCGGGCAGCTCAGGGGGCTCCTACAGCCTCGCTGAGCATCCCGGGGGGAGCATCCCGGGGGAGCATCCCCTTCCATCCTCACTCCACCCCTATCACCCAGCACAAGCACGAGCACCATCCGGCCCGGCTCCATTTCCACCGCTGCTTTTGGCAGCAGCTGGGGGAAAACTGCTCATTCAAAGCACAACACACCTCCAGAAGGTGCTAACGCCAGCTGTGAAGCCCAGCCCAGATACCACAAGTTCTAACTACTCCCTTTGACGATAAAAATGCTGTTAATACAAACTCACCAGCCTGGTAACCGGGGAGAGAGGAGCTCTATTTCCCACTGGAGGAGGATATTTGTTTGCCAATAAGCCTCTTCCTGGAGAACAATAGCTCAATCAAAAACCTTCCTTTAATTCCTCCTTTTTTTTCATCCTTGCTCCTCCAATGAATATTTGGGCTGTGACTGTGATTTATCGTATGCAAACCCTCACTGCTGAGCTTTCCATTTCACTGCTCCCCATTTCAGCAGTAATCCCCGGGGTGAGACAGGCTGAATGCAGGTAGGTTTTTTTCCTCTTTTAAAGCCTCTTAATTTGGCTTCACAAAGTGGAGTTTCCAAGTTGCTCAGCAGCAGATGCTTCCAGTCCATCAGCACAGCAACATCTGCCGTGGGGCCACCGCCACAACAAGGCAACCAGGAGCTACAGGCTGAGTCCCAAAGGGCTTTTTTTGGGTGGTGTTTGCAGATTTTTAGCCTATCCATGCTTAAGGTGAGGATACTGGAACCACAGGTGTTCAGGCATTTTGTGGTGTATAGCAAGATGGTTTCTTTCTCTTTCAAAATGGAAACTGGATGGAGGCTGCTGTAAATAGGAGTCCTTCCCAGCAGGGACCCTGATGGCTAAATATCATTAAACTTCAAGATATCATTAAACTCATAGTACAGAAGGTGCCCAGAGCAAACAAAACACACTTGTCAGATCTCTCAGCCGGCCTCCCCATCTGCAATGCTGATTTCCTTTTAAAGGTTTTTAAATTCTGATGTTAATCCAGAGTGATTTTCCCCCTAAGGTACAAACCTGGGGTTGAGAATTCCTTGATAAATATGTCTAATGGCAGAGAAGGCCCACTGGACGCTTTTCCTTCCAGTATGACACTAATACCTCCCCATGCTCCAGCAGACGAACACCAAAAAACAATGTATGGTGAGACTGCATCAGGCACAATGTGATCCCAACAGCCCCAATGTGACGCTTGCTCCCACCCAGCCGGGGAAAAAACCGACAACTTTTATCACATTTCACTGAAATAGTATTTGCATTTAAACAAAAGAAAGCAAGTGAGATTAATTGGAAGGCTTGGTCATCATTTTGTGGTGTGGCTCCAACACAATGTAGCTTACGGCAAAAGCCCTGCTTTGACCAGGATGGATCTGCACCATCCCGAGCCACAGGGCAGCGGGACTCGATTTTCCCAGACAGCTGCTCAAATCCACCACCTGCAATTCAGAGGAGCTGTCTTAATGGACGGTTTCAATTGCCTAATTATCTGGCCTCTCACCGAGGGGAGGGAGCCTTGCACACATCGCTGCCAGGGATGGGCCAAAATAAGGTTCCTCTTCCCCAGCTGGAGCATCCAGAGGGGAATGTCAGTCCAGTGGCAATCCCAAGGGGATGCATTTAAAAATCAATAAAGGCTATTTTAATGCTTAATCCAGGGAAGTATCAGCATCAGCAGCATCAATACAAACTGAATTTAAACACACTGAGTACATGCACAGGACTGTTAGTTTCTCCTCTGCGCATTGATTTAACCAAATGTGGTTTTTCCCAGAGAGTTTGAAGTCCAAACAGGCATCCACAGTATCTCTAGGGCTTCAGGCATCCTGCCTGCCTTCATCTCTATACACTGCTCAAAAAATAAGCCTCTCTCCCCACTTGAGCAACATTTCAGTAAGGAAACCCCCTGGCAGGGGCAATATCACAGCAACAGGGGTCACATCCCTGCCAGGGCTACATATGGATTTCTCTTCTTTGCAGGTTTTCACACTGCACCCAGCACAAATTGCAACACAAGCTTCCCATTCCTGTAGATATTTATACAATCATCTCCCTTTCCATAAAAAAAAACCAAAACCAAGGCTTTGCAACTGCAAATAATGGCTCCCCTTCTTCAAACCAGTCCTACCCCTTTCCAAGCTGGTTTTGGCTGAATGAGGGTAATTTTCTTTGGGTTTGTGCTGTAAACAGTGTTGCTCTTTCAGAGATGTTTTAGTTATTCCATTGCAGTGCTTGCACAGAGTCAAGGCCTTTTCTGCTCCTCACCCCACCCCAACAGTGAGGAGGCTGGGGGTACACAAGGAGCTGGGAAGGGACAGCCAGGACAGCTACCCCCATCTGACCAAAGGGATATTCCAGAGCACATGGAGTCATGCTCAGCCTGTCTGGGGAACACGTTTGGAGTGATGGCATTTTTACTTCTCCCCATCAACACCAGTCTGGTTTACACACAATCCAAACCGATGGAGAGAAATTCATACTTTGAGGTGAGTCCTGAGGGTATGTGGGTCTTGCAGAGCTCTTCATATCTGCCACCTGAGCAAGGCTTCAGGTGCACTGGTGGTCAGTGACTTGTGGTATTCCTTCAAAGCTCCCCTCCTTCATGGCTTCAGGGTGATGTACTCGACTGACACCAGCTCTACCCAGCTCTCACTGATGAGAAAATATGTCCCCAACACCCAGAAACCCTCTCCCCTTCCTTTAGCAGCTTTTGAAACACCTCTATCAGCAAAAGTGGCAATGGAGGCGGCTGATAGAGACTGCTCAGGGCTGCAGCTTTGCCTTCACCAGACTGTTAGGTCTTCCAACACAGCTCAGACAACACCACGGATAACCAAGAGGGGCCCAGCAAGTCTAACTAAGCTTGAAACCCATGACCTTCATCTCAAATCCTTTCCTAGAACAGAGAGCCTGCAAGTTTGCTGCTCAGACACTGCCCTAAACCTTGAAAAACCTGTGTCCAACCTCTGCATCCCATTTCCCCAAATTAACATTGCAGTCTGGACGGCCTAAACACATGGTAATGAAATAACTCAAAGAGAAACTGACCCTCAGATCATCCACAATCTTATGTCCACAGGGCAAGGAAATTAACTGGCTTTTGCATAACAAATCTCTGCAGCATTTTCCAGCACAAGACCTCTAACACTGAAGTGAAAGCTTGAAGAAGCTGCAAATTGGATTAAGGTACCTGAAAATTCCAGATTCATTCCACTACTGCCAGAGTTGTCACAAGAAGAGAAAGTGCCCTGAAATAATTGTCTCTCCAGGCAAAAACTTTCAAAACGCCATTAATGCAGATTTTTAGAGCTGGCAAGAGCTACCCATCCCCATCGACTGCAACATGAGCCATGAGAGCAAGCAGAGAGGAGAAAAAGCATCTTGCAGGCAATCACAGGCATTTTTTCCCCAGCTGAGTGCCTAGTGAGAAGAGCAACCCATGCATCAACAGGAGCACTTGACGCATGCCAGCGCTTTCTAAATTCACTTTCAGTAGATTTACCAACACTCCTATGGAAAAGGAATGCGTGCTATGCAAATCCAGCCTCAGACTGCTCCCTGCCTAATCTAGCTTTAGATTCAAATGCTTATTACCATGGCGTCTAATCGGGTCATATGTAATGGACAGGTTTACTTTGGGCTCCCAGCACTTCAGCTGTGTTCTTGCTAAGGCACTGAACGGAGAAAGAAGAAAAAGAAACAAAGAGGGAAAAACCCCCAGTACTGCAAAGAATTCAGGCTGTGGTGGAAACCAGGCCTGGAAAGGATTGACACCTATGAGTAAAAGCCAGGCTGATATGCAAACATTTGGCAGCTCACCAGGAACACACTGAATGTCAAGTCGTGTTTGCACCCCATCATATCCCTGCAGGGAAGCTGGTGGCTGGTCTTTCACAGTCTCTCCCTTCCCCCCCGAGACAAAGTGATGAAATGATCTCACAGCCACATAGGACCCATCTTCCAGCAGCACCAAGCCCAGCTGGTCACACCATAACCTCCAGACTACCTTACAGATGCTCTGAGCACCCACACCAGGGCCTTCAGAGCCTGGGTAACGTGTGCCAGCAAGGAGCTGTCGCTGGTTTGGGGAGGAAGGGGGCACCTCACCGCATTAGGATCTGCAGCAGGACACAGGGACCATCGGAATGTCATTCCCAGAGGCCAGCACCTCCCTGTTTGCTGGCACCAGCCACACAGCTCTGGCCAAGGTAACCTCTGTCCTGATGTGCACCATGCAAAACGATTCATTTAGCTGCTGAGTTTGTGAAATACATTTGTTCTGCTCAAACCAATCCTGGCACCTCCAGGAGACAACCCAAATGCCAAGCTCTTACCTCCACTATGCAGCTGCAGCTCAGCCACTGGGCACCAGAAATAACCCAGGGGCAGGAACACAGGACCCACCACTCAGATTTCTCCTTTCCATCTGATGCTCACCTGCCAAATTGTGCATTCCAGCAGTAGAACATGGTGAGGTTTCCAACACCACTGCCCAGCTCCCACTTTCAGGATGCTGAATCCCAGCAGCTTGGCCTGCCCTGCCTCCACAATGCCAAATGCCACATGGACCGGCAATCAGCTCCAGCAAAAGATCAAGACATTCAAATGTTTCTACCAGCTTCTGAAGACCTACAAGATGGTGCTGACCCTGTTATGCCACAGAAACTACATTTGGTGGGGTGAGCAGCATTGGGAATACCAACAGGAACAAAAAGATTTCCCTCTATGAATCTCAGCAGCATAAGCCACTTTTATAGTGAGGCTGCAGGATGAACTTACATTTATTAGACATCAGAGAATTCACCGAGGTGAACATCCCCCCGGCAACACCTACATGTCTGTGCAGAGACCCGCAGCATGGGCTCTCCGGTGTCTCATAACGTGGCAAATCCAACTAAAGCACTCTTTATGGCTTGGATGTTCATAACATTTATGTATATTCCCTGGTGTCTAGTACAGCCTGAGGTTTCATTGCATCCCTTAATAAAAAACCTCCGCAACACCCTTCAACTTGGTGCCTGTTTGGACAAAACTTGCAGCAGCTCCACATATTTGAGATGAAAAACCTGTCTGAAGAAAATGATGAAACCAGCCAATGGACTTTTTTTTTTTGTCAGTGACAGGAGGAGGAGCAGACAGACAGATGGACTTTAAAGCTTCATTTGGAAACTAAACTCAAATCATGGGTTAACTTTCAACAATGCACATTATTGCTGAGGAGAGTGGGGCAGCTGATACACTGCCATTCAGGCACATGTGCTCTATGCTTCATCATTTACTGAATTAATAATCAAATGCTTTGAAAGGAGAAGGAAAAAAGCCCCAGGGAAACCGGAGGCTTCCGCTCACAGTGCTCTCATCAGCCTGTTCAAAGACCAAGCCAGATTTACCAGTGCCTGCATCGCTGCCCGGCTGTGCTGGTGTCTGGCCAGGCTCTCCCTCCAGCACCTTCCCAACTCACAGCTGCACCTGGAGCTGTTCTGGGGGACTTTTTTCCTTATTCCTGTAGCCAAAACAACCAGCAGGGATGGTTAAACGAGGTGGAAATACCCCTGTTTCCATGCAGCCCTGCCTGCAGCACAGAGGGAAGAAACTTTGTGAGACTCCCTGGCTGAGGACACGGATGGAGCAGCTTATGGAAGAGCCCTTCCCAGCAACAAAGGAGCCATGCAAATATATTTACCAGGCCACAGGTACTTAATACCCCAGCAAAGTCATGCTCACTTGTGAGCCAAGAAGGAAAAACTCACATTCCTGTATTTACAGCCGCTTCTACAGCAATATCCAAGACAGGGTCATTCCCAGTGATGACTGTGAGGAAGTCCTAGTGAACAGATCCATGACACAGAGATTCATGGATAGCTCACACAAAACTGAAAAAAATATTTCCAAGCCTCAGAAGCTGCATTTCTGGAGCTGGGGATAACACACAGGCAGAGAGCATGGTTTGTTTATGATAAGCCAGGATGACAACCCAGTGGAAATGTAAAAATAATTTAATGAATAAGTATATTTAGATTTATAATCCCACAGCAGCTTTATTTATAGGGATGCCAATCACTTTTACACAGATATAAAATTGGCTGGCAGAATGCCTTAGACTATATCCAGAAACCCATCTGTAACAAATCTAAGCCGTGATATCTCCGCATACGTTTGGCCAAACAATAACGCTGATGCCAGTCATCTTCACTTTAAATGCGCAGATGGGCCGAGGGGGGCTCGCCAAGCCTTCCCCACAGCCAAAGACGGATGAATTCCCCTATCACCTACTGTAAACTGGTTGGGAAAAGGACCAGATGAAGGAAAACCAGTCACCATCTGGGCTGTGTGGATTCCAACACCAATGCAATGCTGGAGGGAGACCAAGCCTGCATCCAGCTGGCTACAGGTAAATCCCTTTCAAAACCTTTCATCACTGACACGGGGAGCTGAAGCAAGGAAAAGAACCCCATGGGGCTGTGCAGCACCTTTAAAAGGTGGGGCATTAAACTAGGGCTCTTGGGTATAGATTTTTTTTTGATCCATCGCTCAAGACTCAAAGCTGGGACAGAAGAAGATGCAGGAGAAATTAACTGAAAGTCATCACTTGGCTCAATCTCAAAGCAGATGAGGATTTCTAGTGATCCTTGCCCAGCATCTCACAACTTTATCTAAGGCTGCATATGTCAAAGGGAGAGGTTGCTGTGGATTTTCACAGGGCTGGTGACCACCTGGAAAACTGAAAACTCACAGCTAATTCACAAGAAACAAAGAAAAACCTGCTCTTCATCCCAGTGGGACTTGTGGGGACTGGCTGACTCAGAAATGGGGCAAAACAGGGATGGCTCCACGTTGAAATGGGTGACTGCAATTCATCCATAAAGCTTGCAGTATGCCAAGGTGGAAAAGGTTACTCTGGAATATTACTTTGAATAGCTCTGGGAACAAACCCAGCTTTAATTTTCAACACTTATTCAGCAAATGATTTGAATAAACTGAGAAAGGCACGTGCACACATACTGACAGCATTATTTGGTAGATTTTTGCCTGCTCCTGAGATAATTTATGACAAAACAACTCCCAGCAAAGATGATTGCTTTCCAGACCGATGAATGTATTCAACTACCCTTGGGCACAAGGTAACCTCTCAAGATCCCTTCCAGCACAATTTTAGTAACATTTTACACCACAAACTGTTTTCACACTGGCATTTGCTCTGATTTATCCCTGGAAATAAGTTTGTCTAAAAGAATAATTGATGGAAAGGAAAAACAGAAATACAACAGCAGTTTTGTTGCTCAAGGACAAAGCAAAGTGAAAAAATCAAGCGCAGAGCTACGGCATCCTCAATCCAAATGTTTTCCAAAACATTTCCAAATGTTTCTCAAAGCTTCCAGATGAAGCTTTCACAACTAGGCTGCAATCCCTCCAAAGCCTCGGGCATTGAGCGTGGCATCGTGGTGTGCTGCAGCAGAGATGCCAAGGAGATGGTTGGTGGTGACTTTGCCAATGACACACCTGCCAAAACACACCCCAGAACCCTGTCCAGAAAACACAGTGTTTCAAAGAAAAACTGCCTCTGCTTCCCCCACAGGACATATTCCAATGTGACTGAGCTTGACTGCTGCATGGGCTTTCAGGAAGAGTCAGTTCCTCTGTGCTGGGCACTGGTGAGGCCACACCTCAAGTGCTGTGTCCAGTTCAGGGCCTCTCATGACAAGAAGGACATTGAGGGGCTGGAGAGTGTCCAGAGAAAGGAATGGAGCTGGGGAAGGCTCACAAGTCTGAGGAGGAGCAGCTGAGGGAGCTGGAGGGGCTGAGCCTGGAGAAAAGGAGGCTCAGAGGGGACCTTCTTACTCTACAACTCCCTGACAGGAGTGTGGAGCCAGCTGGGGCTCAGGCACTGCCCCCAGGGAACAAAGGACAGCACAAAAGGACATGGCCTCAAGCTGTGTCAGAAGACATTTAGGTTGGACATCAGAAGAATTTCTTCATTTAAGGGGCTATTAAGCATTGGAACAGACTGCTCAGGGCAGTGGTGGAGTCACCATCCCTGGAGGTGTCCAAAAAACAACCGGACGTGGCACTCAGTGCCATGGTTTGGTTGACAAGGTGGTGTTTGGTCAAAGGTTGGGCTCAATGACCTTGGAAGTCTTTTTCAACCTTAATGATTCTATGAATCCAGGTGGCCAGATGTCCTCACCTTTGTGGCAGGCCTCCGAGTTTATTCCAAGCACCTCAGGAAGATCCTTCTGTGCCTCTAATCTTTTAGAATGATAAAAAATAATAAAATATACAATAAAATAATAAAATATTTAAAACACACTTACAGAATGGTAAGGAGAGGAAACCATGAGTTTTCTACCCTTAAGCTAAAAATGCTGAAGTTCTGTCTGCACACCATCAAAGGTGGATGTTTACAGTCATTACACAGACAAAACTGAGACAGATGTGGGAGATGCTGGTCTGAGCAGCTGACCACAACCACAGCAGCCAAAGGATGAGCACTTGAGGTCTCAGCAGCACCCAGCTGCAGGAACTGACCGCTCTGGGGAGGGGGGACTGGCACACAGCTCATCCCCATCCTCAGCCTCCCCACCCCACTGCTGACACCAACTTCCATCCCCACTGACGGCTCATCGGAAACAGCAGTGCCTGGAAAGCAGAGTCTGAGGCCTTCGAAGTCCAAAGCTCATCTCCACCTCTTTCAACATGCTCACACAAAAGACACAATCAAAGCCCCTCCTATCAACTGTACATGGGCTTTGGATTAGACCTTTTGTAGAGCAGGAAAAAAAAGAGGCTTTCTTGGGGATGATAAAGTCTAGACACTACAATATATTTTCCAGCTGATGCAGCAAACCTAAAAAGCCCTCCCTTGATCTCGGACTGTCACGATCAAAGCCATTATCCCATTTGGAGCCCTTCTGAAACTTTAGCTTCCAAATGTGCAAGTTATTTTTAAAATCTAAACCAGGCCAAGCCTCTTGTTTGGAGTTTTATGAGGAAAACGGGGTGTGCTCCTCACAAACCTTCCCCCACCGCGTCTGGAAGTAGCTGGTGGGCACATGGTGGAGGATGAGAGCAGGGAGAGAGCCCCATGTCTGGGGACACCTCAGTAGCACCTGGTGGCCACAATCTGCTTGCATGGGGGGACACAGCTGAATCCCCCAAGGTGGCGATGGCATGGGAAATATTCCCCATCCTTGACTGAGACAGAGTTTTTTGGAGATCAAACATCATTTGCATCCCCATCCTCAGGATTTTTGCTTGCCTTTGGCACCCTACGTTACGGAATGTGTTATTCTGGACACAAAGAAAAGGAAACAGCTTGAGATCCTTTCATCTTCTACAGAAATTAAATAAAACTAAGCACTGTGAATTTCCTTTACCAGGTAGCAGGATGATCAAGTGCCAAATAACGTCCAGCTCTGCACCAAGAGACAATCAGGGAAATAAGGTATTCCAAGAAAAAAGAAATCATTCTCCAGTCTCTTGGAGCAGTGTTTCAGGTAGCTGGAAGGAAAGAAGAAATACACAGCCCTGCAAAAGAATAGGAAAGCCAGAGGGGCATTACCTCTGCCTGAAGTGGGATGCTCAAGGAGAGGTAGTGGAGGACCAGCCAGCTCACCCCAGACCAGCTGGTGCCACATGATGGACACCAGAGCTCCTGGCATGCCTTGGCCTCTGTGAGAAACGGGACCTGTGGTCAGTCCCAATCGCCAGAGTTCACAGCATCCAGACTGGAAAAGGTCAAGGTATGAATGGTCTGGAATGATGAGGAGCTTGGGGAGAACTGGAAGGGCTTTTTGAAAGCATGTGACCACCAAGCTTCCCCTCCCACATGCAAAGGTGGACTTTTAATAGGGGGACATTCTTCAGAGAGAGATGGGGACAGGAGGTGGCTCTCACTGCAGAAAGAGAGCAACACAGAGCATTCACATGCTCCAAAGCTATTTAAAAGCCAAATCAGGCTCCCTAGTGAACACTTAATTTAACTAAGCAACTTCTAAAGCACCAGGCAAATGAGCCACGTCATCTCCTTTTCCTCCCAGCATCCGTCTCCACGACTCTGTCACCTCCCTTCCCCTCTGTGCTTTCACTCTCCTCAACTCCCAGCAGCTCTGCTCCTTCTCCCCACCTCTCCCTCTGCCCAAACCAAGCAGATCTGTGAAAGGCTGAGTGAAGCAGGCAGGCACACACCAGTAGGATGGGAATTAGAGACTTGCCACTCCCTCCAGCATCCCTCACTGTGGCTGGAGGGACCATGCCGGGCAGGAGCAATGGCTGTGCTGCACATCACACATTCCCATTGCTTCAGAAAGTGTTGTCTGAACCTCCACCAGCTTTCCAGCTGGGTACACATCAAGCGAAAAATCAGGTTGACAGGCTTCCTTAAGAGTGTTTCCATCAAATCGGACTTTTCCCACCTCCACGCACACCGGAGCAGAAAGAGAGAAGGTCACCAGTGATGCGGTGCTGGTTGTGACAGCACTGCGTCCATCCCAGAGGGGACAGAGGGTTTGCCAGCATCTCTCCAAATTTTTATTCTGGAGCTGGGACAGGATGTGGGGAACATGCCTAGCTTCAGCTCTGCCACAGCAGAGTCCCACACATGCCCCATCACTTGTAGCTCATCTTTACTCTTCCCAACAAATGCAGAGAGAAGATGGACTTCAACCTCAGCCTTCACACAAGCAATTTTCCCTGGGTCTACTGCAGCAACCAAAGCCCTTTCGTCCCATCTTGTCCTTGTCCAGGCCCCTTCCCTCTCAGGAACTTCTGCCAGGGAAGGAGAGCAAAGTCCAGCTGTGCATCCATATCCCTGAAAAGGACTAACACAAAGCTACCAACCTCAAAAGTTTATGGTCCCTGTCACACAGCAAAGCAGAGAAGCTGATGGCAAAAGCTGCTTCAGGATTTAAAAGGATCTAAACCCATCAGGGAAGCAGTGTGCACTCTGAACCCTCACTCCCAGAGTCTGCACATTGGACATGACAAATGAGGCAGCAAGGGCAGCTGATGAGCCAGAACTCAGAACGCAACCCCTACCAGCCCAGCTCAGGAAGAGAGAGAAGCCAAGGGGAAAAAAGCAAATTGTCCAGCCCCACGCTGCCATCAGAACAGCAGTCACTCATCTGCTAGCAGTGTTAAACACTGAAGGGAAAACATCACGCGATTCACTCGGGAGCCAGGCACGAACCAGGGCTGGGTTCAGCACCTCAGCCCTCTCCCTGCAAGGCTTCCCAGCCAACCCACCCTCCTCTGCCATGACTTCCTGTGTCTTTCTCATCTCCTGCATCAGAGATGGGACATGTGCGCATCAACAGTCCCCCTTCCCAAACCAAACATGCAAATACAGGCTGAAAAACACCCAATCTCCAACCCTGCCAAATTTACAGTGGTAACTTATTTCCAGACAGAGCTGTGATTTTTAGAAGGGATACCACTGGGTTAAAGAGTCAAAGCCGTAACTGTGCGAGTGAAAGCAAAAGCCCTTTATTTCTGTAAGGACGTTTTTTCCTCTGCTCCTGAAATGACAGGGAGCCACACAGCTCTTGCCAGTTTAGCGGGTGAAGGCTTGGCTGAAAGCAGCCTCATTAAACTGGCTGGGTCGTCCAGCGCCAATCCAAACACTCAGTCCTCTGATCACCGCATGATGGGCTGGGAACCACAGGCAACTCACAATTAAACCCGTGACAATCAGGAAAAATCCTTACAACCCCCCCAAGCAGAATCCACCAACACCATCCCCACCCTCCCTGCTTTCATTTTTTTATTTATTTATTTAATTACATAAGCCTCATGACAGATAACTTGGAGGAAATCAGATGCTTTAATGATTAAGCGACACTTAGGCAGCCCTCTGGAAGATAAATACGCCCTTTGGTAACCCTGCAACAGAAACAGAAGGTACAAACAGACAGTAACTAATTATTCTGATTAAATCTTGGAAGACCTGAAATACCCGACTGCAGCAGAACAAAGCCAGTGTGAGCAGGGGCTGCTCGTAAAAAAATAAGTCACACCCTTTTTTTGAAAGAATTCACCCAAATAAACCTAAGTGCTTCTGTGTTGTTTTTGTTTGTGTGCATGTTTCTTAAAGTCTAGGCAGCTGATAGGAAATCTCTGCCATACCCTGGAGGGATCCCGTTGCCTTCAGCTAAAATTAGACTTCAAGGGAAGCGGGCGAAGGCGGCATCTCCAACCTGCGCCGGCACAGCGAGGCTCCCACCACGCACTCGAGGAGCGGCGCGTAGGGGTTTATCCTCCCTTCCCATCGAAACTAAGAACAGAGGGGTTTTCGGATTAAAAGAAATTAAGGAAAATAAATAAATAAGGTGTGGTCCTATGGGGAAAGGAGGGGAAAGCAGGTCTACCCTGCTGCTACGCTGGGAGGGATCCGAGCCAGGAATGAGATTTGGACAGGCAGGGATGCAGCTGAGTCATGGGGACTGGGTAGGAGGCAATGGGATGCCCAATACAGGAGTGAGAGGAACTTCCAAAGCCCAGCAGCAGCTCATCCACCATTGTGGATGCAGAGTAAGGCACCTGCATTATTGTGGCCCGAGACACCAGCACCAGGAGCCTCTGTTTCAGCAAATGCTGCAGACCAAGACAAGGGGATGCGCTCAGCAGACATTCCCATACTCTCCTTGCCTTGGAGGAAAACCATAATTTCCCTCCACCCCTTCTCTCTGCCCTCCCCCCACCACACTAAATGCCAGCAGAGCTCTGGGGAATATTTAATCTCAAACCCCAGTAATCAATCAGTTCACCCTCACGCATGAGAAAGAGGCACAGCGGTAAGCACCAAATCTCATTTCCATCCAGCAATACAACGGTTTAATTACGCACATAACATTTCCCTTTTAACATAAATCCTGAAGAGATCCAGGCAGCCCCCAGGTTGTGGGTGGGGAAGGACACGGTGAAGGGGAAGAACATGGGGAAGGGGTGGAAGAAAAGGAGGAGAAACCATTATGGCAATTATTTAAAATGAGAACTTTGTATGGCTGCTCCACTTTGCCATTGGCACAGCCATGCTTTGGCCTTGTGTTTGCTGTCCCAGAGGATGGGCAACAAGCCCAACATCCAGCCCTGCCACCAGAAGCTGCATCTGTTTCATTCCAACACACCAGCAAGCATGGGGGGAAAAGGGCACGGAAAATGCAAGATGGGCACACATGGAAAGGCCTGATATAAATAACAGCAACAGAGCCTCTCCACTGGCGCTGCCAGACTTACTCCGAAGCCTGCTCACATCAAAGGGAGCCTTCCTAGCTAGGTCTGAGCAGGTTTGGGATCACTCCCTGCCAACACCTGTTATTTCCAAGTGCAGAATGGCTGGACCAGCAGAACCATCACACAGTTGCCCGTGCAACAAGTAGGCAGGTGTGAGCTACATCCCTCCTTCATCCAACCGGACCAGTCCCGAGGGGCACAGCTCACAAACGGCCATGTTGAAATATATACATATTGTTTTTAAATATAAACACATGCACAGACTTTTCTAATATATAGGAACAAAAGAGGGGGACACCCTGCTGAAACCCCATGTGCAGCTCCACTGCTCTCACAGCGACGAAGGAAATGAGAAGCAGAGACCAGGCACGCACCCACTCACCATGGTGTGTTTTGGCTCTGGGAACGTTTCTGGATTCTCCAGCTTGAGCTCTGACCTCCAAGAGATGCAAAATGGTCTCAGAGCCGCTCTGGAGGAGAAGTGGAGGGGTCCCTGGTGGCTCAGCCAGGAAGGGGGAACAGGATGGAGACATGGGCTCCAGGTGCTCATGGAGATGGCGGACCCAGTCCATGCCCCATCAGTTTAGTGGCCTTCAAAACCCGTTGTGCACAAGAAGAGGTCAGGAACAACCCCAAACCCACAGCGCACAGCAGAAAGCAAGGTGCCCTCCTGGATCATGGCAGCAGGATGCACCCAACCACGACCACAATTCCAGCTTCACCAGGCCATGGTGCTTGGACAAAGCAAGGGAAACAAGCTCAGGACTGGGGGGTTTGGGGTTACCTTTGACTTCTCTGTGTGTAGCAGAGCTGTGTCTCTGAACTCTCTTTTTCCAGGCCGATCCAGTGGCAGACTTTGTAAACACACATGCATTGCTTCCAAGGGGCTCATAAAAGCAGCTTTTGGAAGGGGAGGTGGTGGCGCAGAGCAACAGGAATTTTTCAATTCCTCTTGAGAGGAAGCATCACTCAGAGATGTGAAAGGAAAACCTACCTGTAACCCAGATTTCCATACTGTAATCTCCTTCAAAGGCCAGTGCTCCCTCCCCTCCTTTTATTTTTTTGGCTTCAATTTCCACAAGATCTGTACCATCAGGAAATGCTTGGTACAATGGACTAAGCCCTCAAACTCCACACACAGGGAAACTATTGCTCTTTATACTCTCCCTGAACTCTTTAGCCCACACCAGAAGGTGCACAATTAGGAGGGATCAGGTGCCATCAGATGTTTGCAGCATGTTCTCAGAGGATCCAGCTGTATCCTCATCCTCTCCCAAAGAGCATAACTTTGCAGTGCAATTCAGGACAGAGACACTCCGTGCAGTATCTAGAGCAAATTAAACCTCCCAGGCACAGCAGCAAGCATGGATTTATTGATTCATGGAAAACGTCCTTATAAATTACTTCATTCGGATCAACGGGACAAGACAAAACGAGGACTCTCCTCAGCAGTGAGAGGTTGCAGTGCTATTGGTTCAGTCTCACATTCCAGAAGAAATCACTTTTTCAGAGCAGACATTTCTTACAGGGCTTTGGGGGGCTGGTGGAGGGCAATACAGAGGCCAGTGCAGATCTGTGTCACATCTCGCCTGGTCCCCACCTCTTTGCCTCACAGCCGGCAGAGCCAACAGATGATTTTTGCAAGCAAATAGGAAAAAACACTGCTTGGCATCAGTTTCACATCTGCAGAAACTCCATCCACACCTGCTTGATGGTTTACATAGGGCTGCAGCCACCAGGTGGGATGGGACACAGACCTGCTGCCTCCAACAGCATCCCAGACACTGCCCCAGCCACCCCTGCAAGGCCTGCTCTCTGTGGGACAGGGAGGTGGGACTGTCTCCCTGGTGAGAGGCGGCACAGATCCATGTGGATCTCTTCTGCATTGTCCTCCTCCAGCCCTGTGAAGCCACAGTAGAAGCATTTGCTCTGACAGTGATTTTTACTACAGTATGGAGCTTCCAAATGCTGCAGCTTGTTAATCTTATCTGCTTCTCTTGCCACTGATGGTTTCATGTGCTTTCATCAAGCTCAAACTCCCTTCAGGGCTACCTGTGGTCTGGATGTAGGATGCTGAGCCAAGGCTAAGGCCGTTTTCTGCAAGTGTTTGTTCCAGTGGCTAAATGCAGCTCAAAAATAAATAAATATCCAGATGTCCCCGTGCCTTGCTCAGAATAGCATACACCTGGCTTTGGCTTCCAAGCATGGGCTGTTTGCTGGGCTGAAGAGCTGCTGGATGCCATTTTATAGCTTCTTGATGAAAAGGCAAGAGGAGCCTTCCCATTCCCCAGCACAAAACATTTCCCCAGCTTTTATGCATGTGCAGCACTTCCATGCACACTCATCAGTCAAACCAGGGTCAGGCACTGCCCTTTCACCATGGGTTCAGCAGCAGCCCTGCTCCCAAACTGCCTCTTTTGCTAATCAGAGCTCAAAATGCTTCCCACAGCTCCAAATCACTGCCTGTGCCCCCTGCCTTCAGACCACCTCCTAGCTTTGAAAGTCAGCACCAGTCTGAGGCTCACTTTAAAACGCCACCAGCAAAGACGCTGAGTCACATTGTTGGATGCCTCCGGGATGGTACCCACGGAGGGCTTCTAGGAATGCTCCTCCTCCTGCAAACTCCCCCGCTGGAAACATTAAAACTACAATTATCTCAGCAGACTAATAGTGAGTACAGCATCTCTGGCAGCAGTCAGAGGCAGGGACTCCCAGCAGCGACAAGTTCAAGTTACCAGGGCACACAGGCACGCACAGCTGTGTTTGTGGGCCCCACTGGTCGCACTCACCTACGCCCTGCCACGATGCCTCACCCCTTCCCCAAAACACACCCCATTTACCTCGGCACCGATTTATATTTTGATAGATAAACATGTCTCATCACATCTATTCACTTAACCCACCGCTGAGGGGTTGCCATTCCCATATGCACTGCCTTTGCAGAGTAAGCTATTAATGGATTTCCCAATCCCCAGTTCGATGTGGTCCTTTGCCTCCTCCCAGCCCCAGGGCACAGCTCCTGGCTCTCCAGCATCCTCCTGGCTTATCGACCATGCAAGGGAGGTGAGATCTCACCTTTCCAAGCTGAAAACTGGGCCCATGGTGAAGCGCTGCTCTGCTCCAGAGACATGAGGAAAGGACAAACTGCCCTGCCCCTGGTGAGCAATTCTCTGCTTCTCTGAACTAACAAGTTCAGGCATTGCCACAGAAGATGAGGAGCTGATCTTTCAAGTGTAAAGCTGATTTCCCCTACTTTTATCTAGAATTTGGAGCAGGCACCAATCTCTTCTCTGTGGTGACCTGTGATAGGACCTGAGGGAACAGCATGAAGTTGAGTCTGGGGGCGTTTTGGCTGAATATTAGGAAAAGGTTCTTCCCCCAGGAGGTGGGTGGGCACCGGAACAGGCTCCACAGGGAAGCAGTCACAGTACAGCCTGACAAAGTTCAAGGAATATTTGGACAATGGTCTCAGGCACCTGGTGTAATTCTTTGGGTGTCCTGTGCAGACCAGGAGTTGGATTCAATGTTCCTTGATGGTCCCTTCCAGCTCAGGGAAGCTCACATTCCATGTTTCTATGATAATTTACTTCCCCCTCCATCTGCAAGCCAAATCAGGGATAAAGCCGGTCATTATTTTAGGAATTATGATGAGATATATAGATACATAGATTTTTTTATTTTTTTTTTAATTAAAGGGAGACTCATTCACTTAAACACTTCAATTGGCTTTATTATCCCAATCCAGGAGTTTGCTGGTGCATTTTCTGTTTTGTTTCTTTTTAAATAACAGGAGTAATCATCCCAGAGAGGGCAAACTCCCATTTCCCACAGAAGTCATCCAGGCTTTTCCTGGCATCCTGGGACAGAGGAGCAGGAGAGCACACCACACCACCAGCACAGAAGTGGATAAGAGGGTTAAATCCAGCTGCTGGATTTAACCAGAGATAGGCTGGTTACACACTGAAGGTCAGCAAATGGGAAATAGAGGTTTGCCAACCTCCAGCAATTACCTGCACAAGGCTGACATCAGGTATTTAGTTCAGAAGTTGCCAATATTAGAGACCCTGAAGCTACATTTCACTAAGGCTCTCCTGATTTAACTCCTTTCTTGGCTCCTCTGAAGCCTGCAATAGTGAGGGATGAAAAGATAAAATGACTCTTGGCTTTGAGGCCAGTGCAGCAGGGAAGACGCAGCAGCACATTTTACCTGTCGTTGTGACTTGTTGGTCTTTCAAGGACCCTTGTGAGGCCAAACACAGAAGAATCTGAGATGCTGTCACACAGGACAAACCTCAGGAGGTAAAGCAACCAAAGACCCATCCAGCAGCTCTGGCAGAGCACCCACACAGACAGAACAGGGTGTGAACAGACATCCCCCAACACACAACTTCCTCATCTTAATCCTGGCCACACATATTCCCAAGTGGCACCTTTGGACTAACACATTAAATTTCACCACTGGCATTTAATTTCCCTTTTGCCTTCTGAGACTAAAATGTCCTCTGATTTCTGCTCAAGCTGGCCAACAACTTTTTTATTTTCCTTTCCATCTAGAAATACTGAACTGCTGCTTCTGGGAATTCTGCAAAGATGGAGAAGGACTTTTTCTCTGTCCTGAAGCCACCAGCCATGCCCAGGTAGGTGCAGCTCAGCTGCTACACTAAAAACTGTCAGGCAAAGCTTATGGCTATACTGGAATTCCTGGTCCTTCCAAAATCTGCATCACACAAAGCCCCGGAGCTGGAGACATCCACACAGCTGCCCATCGAGCATCCCACACCCCAGCCATGGTCCAGATACAGGTAACCAGGAGAGAGCTTGGCCATGGGATGCCCCAGTCCCACTCTGCTCCTGGCTCCATCTGCAGACAGCCAGCTGCATCCCATGTTAGTGTGTTTTCCATAATCAAAAAAGGGAGTTAGCCTCCATAACCACAATTCAAAGGGTATATTTAGCTCAACTGGAAGACAAAAGAGATCATGTCCACCGCAGATTAAATTAGCTGAGCCTGCTTACGGCAGGAGCACCCGTCCGCCATCCAGCACAGCTCCCATGGATTTATTCCTAGCCCTACACTTTAGTGGGCCCCCATGGAGGAACAGACCTGCTCCACGATAGCTCTGAAGAGGAAAATACACACCTAAGAGGTGGAAGAGTGGGTCCAACAGGTTCCCAAAGCCTTGGGCAGGACACGGTCTCTTGCAAGGGTTTGTGCCACCTGTCTAGACCCTGGAGCCACGGCATGGGATGAGGTATGGAAACCCCTATGGTGCTGCACCTCCTTCAGCCCACAGGGAGGAAGAGGATGGCAAGGGACAATGGGGGACCCTCTGAAACCACCCCAGAGCCCAGTTCCTGTGTGTCCCCTGTACCCCAACACAATATGGGAGGAGGACATTTCCGTCATGGTCTTCAGGACTGTTGCTTCAGCTCTGCCCCCCAGGAAAAAGGCTCATTTCTCCTGCCTAATTTCCATGAATATCATTTCATCCCTCACCTCCTTTGCTGCAGTCTCATGCAACTCAAAGATGCAGCCAAAGACGTGGTTATTTTTACATTTTCCTCCCAGGAGATGGTATCTCCACAGGGCATGGCTGCCATGCCACATCAGATCACTGCTCCGAACCGCCTCAGCCCCACGACAGCAAGATGAAGTCTGGGGGAGACCCTGCCACCAGGTATTTTTCTGTTTCACTGGCATCAAAACTCCAGAGCTTTTCAGACAAGGGCATCCCAAAAATGCCAAACAGCACCAGCCCTGAGGGCTTATTCCAGCCCCTCTTCATAGTCCCCATCTTCCAATCATTCCAATTTTAGATTTTTCTGAGACTTTTGCAGTTGTCATGGAACCCTGCAAGGCACTTGCCTCATCCAGATCCAGATCTTTGTGGATTCAGAATTCCCAAGCAGACCCAAATTTCCCCAGCACAGGAAATGACTAGGTTTGGCCATGCCATGATGTCAAGGTCCACAAGACCTTGACCTCCTTGATGTGGCACATGGGCTTCAGCACAACATTCCAGGCCTTTAGACCCACATCTCTTATTGGGCACTTTTACACTGGGAGAAGAAAAAAAGCAGCACTTCCACAAATAATCCAAGACCTTTTGGAATTTAAGGAGTGGGGAGGTGGAGAGCAAAATGCAAGGCATGCAGGGAAAAGCTGGTTTGTGCCCCTCTAGGAAAGGACCAAGCAGGGCAGAACAGTGGTCTGCTGCATGTTACAGCACACCCTGCAAGTTCACCCAGTGTTTTCCTTTCTCCCCTCCCTTGAGATCACTCTCACCATCATTTGTCCATAACAGCAAAGCCAGGCATGCAGGGAAGAAGGTATCAGCTGTGCACAACTTATCTGCAGCTAATTTACAAATAAAAGTGATCATAATAAATGTTCGCACCCTAACAGAAATACTAGAGCCCTTCCCCCTCCTACACCTCACAAAGCAGAGCACAAATCCAGCTGCTCTGCAACCTTATCTTGATGCAGAAACAGCCTGGGACAGAGATAGAAGGGTTCCCCGAAGGCACAGCTTATTAAAGGCATCTTTCCTTAGTCGGTTCTCTTCAAAAACGCTGCACTGAAGCGCCGTTCCCGGACTGGTTTTCATCACAGCAGCAGCAAACACCCCCAGCCTGGCGATGTACTGTGTCCCCCCGGAAAGCTACAGGGTTTTTCCACGCTAAAAGGCAACCTAAGACCAGACAGATACACCCAGGCCAAGGCACTTTGGGGGATGCACAGTTGAGACTCACAAGGAGCTCCCAAACACACCCTGCTCTCGCCCCAGGGATGTCACAGGAATGGGGACAGCAAAGTAATGAAGTCTACAGGATGTTCCCTCTTTATCCAGCAGCTTTTCCTCTGACCCCACGCCTGCTACCGCAGGGGATTGCACATTTGCAGTCAAACACTCCTAATCCCGGGTTTCAAGAACCAAGCTACAAAACAACCACACAAAGAGGCAGCAGTTCGCACGCATCCCGGGAACCTCCCCGCAGCCAACGCCTCTCTATTTATCCAACACGCGATCTTCACTCGTTCAGCTATTTTCATCCCACCCTGCTATTAATGGATGCAGAAGGCAGTTGGGTGAGGCGTTCGACAAAAATCTCATTTAGAGATCAAGACAAGCTTAATTGGTTTCTAGCCAGACCTTCACAAAGATGGGTTACTCCACAAATACAGTTGATAATCTGCCCATTATACTCCCTAAGCTCCCACCCACAAAGAAAAAGAAAATAAAGCAAAGATGCACAAAGGAATGCAGGATTTTGAGCATGTTACTTCCAGGGAGGAACACATCACGAGTGATGAATTCTGCAAGAACAAGGGCTTTGCTTTTCTTTGAAGGAAAAGGATAACCAAGTGGTAAACAAAATAACAACAAAAAGACCTAACATAGATTAAATCTGCATTTTCCACAGGCAATCCCCAGCCATTTCGGGTTCTTGAAGAGCGTTTCCAGCAGCTGTTGTTTCTGTGGACAGGCAGAAGCAGGAGAAAAGCTTACACGGCCAAGGAGACGTCATGTCACAAGTGACAGAGTAGAAAGGATGGGGAACCTCGTGATTAAAAAGCACCGGACTGAAACCCTGGAGAGCTGAATTCACTTCCGAACTTGGTTGTAAAAAAAAAAATAAATTAAGTTTGCGAATTTCCTGTGTGATCACATCCTAGATGATTTATTCAAAACCTGGTGTTGAAAAGTCAAGGGAGGGGGAAGGAAGCAGGAGGAGGAAGGGGAGGACACGGTCCTGTGGGCTTTTAATAAGCTTGGGGTTAGACCAGCATTGGCAAGCTGTGAACATCCATCTATATTGGGCGCTGCATGATCTGGAGCTGGCACTGGGAAAGCACCAAGCTTTCAGGTAAGAGACTACTCTGCCCAAATGTGTGCCATGGGCTCACCAACACCACAGCCCCACCAGCAGCATCCTGCAGGCTTCCGTAACACAGGACTCCCAACAGAAACACAGTGGAGTGGAAAGGTCAGGGATGGTATCCCCTCCTGGAGCTACACAAGAATTTAGAAACAAGAACATAAAGCTGTCCTCCAAAGGTAGCATGTTATCAATTAGAGACAGCCCAGTTCCAGCACTGCAGAGCGGCTGCAGCGCAGCGCAGGTAGAGGCAGGTGATGAAAGGGTTGTTTGGCTACAACCTTCTCCCTTCGTGCAGCAGCCTGGGACTCCCAGCTCCAGCAGAGAAGGCCTGTTTATCTTCCTGAAAGCCAGCCAGTTCTGCTAGGCAGGAAGAGCTGTGCCCAAGGGAGACTTGAGCTGCAGATCCTCCAGCAGGACAGAGCTGAAAACAAGGCCAGTGCCAGAAAGGACAGCGGTCCTGTGCTTTGGACCCTTACAGCAACATCCCCCAAGATCCAGGGCACCTTTGCAGGGCCTTTTGCAGGAGGTAAATTGGAATAGCCCAGAGAGACAGAGAGGTGTTTTCCCAAGACCTTCAGCCACAATGGGTGCTTACAAATCCAAAGCTTCATGCAAACAGCAGCCTAGCCTCTGGCCTTGGACAAGAGCTTCCAGGCACAGAGATACAGGGCTGGTGCTGTCCCAAAATGCTGCTGTGGGAAACCCAGGGTGAACAGATTCAAACTTTTCCTTTCAGCAGCGAGGCAAGCTGTAATTGGCAGCACTGAGTCCAAGCCAGGGGCTGGATAAGGACATTCCCATGACATATCTGACAAGGTGACCGTTGGATGTATTTTCTTTGGCTTTTTTCCCCCACTGGAAAAATGAGCACCCATTTTTCACAGGTCTTTTTGCCCCCACTCTGTGTTGCCTGGAGTCAATTTCCCAGAGTAAGGGCACACATTTCAGAACACACTGTAACAGCCCATTACCACAGCTGGAGCTCAGGTCTTGCCATCCCCAGGGATGGATCCCTCCTTAATTGTCCAACACCCCATAGCATATGAGGGATGCCAGACCCCAAAGTCACAGTCTCACCCCCACTTTCATCAGAATGAAAAACATAGTCCAAAACACAAGGCAAAGGTAAAAGAAAAACATGAACATGAGGCAACTGAGCTACAGCTGCAAGACACATCATCACCACTGTCTCACACGTCTCTCACCTAGTTCAGCCTCATCCCCAGAGCAAAACCAACAAAACTTCCTCTGATGCAACTACAAGCAATCCTTTGGAAATCAATTCAGAGAATTTTGAGGCTAAAGTTCCTCTTTACTCTCTTTTTCTAACAATGAAAGCTGTCATGCCATAGAATGGCTTGAAAAGCCTGGATTTAAGGTAAGTCCTGGTGCACCAGCTAAGGGAACTGCACAATTTCATGACTAGGTAACCCAAATCACAGCCTGTCACACATCACTGCAGTTTGAACACACCACTGCATCAATTAAATTACAAATTTAGCCAAACCTGGTAAGTGGAACAGCAGCATTTAATACAAAAGCAAACGGGAAAAAACAATGAGCATAAAGGCTCAATTCCAGCCCCAGCCCCAAAAGCAGACTGACTGTCGGGATTACAATATTTAGCATGCTCTAAAAATTTTCCTCAACATATTTTTGCTCCATGTGATGGGCAGGGAATTCTTGTGGCTCCAGAGCCACCAGGTACTTCATATGCAATTTGCCAGGCAGCACTCTCCACAGAAAAGGAGATGGGGTTCATAAATGGATCCAAGAAGTCCCTGAAAAGCTTCCAGTCTCTTTGTAGGATGTCTCCAAAACGCCAGGACAAGGAGGTGGCATGCTGAGGTCTGAAAACAAATCTCTCAGACTCAGAGAGCTTTGGTAAGCAAATGGCTTGCGTAAAGTTTCTGTCAGAACACCCATTTGAAGCTCTGGCATTGTAAACAAGGTTGCTCCAGAGGCACCTGGGATTAAGCACTGTTCAAACAATCCTTGGCATGATTTACCGGAGCGCCCAGGAACAGATTTGCAAGTTCAGCTTTTCTCCTGCCCGACGCTCGCCTGGCACCACTGAACAACACCCGAGCTCAGAGAGCCTTAACCCTGCCATCTCCTAACAGAGGCTGAGACACAAGGATGGGCATGGCAGCAGCCCTGAGCTTGAGCACAGGACTTGATGGAAGAAGAAAACCCAAGGAGGCGTCACTGTGGGGCTGCTTTTTTCCTCTGCTGGACGAGATCCAACACCAGGCTGGCCATGAGCAAGCTGGGTGAGTGTCCCTCTGCAGAGGCACAGCAGCTGAAAGTGATGCATGGGATATGCAAGGAGAATGGTGCCAAGCCAAACAGGGCAGCTGAAAAACACCAGGCACCTGAAAGGCTTACCCTGATATTAAAGCACAGAGCAGCCTCTCTTCCCTGCACTGGGCACACAAGCCAAGACACTCCTCGTGCCTTGGGGGCAGAGGGAAGGAAACCTCAGTCAGTGAAGCGTCCTTTGCATGCGATTCCTTTTGTGGAAGCCAGGCACGGCAAGAGGATCCACCTTCCCTCACGCATGTCCCCCCATCCTCAACTCTAGCTAGAAAGTGCTGCGGTTTCCAGGAGCAGCAGCACGAAACAATAGGAACATGAAGGGTGACTGAAGTCACGGGAGGGAAGGCTTTACACAAGCAGATTTACAGTCACTTCCATCCACACAAGCATCCTTGAAGGAAACAGCTGCACCGGACCACAGCTGACGCAGACTCTCCAGGATGGGACATGAGTTCACAGCTCCTGTAAGCACCATTCTTTAAGTAGATGCTGAGAAAAACTAAAGAAAAAGCACTTAGAAAAAAGAACCCCACACCTCATGGCTAGGTAATAGTCAGATGATGTTCAGCTCCAGAGGGCCACCTCAGAAAGGTCTGGACAAAAGAAACACTCAGGAGCAGCAGCAGGGTGGACCCACCATGGACTGAACTCTATGTCACACAACACATCTGAGCTAGAAAACATCCCCCTGCGCTGCCTCCATGGCCATGCCATAGCAAACAATTAATCTTGCTTGTTTGGGGTGGGAGAAATGGTCTCTGGACTGCTCCTCCATCCTCCTCCTCCTCCCTGCTGGAGCTGGGAGAAAAGCCTGCTAAGAGAGTTTGCCTGTAACAGGCACCAAGCTGCTAGAAAATCACCGGAGCAGCAATAAAACATTGTGGGTCTCTCCACAACCCCTGTGACACACTGCACTGTCCCTCTTACACCCCAGACCTGAGTGGCTGCAGATCCCACTCCAGAATGAAGCCCCTCTGCATCCCCCATTTTCACACTCCAGTTTTCTTTGATTTTAATGACAAGTGCTGTCCTCTCCTCCCAGCCCAAGCAGTGCAAAGCTCCTAGGTGCAGAGCACAGCCCGAGCTCCCCTGCCCTGCAGATGTGTTCCTGTCCAAAAACAGTGCGAGTACTTTCCTGCTTGATGACAGTCTGCCCTCAAATGCTCGACCCTACAAATTCTGAGGATGCCTCACTCCCTAGAAGGGAAGGCAGGCTGATCCTCACTCCTGCAAAGCACCGAAGGAACCAACACCCTGCAGAGCCTTCCCCAAAAGCTGCCAAGCTCTGTAGCTCAGTTTTGCATATTGGTACAGAGCCCAGCTGCTGGTGTTTCACACACCACCCCCCAGTCTGCCTCTGAATGGCACGATTTTGAATTGCTTCCTCCTGCCATACTGCCCCAAGGCAGGATCTGCCAGCAGCCCAGCCCATTGCCACGGGAAACAGGATGAAAGCCCCATGTGAAAGCAGCAGGGAGCAAGAAACACCAGGAGATCCCCCTGTGCTTTCCTCTGCTCTCCTAGGGATGGGCACAGGTCAAGTGGATTAACTGGGTCCTTCCCCTCTCTTTATCTCACTGATCTCTGGCTGCTACCAAGTTGTTTTGAGCCTTGGCATGGCTGCTTTCCACCCAGGGCCTGCACAAAAGGGGATGAGGAGCCTCAGTGCAGAATTCCTGGCAACAGTCCAAACCCAGAGGTCTGTAATTGGGTCACTGGGTTCAGCTTCTGAAAACCATCCCTTCGGGAGGTGTGGTAAAAGCAGGCACAGTCCCTTCACCACTGCAGACAGAGCTGGGCACTCCTGCCACTCCTCCACCACACCCTCCACACCTTATTTCACTACCCTCTCATAAAAGCACTCAGTGGCACAGGGACAGAGCAGCCTGGACAGGGAGAGCCCCAACTTCCATGCAAGTTGTGTGCATGGGGGAGACATGATTCAGGTAAGCAGCACGTAGCTGAAAGCACATCGCTATGCAGTGCTCAGCCCCAGGAATGCAGAAGGGAAACATGAAGCCACTTGTCTGGTGCAGCAAATAACCCTTCAATCATCCACCAGGCCCTGCTGGGGAGCTCTGGGTTGAGAAAGACGAGGATGTCTCCAGCCAGCAACGCATCAGCTCTTACCAACCGCAGAACGGGCTGCCGTGTTTCCTCTGTGTCCATAAGTGAGCTCCAAATAAAAATAATAAAAATCCAAGCAGCAGTGAAACAAGTGGCACGTACTCCAGGAAGAGGTGAGGTTTGAAGAGCAGCCAACATTAGCTTCAACCCACACTGGCATGATGAGCAGCTGGTGGGTAAGAACACGCCTGTCCAACACTGCCCTTCCAGTGGGTCAAGGCAATGTTTTGAACACAGTGTGTCAAGGCAGCTCAGTCATGAGGAGTAGGACATCGAGAAACTTACTGAGTCACGGTCACGCTGACTCACCAGTGAGTGTCTCTAGGCTGGGCCACCCCGTCCAGTTTGGCTGACTCAGGAAGGCACCATGAGCAACCTCCTCACCCAGGTGCTCCAGGCAGCACAAACCTCCTCCATTTAACACATTTACAACAAACTGCCCCCAAAAAGGCCAGGGGTGAATGCAGGAGGGAGCACGAACAGGATGGGGTAATTGGGGATTCACAGGAGGGCACAGAGGTTGCTCCACACCTGGGCACAGCATGGGACAGATGCCCTTGGGAATGACCCCACCCAACCCTACCACCAGGAAAACATAGGCCAGATGTTCAGACAACTTCAGACGTTAATTTGGTTAATTTGCTATAATTCAGGTGGCTGGTGTTCAGGCCACACCAATCATGAAACAAAGCGCTGTCAGCTCAGATCCTAAAATTCTTCAGTCAACTAACCACGTCCTCATGGTGTTCCAGGCCGCTTCTCTCATTTCCATCTCCTTTGGTTTTCTTCTCAGTGGCCACAAAGATCTGAAAGTTTTATGGCTCACTGAGCTGAGATTTTCTATGCTACCCCAGAAGTCCTGGTTCCTCAGTGTATTCCAAAACATTATGACACACCACAAGGACAGAAGATACCAAGTGCAAACAATCTCCTGAGAGGGCAGGAGGGTAAGTAGGCACCAGCACAACTTTTCTCCCAGTTGAGGAAGAAAGGCAAGAAGAATTAAAGGCAAACAGCAGATCACAACATGCATCTGGCAAGGGACTGTGGGGCCTCTAACTTTTGCATTAAATATAAAATTGGAAATAATTGAATCACAGAATGGTTTGGGTTGGAATGGACTTTAAAGACCATCTAGTCCCAACCCCTGTTCAGTGGACCAGGTTGCTCTAAGAATATGTCATTAAGGGTGAGGGAACTAATGCAATACACAGAAGAGCTTCTGCTGGAATATTTAACTACTTTCCAACCCTTTACTAGTTGTTTCTCTCATCCCCTAGTATGGTAAACACACAAGAGTGAGTGTCACTTAACATCTAAATTAACCAACACAAAAGTCAGGAGCAGGCGTTCAGTATTTCTACCCCAATTTACAGCCCTTTGCTCTGACCAACTTTTTTTTTCAGCATGGTACTAACATCTGTTGTGGTACATGAGTGAAAAGTACACATATCTTAAAAGGGAGAGGGGGAAAAAAGTCAATATGGACATGATTTGGATTTTACGGCATTCGGCTGCCACAACTTGCAAATAAACAGCTGTCCCAGCAGGTCCATGCAAGCTTAACAGCACAGCAGTAAAACACAAGGTTTTTCATCCCCTTTAAAAGGGTTTTACTCATATAAAAAAGTATATTTTTATAAGAAAATAAATTGCAGGTTGAAGAATCATAGTTAGGTCACACTCAATTCCAGCAGAACAAGCACATCCTGCTTCACGTGGCCTCACCAGTCACTCCACGGCAGTGGCAGCTTTCTGAAGCCAAGTTAAGATATTTAATTACCAGCATCAAGCCAGAAACCAAAGCGTCTAACAAAATCCTCATTTGTGAGCGAAGCCTGCAGAAATGTCGTTGAGCAGGCTTTGGCAATCTCCAAAGCTGACAGCTGGATGCCCTGGCTTATCGACTGCTAGAGCACATGCGGAAAAAAGCTCTGAATAGTTGCAGTGCCGAGCAAGCCTTCAAGGCAGCCCTGCCAGCCTCCTAAAAAGACTCACAGAAATAGGCAAGCTTCATGTATTAATACTTCAGAGATAAAAGTGGCCATGCAGGATCAGCTCAGTGTGTGTCTGCACAGGAGGAGGATGGGCAGAAGACCACCCGCTCTGGGTGGTGCATCTGTCAGGGTCCCCATGCAACCAGCACAGGTTATAAATGCACCAGGTACGTTTGCAACCTGGGCATGTGGGGGGCTGCTCTAAGTGCATCAACCAAAGACCTTTAGGGATGCACCCAGCAGGGATGGCCAGTGCAAGGAAACTTCAAAGCAGGAAGATGGAGCGAGAGGAGCCACACTCCTGGCTGGCTGACAAACAGTATTTGTGGGAAGCCCAGCTGCCCAACAACTCTATATCCCCACTGCCTTGGGCTCCTCAGCTGTGACATGACAGTGCGGGAAAAAGAGGAGGAAGAAACCAAAACAAAGCACAGAAGCACAGGGAGATAAACATGATCCAGTCAGACCGGCTGTCCCCAGGTCTTGCCTGTCCTCACCGGAGGAGCTGGCCCGCTGTGGCTGTCCCTTTCCTTCTCCCTCCTGCACCCCTGCCACAAACAAAGGGTCAGATAAGGAGCCAGCTCAGGTCAAGACCGGTTTGACTCCGTTTCAAGCCCAGGGGAGCAGATTCAGCACTGATTTTACACCTCACCCATCCTGTTTGCCTCCCCGGGGCAGAGGCCAGGACATGGAGCAGGGTGCATGCCTGGCTGGCTGGACCCAAAAAGTCCCGGGGCCATGTCAGGGCACCACCGGCACAGCCACACACCAGCTGAGCACTGGCCAGAGCCAGGAAGTGTCACTGCTTCCTCCTGTCCCGGTGTCACACAACATTGGGCGGTTGGAGATCGTGGACTTCGGCTTTTGCTTCCTGCTCTTGACAGAGCAGGGGCAGGTCCCGGCATATGGCCATGGGGAGAGCAGGGCAAGTCACTCATTAATCGAGAAACAGCAAGGTGGATGTTTGACACACAGGGTTTGGGGGGAAATGCACGCCAAAACAAACTCCAGTGCTCATGGAAAAAGGTCCAGATGCTGCAGGACCCATTTACTCCTAATGGGACTCAAAGAGGGGCAGGCAGGGAATGCCAGTAGCTTTGGAATATATTGTTTTCGGCAAGGAAGGACAACGAATTTGCACCATGGTTCACCACTGAGGCACTAATACACACCAGCACCTGATTTTGTACGCAGTATCAGAATCAACCTCTAGAGAGGGAAAAAAAGGAAAATGCCAGTTTCTCCCTCTCCATGCTGCCAGGAGAAGCTGGCTGGCATCTGCAGTGCTCAGGCCTGGTCGAAACCACCAGAGCAGCCTGTGCCATGGGCTCCCCTCTCCCCAGCACCTGGCAAAAGGGACTTGGCTGCACCCCGTGACCTTCCACCTGCCTCAGATTTCCACGGGGAGCCCCCTGCCCCCAGTTTGGCAGCACAGCCCTGTCGGTTCATGTGGCTTTTGTCAGGAGACACATTATCATCCCTCTGCCTTAAATTAACCTTGATCACTTAAAGATGCAGAAAGACTGTTTCACACCAGCACCAATGCAAGAGGCAGCTTGGCCACCCATGAGCATTGCAGACCACAAGGATGAAACCCCACTGTTCACGGTTTGTGCCAAGCAAAAGATCAGGAGCTGACCACAGCCATCGCACACCAGTGGCAGTGGATGTCAGCCCGCGAGGCTCCATGCAGCAAGGGCATTGTCCCTTCTCCGTGCAGACCCCTGACCTGAATCTCCCAGAGTTTTTGGGCGGGTGCAGCCAATGACAGACCTAACCTCCCCACCTGGTGCCTGAGCCACACACCTGTTTGTAGCCAAGCCATAGCCCAACACCGGCACATATCAAAATCCTACTCCCACCCCAGCTCCCACATCAAAGCATCGGCTGGACCAGAGCACTCCTGCAGCAAAATGTGTGACACCAGCACCAGCGGCTTGGCACATCCAGACGATGGGACAGCACCAAACTGCTGTGCCTGTGGGGAAGCACTCGGGGGTTGAGACCCCCTAAAGCCCGCTGGAACCCCATCAGGGGGGTCACATCGGTGGTCTAGGAGCCGCCGCAGTGGTGGGAGCCGTCGTGCCAGCCGGCGCCGGGGCCGCAGCAGCCTCCGGAGGCGTTGCCATGGAGAAGGCAGCGCAGCAGCAGCATCCCGCATCCCACGCCCCCGCGTGGGCGCCCCCTGCCCGGCGCCCACGGGGCTGGGCACCGCCCGGGACACGCCGGGGCCGGGGGACACGTTGGGGCCGGGGGACACGCCATGTCCCGGGGCGATAGTAGCGGGGCGGGCGCCGCGGGGCCCGGGTGCTCCCCCCGGGGCAACAGCTCCACGCAGCGCCCGGGGCGGGGTGGGACGCGGGCTCGCCTCCTTCTCCACGGCGGGGAAAAAGGCAGAAAAGCCCCGGTCCCCGCCCCGCTGCCGGCGCTCCCGAACCTCTCCCCGGCACGGCCGCGGGGTACGGGAGAAGGGCAACACCCCTCGCCAAAAGCCCCCCCAAGCCGAAAGGGGAGGAGCGCCGAGGGGCTCGGAGGACTCACCGCAGCGCGTTCCTGCCGGGG
>VZTX01005164.1:206167-227085 GCA_013400915.1 Pardalotus punctatus | reverse complement strand
AAAAAAAAAAAAAAGAGAAGAAAAAAAAAAGAAAAGCAGCCTTTTACCAATTTTACATGGTAAATAAGTTCATGGTAAGGGTCCTTCAGAAAGGCATGATTTTTTGCATCTTGAATATTTTTTAAAATTTTATTTTAATGGCAAGGAATGAGATGCTTTGAAGATGTTTTTGCAGCCTGTGCACATCTCAGCTGGCACTGCCTGCTGTAGCCATTGGCCCATTGCAACTCCAAAGGGAGAGCAGAGGATGCCTTGGAGCTGCACAAAGCCTCCAGAACTTCTGCTGAGCCACAGAGCCCACCCACCTCTCTGCTGAGCTCATCTCCCTCTCCCAAGCAGCTCTGTGGGTCTCTTGTGAGTATCTCAACCAAAAAGCAAGTGTGTTTAGACCCTGCTTTTCTTTAAAGCTGACCGTAAGCTCAGCAGAGCATCTTGTGATCCCATATGTGGCATCCACCAGGGACAGGAAGGTTTATGGCAATTGGAAACAAACAATGGCCTAGAACTTTCCTCAGTGTGAAGAAGTCTCCAGAACTTGTTATATGGGTTTTTTTTTTTTTTTCACATGGTTCACCTTCATAGTGGAAGACAAAATTAGTTCAACCAGCTGTGAGCTAGAGTCCAAGACGCCAGTCCAGGTTAAACATGACTTTTTGGGTCTCACATGTCATTCAATCCATGTTATGCCTGAAGTTTTCATTTTTTTTTTGTTTTTTTTTTTTGGTTTTGAGGTTTTTGGAGTTTTTTGCCTTCCTGTGGTGGTCAGGGCACCAAAATCTGAAGGTGGATTGCAACCAGTAAGCGCAAGGGTTATCTAAGGGGCTGTGGCATGACATAGTGAGAGGGCAAAGACATAAATCTGGTCGCTGAGATGAGAAAAACCTTCTCACTCTTTCCACCCAGGAAGGAAAGGCTTCACAAAACAGCGAGGTGCCCTCTGACACAGAACCAGGACTGCTGACGAGCAGTTGTACCTTGCAGTGCTGAGTGTCCCCTGCTCCACCCACACGGTGCACAGGATCATTTTGAGAGCAGCGGCTCAGGCTGCCAAAGGAGACGATCCAGAAACTGACATCAGCCTCCACACGTCCAGCTGTTGTTGTTCACTGGGTCGCAGACTCCTGACAGAACGCTGTAAACTCCCTTGTGTTCCCAGGGGCTTAGGTGGAACGAAAGCACAACATGAATTTGCAGCAGAACTCTGCCCTGCATCTCCATTTTCCTGTGCAGAAATCAGAGTCCTGCAGAAGTTCACAAATGTCCTTCTGTCCGAGCAGAGCAACTGAGATCTTTACCTGTCAAAGACAGCGCTTCAGAGATGACTTGGTGTTTAGGATGCTTCCAAATTCACACCACCGCATGAAATCACTGGGATGTGAGGTTTTTTGAGATGTAGAGCCCTCAGCTGAATGACTCATGGCACGAACAGGACATTCTTGCTCACGTGCACATCCACCAGTGTGGACAGAGCAAGACAATTTTGTGTTCCAGCAGTCACACCCCAACCCACTCCAGAAATCTCTTTGCTGAACCACTTAGCAAGGTCATGGTTAATCACTCCCTTCCAGAGGAACCAGCTGTCCTCAAAATGCTCCACCTGGATGCTCCCCTGCTCTGTTTGATGACTCTAGAGCAGACCTGTACTTCCCTTCAAAAGTTTCCATCTCTTCTGGTCCTGACAATAAGAGATTTTTTTGGGAAACTCCTCTACAATCAAATCCACCCCAGGGATTCTCAGAGATAGCAAATAGGACCATGAGCATCTTCCCCTCACTTCATAATTTGAATTCCTAACCTCCTGCAACTGCTTGATCTCTCTGCATCTGGAATGTTTGTGCCATTCTCCCCCTCTCAGTTCTTAGTGTCCACTGCACACTGCTTCTTCTTAAAGTACCTAAATGCATTTCTCCTCCACCTCAATTGTTAGTGCTTGTAGCTCAACCCTTCTCCAAGGCCTAACAGGTCTCATTTGCCTTTTTTAACCTCCAACTTTACTTAAAAACCCCATCCATTTGAGCACCAGCACACAACCCTTGAAGAAGGGAAATTTTAATAAAAATACTGGCATTCAATTCATCATGCATATAACCAAGACACTTTTACTCATTTGTCAGAGGCTGCTCATGCTCTTGGGGTATTGGCGTGCAAAACTGTTTACAAAATTAAAACATATCAAAATAACCCACTTTCAGGAATTTAGTTTTTCACCATAAACAATAAGAGCTACCATATCCACCACCTGTTTCACACAAGGGACCAGAGGTGGTGATCTTTCTGGCAAAAGCAATGAAGTTTGTTTTTTTTTTCCCTGACCACTAGGCATAGAGATGAAAGCCTTCTTTCACAGCAGAGCAGATGCAGCTTGGCAGCAACCATGAGCACTTCTCATCACCCTGCAGCTCAAGATACGGCTGCTCTCCTTACCCATTCAGACACTGGCATCTCTAGGGGTGCTGCTGCAAAGTGGGACTCTGCCATGGATACTGTTTGAGCCATATCTGGCCATCACATTTATATTTTGCTCTGTAAACTGGACAGTGTCATGCAGGAACAGAAATTCCTGCTGTCCCATCAGCAGCTGCTTTTCTGTTCCTGGAGGAAATCACTCTCTTGTCTGCACAAAGCCTCTGTTGTTCTGGGTTCTCCTGGCCATCAACCAGGATTCTGGTAGCATCTCTGCCCTGTAACAAGGAAGCAATGGTCAGACCATCTTTCACTGCAAGTCTGGATGGGTTAGGAGTGAGGGGGAAGGGGAAAAGGTTTCTTCCCTGTAGCATTTTTCATGCAGCAAGAAAATTACAACACAAGTGTTACTGAGAAAACTGTGGTCCTACAGGCATCACTAAATGCCGTGGGGCTTAGCCCTCCATCACCCTGGGTGAAGCCAAAAAGACCTGATATTTTTGAAATATCCAGTGTTCAACAGGTTTTTTTGATCCAATTTCCAAACAATCCCCTGTCTTTCTTTGGGTGTTTACCTATGCAGTCTGATCCTCGACACTAAAGCTCAGTTGATAAAAAGAATGTCTAACATGCCAGTTATTCCTAGGCATGGTTAAAGCAGTTTGTGTAAGGAAAGGGGGAATCTCAAAGACGGGAGACACAACACCCATCCCACCAGCAGCACAAATGGCAAAAGTTGTGTTGAATGAACTAATTCATCTGCACAACCCATCAAATTAGGAGTGTTTTTAAATAGCCTCTTGACTGAGAATTGATGTCTCATTATTCTAAAGTATATCACAGTGAGAGCTCTAGCAATACCAAATAGAATAACTCTCCAAACTGCAGAGACTGCAGCAGAGATTTCACAATAAAGCACTTTACATTTCAGACTTTTAACAATTTCTGCTGTGAGAGTCTGAGGGGCTGGTGAATACGGCGGCTTACCAGGTTTACAAAGGCATGGGCACGCTGTGCAGGACTGGAATGTCCTGCCTCAAGTGGGTGCCACAAGGGTTGTGCAGCCAAATTCTTCCAGACCCAGTTACAAAATGTGGCCAGAGATAGAGGGAAATGATGCCTCAGTGATCTGGTTCCATGTCTGACTGTGGCTGTCATGTGGTGTGAAATGGGGCTTTTCTGTCCCATTTTCAGCAGCAGGATGAGCAGAGGTAACTCAGGTTCCCCTCCAAATGCAGATGTGCAGGAAATTCAGAGGCTGTGCTCAGAAGGTCCTGGGCAAAACCCGCTCAAGAAAGCAATGCAGCCATCAGCAGAGGTACACCTGGATCTTGGCAATGACTAGAATTCTTTTTCTTATCTTTCCATTTAATAATCATGCTTAGATGCTTTGCTTTTTCTAAAAACTGGCTTTCTCCACTTTTCTGCACACACACTAACCTTGGTTGCCTGCAGAATTTTATTCAGGATCAGATGTTTTAAGTTAGGGATAAGGTGGAGTTTCTGCTTCAGAAAACTCACATTTAATTACATGCTGAAGCAGAACATTACCCCAAAATGATTCATTATAAGAAAAGTTGAGTGAAAATATTTGGACCTTTTTCTCAGTTCTCTCCATTTTGTTTCTTTGGAATGGCAGTGGGCTGGAGACACAAATCTGCTAATAATTTGAAACTGCAATTTGACAAATAAATGGATTTGCAAATGTTCCTTTAAATGTCTGAGTGGAGCTGATTTCAAGGCCTGGCAATGAAATGGGAGTTTTAAGGCATCACGAGGATTGACAGGACTATCTCTAATGCTGAGGAAAGAAGGAATGACGGCCACAGCATCACCTCAAGACACACAGCAGACCCCAAGAAACCACCCAAGGAAGTTGTTGAAATGTCCCAGAGGCTTTTGCCTGGCTTTTGCTCTAATCCTTTTTTCACCTTAGTGTATGAGGTTTGAATCTGCACAGAGGCCACTCTTCTGTGCCTTTTTGTCCAGTGTCCATGATTTTCTCCAAGATGCAGCCTTTGAATACAGACGCAGCTTGTGGGCATGGCTGAAGGGCCATTCAGCATTTTGGCAGTCATCAGTAATCTTTCAAGGACCTGGGTAAACTCTGAGTAAAAGACATATCCAATGTGGGGTGGAAGTAAAATAGTATTGTACCCTGCACTCTGCCCTGTTCACTGGCTCTATTTTATCAAGAAGGAACTGTCAAGTTCTTTGCCGCTCTCTCAACTGAGAAGAATAAGGGTAGAATGGCAGCAGGAAATACTTTTGGCATCTCCCAAAGACGTAAAGGGTAGGAACGTGTGCTCACCATCATGAACAATCTGATGTCATAACTTTTGAGGCAAATTTTTGGAGAGCCAGAGAGAAACCAGACCTTCTCACCTTACCAAACAGCAGCTGCTGAAACGCTTTCTTGGTCACTGACTACAAAGGAAACCCAAACCTCTGGCTAAAATCAGGAAGAGTGGCAAGAGGGACGAAACCCACATTTTCGGAGGTTCCCACAGAGTGCAGCACTTCTTCCACTGCAAGCATTTTCATACCCTGATGGATCCCCTTTCCATAATTATTGATCACCCCCTTTTATCTCTACAGACCCCTCATTCAGTGAAGCTTAAAAAATCTACAAATAGCACATGTTTAAATCACAAAGGATACCAACAATTTCATCATGCTCTCCCTGCCAAGTACCCCAAGTCTAGCAAAAATGCAGATGCACTTTTAAAAACTCCCAACAAAGTCAGCTGTTCCAAAGGCAGGACACATTCCCTCCAAGCCCTAACTTGTTGCTAGGTACTGCAAGTCAACAGTTGGCTTCCTGCCTTCCTCTTAAGCCATCTACCGTCAAAACATGTCAGAATGGAGGAATATCAATTGTTGTCTGGTAAACAGAAGATTCTTTTCCCCTGAACCTTTCCTGTAGGTCATCTTTGCATCAGTTCCTCTCTGTGTTGCTATCAAACACATGTTGGGTGACACATCATAACGCAAGGGATCCAAAATGGAAAAGTGGAGCTTAATCACCTTTGAAGAGGTTTTTTGACCTGTCAAACCAAAAGAGGCACCCCAGAAATCCCTGCCCTGTCTTGTTTTGGAGTTGGCAAACCGTGCTGCACATGTGCCTGGTGTTGTTATTTCAAGTATACGTTAAAACAGCAGTAGCTGAAGTGTATCACAACAATTATGGTTACTAATTTATGATCACACCCCTGACAGCAACAGAGAGACCAGAGCAATATCCTATACATATGGTACAAGGTCAGTCAGCCTTGTCACTGGGTCACTGGGTCACTGGGTCACTGACAGGACATCATTGCCCTGGAAATTCAGGAACGTTCTCATAGAATTGGGAGGAGTAGTTAAGTGAGAGAAGAGATGAAAATATAGCACGAATTTTTTTTCCTAGGCATATGGTATTTGGTATACACTAATCCTCATTTCCAAGTACCAGCAGGTATTTTGGAGGTAGTTTTATCAGGGTCCTTATTATTTCAAGAAAAGTGACCCTTTTTTGGTTTTTTTTTTTGTTGTTGTTGTTTGCTTGAAGAAGATGCCAGATAGGACCAACTAATAGTTAAGAATTGTATAAGTAGATGCTTCCAATCGGCTTCAGAAGTCTAAAAATAATTAGATCTTTCAGGCAGTTGAAAAGAGTTCAGTCATTATTGACAATCTGAGGCTTACAAAAATGAACAATAGGACCTGTGGGCAGTAATAGCAAGACTGACCCGACAAAAACTAAGCAGCAGAAATGGATAAAAAGTAACATTACATCTTAGATGGTGCTCTCTGTCATCTGATTCAACTCCAGGCTCCATTTGAGAGCTGGACTTTATTCTGCAGGAGGTAAATTTGTTGAGGTGGATAGGAAGGAGAGGTAGAGATCAACAAGTTGAGTTTCTGTGAGAACTTCAGCAAAAGTACAGTGAGGAGTAGCAGGACTGGGAAGAGACTGATGGTGTTGGTAATGTGATTCAAATCTCTGCTAAAGACACTAAATGCAGCTACAAACACAGTTCAAGTTCCAGCTCTGTCTCCCATATGTACTGGAGACCACACACAGCTGAGATTCTCCCAATGCCCACAGAGAAATAAGCTGAACAAGACATTGTGAGTAAAGGGTTTGGTACAAACACCAAATTCTAGTTCCAGGCTTACCCTTTTGAACTTGCACAAGCCTCTCAAAATGTTATAAAAATATATTTACCTGTTGTTTTTATTTTAATATATGCCATTTGATTTGCCCATTAACGGATATGAACAGGGACTGAGCAATGCACAAAACATTTTCCTTATTCCTTGATGACATCACACCTGTAGGAAGTTGTGGGAAGGTGTCAAAGGCAGCCTGGAACATCCTTGGCCGACTCAACCACATGCCTAAAGAAGGTTTTCAAGTCCCCCAGCCCAAGGGAATGGTATGATCACAGTCATGTTTGGCTGTTTTTGACTCCGCAGGTAGAATTAGTGTGCTTGCACTTGCAGCTGAATCAGCTCAGGAAATTTCCCAGCAGGAATCTGCAGCAAGACTCAGTTTCGTGCCTCTGGACCCACATGAACATGCTTTAGGCCACTTATCTTCCCCTGCAAGAAGTGAGCAAAATCGCTTGCTCATTTTAAGTGTTTGGGTTCTTTTCTTGGCATCTTTGCAGCCTGGGAGTCAGAAGGGGGATGAAGATCGTTCCCCTCGAAAAACACCAAGCTGACTTGTCAACTCCCGCACCTCGCCACTGTCTCCTCCGCCAGAAGAGGTGAAACACAAGGCCAGCCTGTGCTTCACCTAAGGTGAGATCCCACAACAGGGAATAGCATGAGGTCTTGTTTCATGGGACACGCGAGGGCAGCTTGCCTCTGCTCCACTCTAGCCTCTCAGACCTTCCTGCTCTTTGAAAACAGCGACAGCAGGGGGAAAAGCACCCTTCACCCCAACCAGAGTGATCAAAGCAGCACCAGGTTGGAAATCCACGATGAGGTGCTGCAAAGACTTCCATCTGTAGGTCCAAATATAGGTTTAAATCACTGCTGCTTTTTGCAAGTGTATTTGAAAGGAGAAATTATATATTTTGTATTATTCATTCGTAATTTTTTTTCTCCAAAGGAGCTTCCCTAAATTTTTATTTTCCGTGATATATGTCCACTTTTCAGCAGAGCTGGTTCTTTTCCCGATACAGCCATTATTCCTCTTACACCTCAGGCTAGTGAGGATCTCATTTACTGTTTCCCTGACTCTTCCCATGCAGTAGTTGGCGGTACCATGAAGAGTTTTTACATTGTTTGCTCTTACCTCTTTCTTCTCAGCTTTTTAAAGACACACCCTACATGATGCAGTCCCCTCTCAGAGGTAAGCCTACCTTCTCCACTGCTGTAGGTTGCAGATCCTACACCCCTATTCTTGGCAACCTTCATATTTCAAACCACAGCTTCCATGTGGATTATACCCAGATTAACCACATTAATTGCTCTCTTTTCTCCAGTATTAAAATGTGCCTCAGAATATCTCCTGAATATTCTGCCATCACATTCAGTGTAGCCTGTCCCAAAACACCGTTGCCAATACCCTGCCTTTTCAGGCCATGACAAATACCCATCCTTTGATTCTATTTCTGCTTTCTTCTACCAATTTCCTTATTGTTTCATAGTTTTTTCCCCAACAGGCATAAGAATTTTAGCAGTGCTATGGAACTCGTTCCTGACTTTCCTTTTTCCTTTCCATTTTCCGTTTTATTGGTTAAGTTTTTAAGTGATTCTTTGTAGTTGGACTCTTCCTTTTGGTGGATCTAAAGCTTCTGAAACTGTTTCACTTGTACCAAGCTACTCATGGTTTGCAAAACATGACTTGATATTAGATAGCCAGACACATCCGAATTTCCTGCACACATTTCAGTGCACCATGATGTTGAACTGTGTCCTTCTACAACACATGTGGAGGACAAATACCCAGTTCTTGTTATCTGTTCAAAAGTACTTGGGAGTTCAAAGTCCTGGGAAAAACAAACATCCCCTGCCAAGAGATGGGAAGCACATGTAAACCTGTGGAGAACATACCATCCTACTAGGGAAGGAAGTGGAGAGCATGTTTTCCATAAGGCAGCTAAATAGCATCCCTGTGCTGTAGTTGCAATGAAGTCCTGTAATTTGGCCCACAGTTAATGAAACTCCTGTAGGAGACTGTCAGAAGATTTAATTTCGCTGATTGCTGAATTATCAGCATGATGGTGAATCCTGTATGCCAGCACATCGTGCCAAAGGAGGAAAATTGCCAATCCAGAGGACAGGATTCATCCAGGGGGAGACCTCCAGTAAGATGGAGAGGTCGGCTGTCATTATACCCACAGCTTGTTGGAGCGAATGCATCCCTGGTGAAACACCTCTAGAGTTGTATAAAATTGCCGTTCTCTCCAAATTGAGAGAATGTGCGAGGCTGGAGATAATGTGCAGCCACAAATCACGGGATGCTCCGTGGGCCAGCGGATCAGGCTGCTCGGTGAGAAAATGCCACCATGTACACACGGAGCCCACAAGTTGTCTGTAGTGCGAGGGGAATATGGAAAATTAAAATGTAGGCAGGAAGGGGGAGACACAAAATAAGTGCTCACATTTAATGAGAGGCTGATAAAGCAGCATCCTTCTGGGAGGTGATAACGGCAGGACTGGGACTCGTGATAGAGGCAAATTTAATCTAAACATGCATTGTGTTTTATTTTAACGTGTCCACCCAGCCTGATACTCCGGTAAAACACATGTACATGTGGAAACCACACAACCACGATTCCCATTTGCTGGGCACTCACTGTTATCTACACCTTTGCAAAGTGATGCAAAAATGCCAGGGTGTCAGGATGGCAGAGTTCTCCACTTAATTTGTAAAGGCAGCGCATGAAAGAACCAAAAGAAATGCAGGACGTAGAGCTTAGACTACCAGGTTTTGTTCACCAGCTTGCTTTAGCTCATATTATAAATATGCAGATGTCTTGTTTCTTTTTATTCTGTTGACTAGCTCTGTGGAAAATGAAACTAATTCTGGAGGCAAATTCATAATTTTGTTTAGTAGGGAAGAACATACAGTTGTCTATGTAAAGAAAAATTTCACGTAAAATTGCACGTTTAAATTTCATCTGAATGTTTACCCCAAAGGTACGGGAACAGAAATATAGTTTTCTATTTTTTTTAAGGGCTGGAAAAATGGTTTACATCCTTTATTATTATTATTATTATTATTATTATTATTATTATTATTATTGTGTTGTCGCCTGCCAGTGCTTTGGTGACGTGAGCTCCTCTCCCTCANTGTGTTTTTTTAAAATGTGGCTGTCAAGAAAAGAAGAGAAATATATACCCCAGAAAAAAACCCCAAAACAACTCAAAGTGATAGTTAATTTGTTTTTTTTTTTTTTTTTTTTTTAAACTGGAGCCACCTATTTTTGAACAAAAATGCCAAATACCGTTAGCTATAAAAACAAAAAAAAAATTAGATCTAGAGGACAGGTCAATATGTAAATATGTAGAACACTCAATTTTCTTCAGTCAACTGTCTCCGCTATTATTCTTAGCAAATACACCTTTGGGGGCCTGTAACAGTTAACACAGACAGAGATGATCCATGAACTAAGCAAAGGGCAGGGTAGCACAGATGAGAAGTGGGCAGCATCTTTATGGCAAGTTGACTAGCTCTGAAGGATGAAAATGTTGTGTTACATCCCCAGGCTTCAGTTGTTCTGCTTAAGGAAGCTTGTGTTGGTTTTTATAGAGCACTGTGAGGCAAGACAAGCTCTCCCATATGGACTCCAAATGTTTTATGTCAGCTCCAAAAGCACATTGCTCAATTATGATCTCAAATTAGTGATGATAATATCCAATAAGGAATGACGCAATTCAGGCTTCTGAGGGATGGGGGAATTGAGCAGGGCTTTAACATTAGCAAGAGCATCAGTGGGGAAAACAGGATCTTCTCGAGTCCTTTTAAAGCAGAGAGAACAATACCATGTTTTCTGTTTGGTGTGGTAAGAGCTCTGCCACCTGCTTCAATATATTTTAACTGCTGAACTTTTGCAATGGGATATTTAATGTCAGTCTGACATGTCCCCTATCCCAGAGGATGTCTATAAACACCCTTTCAAGAATTCTGTGTAGATAAGACATATGGAAATTATCAGTGATAATAATATTTAAAAAAAAAAAAAATTGATAGACTGCATTCAGAAAGGAACTCACCATGGACATGTTGTTCAGCTTCATGGTTTAATTCCTCTGTGAGACTCTGTAGTACATACCAAGAGTAAAATTTTACCTAATCATTAAATGTATTCCAAGCTATCACTACTTAAGGGTCTGCAGCTAATTATTTTTTAAATGGGTCTCATTCTCACTATTTTTTAAGGAAAAATACAAAGTAGGAATAAAATCACATTAGCAGGGGAGCACTGCTTTTAAGTCCAATGTTGCCCAGCTTTCAGACAAAGATGTTACAATGCTTTATAGTTATGGTTTTATTCCATATTTTGTCATTTCATTGATGATTTTTTTTCTGCTTAGTCCAATCTCTATGTCTCATTTCCCACCATAAAATTATTTCCTCAAAGGTATTAAGATAATGATAATGAAAGCAAAGAAATTATAAAACAAAAAATAATGACCAAAATTGTACTGAAACTGACAATCAAGAGGAAAACAGGTTTGGTTTAGGGGTGAAGGAAAGGAGAACTGGTCTTGTAGTGGCAAGTGAGATTCTAGATACTTCAAGTTTCTAAGAAATAAGTCCATCTTTTGAAATCAAAATATAATGAAATCATTATATAGCACCAGTATCAATATAGTATGATGGTCCTTCATAGGAAATTAAATTATTAAAGTCTTCTGTGCTGCTTTAGAAGGTCTAATTTCACTGCATTGAAAATTCCTTCAGGGGCTGGAACACTGGACACAATGTGCAGAGCCTGGAAAACCTAATATTTTGATCAACAGAATTTAATGTAAACCAAAACTGTTGTTTCCCTTTCTCTCTTTTTCCCCTTTCCAGTTCATTACAGGTGGTACAGCAAACGGCCTGGAAGTTGAGAGCATCCAGTGCAAGCATTTTCCATAGCTGTCCTAGAAACAAGTCCAGCAGCCCAATCAGTAACACTATCAGGAAGAAGTAAAGGAACTTTATAAACAACAGGACATACTTTTTGGGGATTTTTGTTTGGTTTTTTTTGAGTTTTTTTGTTTGGGTTTATTTTTGTTTGTTTTCTTATGTTTGTTTGTTTGTTGGGGTTTGTTGGGGTTTTTTTGACTCATGGTATAGACTATTTGGGGTATAAAGCATGAATATATAGGTCACTTTTTACTGTACTGGACATGAACTTACCATTGAGTTACAGGCATATTTCTAAATGCACTCCATCTGATTTAGGTAACCTGGTGAAAGAAATACTGAAATTTAATGTCACAATTCTTTTGCTTGAGCAAATCTTGCAGTTACAGCTGTGCCTTCCATATCATAGTGCTGTGCACAAAATCTCAGAACATTTTACCCTGTGTAGTTCAGCTAAATGATTTGTAGAAGTGAAGTGTTTGGAATGGAAAATTGCTAATAATTAATCAGGAAAAAGGAAACAAAACATGAAAACTGTGCTGAGTTCTTTACCAACAGGACTAATTTTTGAGAGAGAACTGATTTTGGGACAGCTGAATGTAAGCAGTCACATACGAGATAGTAAGAATGTGACTATCACATTCAAAGATCAAATGAGCATAATTGAAAGGGGGGGAAACACATTTATATAGACACAGATGCAAGTCCTTTGATAAACAGGCATTGAAGCAAATAAAAAAGAAAACCCATTCAAATAATGTGAAAGGGGGCTAACCCTTCCTATGGCTAGAAGAGAAAATAGGGCTGGGCAGAATCCTGAGAGGCTTTTTCATCCTCTTGCCTAGCCTAAACCAGTATTTTAACCATACTTAAATAAGATAATGTCCAATTTCCAAGAAATGTCCATTCAGCTTCTTAAAATGTGGTTTTGGGCTGTCTCTCACTGGAAATTAATGCCTGGTCCAGTGGAAGGTGTGCCTGACCATGGCAGGGGGGTTGGAACCAGATCATCTCTGAGGTCCCTTTCAACGCAAACCATGCTGATTCTGTAAGGAATATGACCAAATCTGGGTCTGCCTGGATCCTACAGTTCTGAAGAAAGACAGCATTATTTTAAACCTAACAAACCAGTTGGAGATAAAGCTGCTGACATGCCTCAGTATTGACAGGTTAGCTTAGACAGCAAGTTACTTGTGCTGAGCACTTTAAACACCCAGTGGGAAAAATTCAAATTCCACGGCTTAACTCTTGGAATCACAGTCTGCTAGGGAATTGTTTCAGCTGAAAAATGGTGCTTTTTTTTTTCAGTCTTAGCAGGTGTCCACAGCATTACAGACAGTATGATAATAGAGGTATAGACTCAGCAGGGACATGATCAGAAGCTAGGAGAGGTCAGAAAATGAACATAAGCAGAAAACATCATGTTTAATCAAGACAGAAAGTGCAACCCAAGACAAAAAAAAATTAAGAAGAAGAAAAGGAGAAGAAGTAGTTGTGGCACATTCTTTAATATCAAAGAATCAGGACAGCCAAGTACGAGGAGCTACAAGACACAGCTTTTGTTTAAAATAGAGAACACAGTGATTGTAGGAGCTTTACGGCAGATCCTAGAACAGGCAGGGTGGGAACTGACTGAGGTCTACATTGCTACCTAAACCTTTCTGAGTAGCCCAGAGATACTTAGGATGAAATTTACAGCAACAAAAAAATCCTCATAGAGCTCAACAGCACAAACCTCATGTTTTGTCATGTCCTCATTGCCAGATTATCAACCCAGCAAGCAATCACCTGTCAATCAGATGGACTGACAAGCAGCACACTGGGCCATGCCACAGAAGACAGGACGTCTTTCTGCATTCATAAAGCATGGCTTCACTGTGCTAATATACTTGAGAGAGACAATCCTCACTCTAATGAACTTTCAAGCTCAGCAGAAGCAAAAAGCCCATCCAAGAGTAAAATCCAAATTATGTACGTATGCCAGAGGAATTCCTCACTGTTTTAATCAAGGAAGTTTCATCATGGTCTCCTTGAGCGAGGCATTTGTAAGGAAAAAATGATTGTTAGTTCTCCATCTGAAGGTTTTGGAAGAGCAGCTGAAGTAATGCAAAGTCACCTACATTACTTCATGGAGTCTAGCTGGGGCAAGCCACAACTGACTCAATACACAATGAAAACATGAGCTTCTGAGAGCTCTGAATCATGCAGTGAGTGGCAGGGCAGCTCCACATTAAGTTAATTTGATATTTAATAGCAAAGAAAAGAATGTTAACAGCAAAATTATTTTCCAGAAGGCACCATGAAGAAAAGTGCTTAAAGTATAGGGTACTTTAACAGTGACTTTTATATACATACATACATAAATATTATATATATATATATACAACAATATAATATAATAAATATAATTAATATAATATAATATAATACTGTAAATAGAAGATAATAGAATATGTATTATATAGAATAGGTAAGTGGTTGGTCAAGTATCATGATGATAGATGCACTGGAAAATTCTTTATCTAATTCTATGAGCTCCAAATTTGCCTGTAGAGCACCAAATTGTCTTCTTGTACTTAAGAAAAGAGGGCTTAAACTCTCTGATCAGGTTTCTGGGACATCAGAGCAGGAGATTGCACTAGATGACCTTGTGATATCCCTTCCAGCTTTTCATCACAAAGAGTCCAGACCCCGTACTACGACAGGAAGAAATCATTCACGGAGCAGCAAAACCACGGGGCAGATGCTCTCTGTGAGACCTGCATCAGACACCAACAGACCTGCCAGGCTGTTCCCACTGCTCCCTTGAGCTCTTCCTTGATCCAGTCAAGCCACTTCAAGGGCAAAGAGTTTCAGATGAGCCTCACCTCTGGTCAGACTGAGATTCTCCTCTGAGAGTCAGTCTTTGCCTCGTCTTTTAAAAGCCAGGCAGCTGGAGGTGCTCCACAGGTCTGAGAGTCAGGTCAGGCAAATGCACTCTAAGTCTGGCCAGCTCTTGCTCTCCTCACTTGGGTTTGTTTCCTGATGAAAGGGCAAATCTGTCCATTTCTTGCTGGTCTGCTTTCAGCATGGAAGATCAGCAGTGCTGTAATCAAACAAGCAAATAAAAATCTGCGAGCACGAGTAGGAAAGGCCCTGTAAGTGCTCTGCTGACATCTTCATCCTCAGCTAACTCTGTCCACCTACAACCAAACAAAATTGACCCAGTAAATTATTTTTTAGCTACATTGACACCTTTTGTCCTAATTCTGGCCACTTCCGTGCACACAGCTCAAGTGTTTGTGCATGTCTCTAATTGCAATTCTGGAGTCCCCAGGTTCCGGTGACATTGCATTGCAGATGCATTGCATTCCTTGGCATTGAGGTGATACAGAGATTATTCATTGCTTTAGGGGCATTCTTCTGCTTAGCTTGGGTTTGTTGTTTGTCTTTTGTTTTGTTATGGGTTTGTTTTTTTTTTTACACTAAATCAGTGAGTTCTCTGAAGTTAGCACAAAACTAGGACAAGGAAGAAGAAGATGAAGCAAAAACTGAAGTTGTGTGGTAAGAGCAGTTAAATCAACAACAGCAGCAACACAAGCAGAGGAAAGAAGGTTTCTGTTACTCAACATACTTCTGTAATGAGGCATTAGAAATCACAGCAGTCTGCTCTGCCCGTTCCCAAACCTGGAAGAACTAACAAACAGGCATAATTTTAAAACAATACTGGAGATGGAGCATTAATTCTTAGCAGGAATATCAAAAATTGTAGTTTTCAGATTTTGTCACATGGTTTCACACCCAGATGGCTGAGACACAGCAAAGGCCTGTATCTTCTGGCACCAGGTACAATCACACCAGCAAAACCTCCTGAAAAACTTCAGCTCCACTGATGTGCAACATGTTTAGCAAAGTACAGCTCCCTCAAATTAAAATCAGTGCCAAGCTGCAACTTCAAACCACCTCAGAAATGGTGGTAGCCACACTCAGGTGGGTGCAGTGGCCCAACTTTCTCTCATGAAAGTGTACAAGCTCACGTACATCACCCCTTGCACCACAGAAAGTGCTCCTCCAGCCATAGTGATTTGAAGAGGAAGCACAGCCCACCAGGTCTCACTGAAGCTCATGAGAATTTAATTTTTGCTTCACAGAAGGGAAACGGAGGTTGGTGATGAGCATTTTGGGATGCTCTGTCTTCTACAAATATCTCCAGTCCTCTACCCTGTTTGGAAGTAAGCACATAGCAGAATGCAGGGGTTCAAAAATTCACAGAAGAAATTTAGTTTGTCTAGTAGCTGTTCTCAAGAGTACTAATATTTATATTGTTGTAATACCTAAAAAGTAGGTGTTAGACCAATAAAATGTGGAAGAAAAAGGACTTTTTTTTCTCCCCCAAAAGCACTCACTGTTTTCATACAAGAAGAATGCATGACCTTTTAAATGACCCGTTCTACATGGATCTCAGCGAACAACCTAAATAAAGCTGGCGATTTAACACCGATGTAATTCCATTGAAAATCAGCAGAATTACATCAGCATGAGGTCAGAAAGGGGACATAGGCCCAGATTCTGCAGACACTCACAGAATGTGGGAAGAGGTATAGAAATCAGATTGTATGGGCAGCAACTGACTTCAGTGGAGGAAATGTGTGCTCAAACCGGCAAAATGGAGCATACCAATGTGGTAACTATAGCAGGCATCTATTTAATTATGTCTTATGTTTAAACCATTCCTTTTTTAATTAAAATCATTGAATTTATCAGTATAAGGGAAACCAAGGAATCCTCATACTTTGAACACGAAGAAATAAATTATAATTTGTTTGAAGGATTAGTGCCGTCTGGTTTGATTTTAATAAAGATAAGAAAGTAAAAACAGAGACATGGATCCATACAACCCCTCATAATGAAGCACATGGCTTTTCTCTACACAAACAACAGAACAGATGTATTAAACATACAGTACAGATTTAACAAACTATCATTTGTGTTCTTTGTGAAGGTTTTAAAAAGGATTTGAAAATTCATCTCACCCCAGAATCCACACTTTACCTGCAAATTTTAAAGAAACTTCTGAATTACCTTTGATGGATTTTGCAGCATCAGGTTCCAAAGGAGACTCTTAACATATCAGACCATCTAACTTCCCTATCAGTCTGTGGACTGCTTGCTTTTTGGGTGATTGTTCAGGGAATCGGTAATTTCCTTCAAATGCAGGGAAGCTTACATTCTCTTAAGTGACAAAGATGCGAATTAGAGAGCAATGATGGATGAATCCATGGTTTTGACACTGCAGCAGGCCACAGGGATTTGGTTCTGCTGTTTGTTTCTTGTGAAATGACCAGAAAATACCTGTGTAAACTTTTCACAACAAATGCAGGGTTTTAAAGGTGAGGAGGCACCATATTTTCTGCCTTTGGCCTACATCTCCCCAGCTAAACATTGTTTTGAAAAAGATGGAAAATTCTGATCATGGTAGGAGTTGGCCTCTTTGATGGTGAATTAGTCTCACTATTAAAACCAATGAACTTCATTCTTTGCTAGCAGGGAAGAATTATAATTGTATCTTAGAAAAAGAGCACAGAGAACACCAAAAGAAGCCCCACAGGAATTCAAGAGGAGAACCATCAGTAAATGCAGGGTGTATGGGTGATGTCCCAAACTGACAGAAAAAAGGGAGACCAGGCAATACTAACAACACAAGAAATCCTTATTCCAAAATCAAGGAGGAAGAGAAAATTCAGGGGAGACAAATCTGTTTGCACCACTGCTGCTGCATTTTTATGATGAACATGGGAAAAATGTCATGGAGGAGATAAAAAGCAGGTCTAGCTGCAAGGACAAACACAAAAGAACATCATGAACACACAGGACAAAAAAATATAAAACAAAAAAGAGTGATGCAAGAAGAATAACCAAAATGACACAGTTCCTCCATAAAGAAAAGACCCTAACAAAACCCCTCCAAAACTACAACAAAGGGAAGTCTTGGCATACTACTCAATGGGGAGAGAAAGATACTGGCAGATGGCACTATTTGATGTCTTTTTTGCCTCACTCTTCAGTACAGAGTTCCTCTGCAACCAGGTGGCAAATCCAGTGAATGTCATCAACAGAAGAGCAAATAATGTCAAAACAATCTTATTTCTATCTCTGACAGAGAAATAGACCTCATGTGGATGGAGATAGTAGGTCTCATCTAAATCAAATTTGGTAAGGCTTTTGACTTTATCTAGGAAGACGTCTTAATAAATAATCTAGGAACATCTAAATAAAACTGAATTACCGTGGGTACAAACTGGTTGGAAACCATACCTAAACAATAATTATCAGTGACTGTTTAAATCTAGAGATGTTTCAGACAGGATTCTGCTGAGTTCTGCCTCCAGACGTTGGTCTGGTTAGGGGACTGGCTGACAGAGTCCTTTGAGGGACCACCTTGAAGGACAAAGGGGTCCGGGAACACTGGATATTCTCCAGGAAGGAAATTCCAAAGGCTCAAGAGCAGACTGTCCTCTGTTACGTGGGGAAGACTGGCCTGGCTGAACAGAGAGCTGTGTCTGGAACTCAGGTTGAAAATGAAAGTTTTGACCTCTGGAAGAAGGATCAGGCCACTCAAGAGGACAGCAGGGATGTTGTGAGGTTACACGGGGATAAAATTAAGGGGGCCAATGCCCAACTGGAACTTAATCAGGCTTCTGATGTAAAAGACAATAAAAATGTTTCTAAAAATACACCACTGGCAAAAGGAGGACTAAGGAGAATCTTGATCCTTGATTGGATGCAGGTGGGAGCAGTGACCAAGGCTGAGGAGCTGAGGAACTCAGTGCCTTCTTTGGATCTGTCTTTAATAGTAAAACCAGTTGTTCTCCAAGTACCCTGAGCTGGAATCCAGAATGGAACGAAGCCCCCATAATCCAGGGGGAAGTGGTTAATGACCTCAACACCTGTTAGACATACACAAGTCCATGGGGCAAGATGGGATCCTCCCAAGGAATTCTGCAGAGGGATTTGGTGGAAGAGCTCACGGAGATACTTTTAGTCATTTATCAACAATCCTGGCTACTTAGGGAGGTCCCAGGACTGGAAGATGGCAAATGCTCAGGGCATGAGGGAAAGGCTGTGGATGTGTCTGCCCGGACTTGGCAAAGCCTTTGACACTTCTCCCACAGCATCTCCTGGAGAACCCGGCTGCTCGCGGCCAGGGCCCTGTTCTCTGCGGGCAGAACTGGCTGAGGGCAGGGCCAGGGAGTGGTGGGGACTGGAGGGACACCCAGCTGGGCTGGGCACCAGTGGGGTTCCCATGGGGTCAGCCTGGTTAACGTCTTTATCCAAGCCTGCAGGAGGGGAGGGAGGGCTCCCCAGTCAGTTTGCTGACAGCACCGAGCTGGGTGGGAGTGTGGGTCTGCTGCAGGGCAGGAGGGCTCTGCAGGGGGATCCGGACAGGCTGGATCCGTGGGATGAGGCCAACGGTGTGCGGTACGACCAGGGGAACAGCTGGGTCCTGCCCTTCAGTCACAGCAACCCCTGCAGCTCCAGGCTGGGGGAAAAGCGGCTGGAAAGCTGGAAAAGGCCCTGGGGGTGCTGGTGGCAGCAGCTGGACGTGAGCCCAGGGGTGCCCAGGTGGCCAAGAAGGCCAATGCCATCCTGTGCTCTATCAGAAATTTTGTGTCTGGCTTTAGACATTACACTTGAAAAGAGATATAAATCCCCCTGGAGAAATGGCAGCATGATTGAAAATCTTAAAAACATGTCTAAGACGGAAAGACCAAATGAGTTAGGATTGTTCTGAAAAGAGAAAACTGTGGTGAGTCATGAAGGTAATCCTTTCATACAGTTGAGTTGCTGCAGAAAAGAAAGATTCAAATGCTTCTCCACACCCAAAGACTTAAAATGCAGCAAAGAAGATTTAGATCAGGCAGACATCAAGGGAAGCTTTCTGATGGTAAGAATAGTTAAGGACTGGGGAGGATTGTCCGTGGAGGTTGTGGAATCTCCATCTTGCCAGCTTTTAAAAAGCAGATTGATGCAAATAAAGGTGGATACAAAGATAAAAGATTGCTTTTAGAATGTGTCCTTTGGTCTTTCATATCACTGTGATTCAAATGCAGAATGAGAGCCATATTGCTCCACCAACCTCATGGGGGCTTTCCTGGGATATTAATGAGTATTTACAAGACACTGAGTGCTGTACAGATACATGCTCCAATGTAGCTGATAAATCACAATCCTCATGTCCAACGGGGAGAGGGGAAAAAAAATGCAATCAATGCTGCGTTCTTTCTAGTTTCACTGTCATGGGTAATTGATTTGAAAATGTTGCATGGTGTATGTGGAAACTGAGGCAGGGGACATAACGTGCCCAAAGTCACATGGCAAATCATTGGCAGGGCTGGGGCAGACCCCTTGTATTTTGTGGTCACTGAACCACAGCAGCAAATGCCTGGAGCATCATGACCCGTAATGTGTGTCCTGGCACAGAGACAAGACATGGTTAGCTGTGCAAAATACTGCTGTCCTCTCTGGTATCTGAAAAAGAGCATGCTGAAATCCATAATCTTAGGCTCTTAGAAATTTTAGGACGGCAAGCCCCACTATAAGACCTCATATAGAGTCTTATAATGGTGCTTGCCGTCCTAAAATTTCTAAGAAATTCAGGCATATCCTTCAAACTTTATACTTCTATGAGGTAGCCAGATAGGTAGTCAGAGGGATACAACTTTATTATGGCTTTTCACTGTGTGTCAGTGGGTTTCCCCTGAAGAAATGACTAATAACATCAGTCTGCATTTCCCCAGTTTTCAGCCAAATCACAAGGGCTTGGAGCAATATACATTCACCAGAGCAGTAATTAGAAGGACCCTTGGTTATCCTGGAAATGAGATTCAGATGGCAGAGATAAAACTGGTAGATGCTAAAACACAGACCCCCTCTCTAAAGTTCTGGGAGACGAAATGGCCCTGCTGTATATCACATCTCACTGCAGTAAATTGTGGCTGATGAAGTATCGGACGTGGGAACTCTGAACTACCGAGGTGCCTCTAAATGAGCTCCGGACCTCAGAGAGCCGAGCCCCATCTCGCATGAAGGCTGCGCAGGAAAAAATGCATGCAAGCCTTTGTTCTGCCTCCCAACCATGCTCTCCACGGCGAGGTAGGCTGTGAGGAGCACGGCTCCATCCTGCAGGGTGCTGGAGGCTCCCGAGCGCTCTGCCCCTTCCCCTGCGCAGATGGGTTTGATTAGGAGGGCAGGGCTCTGGTTGTCTCGAGAACTCACAGCACAGCTCTGCTTTTCAGGCATGGCGAGCGCACGCGAAGGGATGGGCCCCTCAAGGAGAAGGGACATTTCCAGCACAGAAGCTGAAGTTTTCCTCGTGACAGCAGGAGATGCTGTCGAGTCCTTATTTGCTGGATTTACTAGCTTCCACGCAGGCATGCTGCCGGGAGACCGCTCGCTGTTT
>VZTX01005164.1:171955-199387 GCA_013400915.1 Pardalotus punctatus | reverse complement strand
CAGCGAGCCCAGTCCGGTCCAAGGGTGCAGATGCCAAGGAAGGCAGGGTTTGTGTTCCCCACTCTTTCTGGGGCTTCGTAGCCTCACCCCGCTGCTCAGGAGACCTCGCTGTGCCCTCCAGGAGGGCTCACTGGGAGTCAGACATGCACATCTGAGGTCCAAATTAATGTCTGAATCAGTGCATGTGAATCAAGGATGCGGTATTGGGACTGACAGGCCCTGACCATCATTTCAACTCTCACTGCAGCTATGAATACTGATGCTTCTTCCTTGTCGTAATTTTCCTTGCCCATTTCTGCAACCAGGAGGGAGCACCTTCTTTTCTCCCATCTCTTGTTCTTTGCTATTCAGGGAGTTCTTTTTTTGCTGCATCTCCACTAGCATTTACTGTTCAATGTTTTAAACCTTGTATCTGCTTTAAAATGAGAAAAGAACTTCAATCATTTTGTGAAAAGCTCAAGTTTCATGTTTGCCAATGATGCTGCAGGCAGATCTCAACCTGTGGATTAATGTTTCTTTTATAAAGTGAAGACACCTGATTTCTGTCAGTCCTTGGCTTAAAAATGCACCATCAGCCACAGCTTCCCAAACAACCATATCAAATAGACAGAGAAAAGCAACCAAAATGGTAATCAGATTCCACTGAAGGGACACCAGCACAACACCTGCTGTCCCCGTCCTGCTTGCAGGAAAAGGACTTCTGCTGTGCAAAGAACTCTCTGGAGTATGTGGGGCAGATAGAATTACAGCAACGAGAGGATTTTGTTTCAGCTGATGCTTGGGAAAAGGTTTGACCCAGAGAAGCTCTTTCAGAAGGTGTGGTGGCTGGGGGTGAAGGCTGGCTTGTGTGACTGTGGTACTTATTTCAGTGTGCATTGCAGGATTACCCTTCAACAACATAAGGTCGTGGTGTCTGCAACATAAATGGGTGCACAAGTTCTCAGAGGTGGTCCTGCATGAGAAGGAACACGAGCACACAGACTCTGACAGCTCCAAATGCTCTTTGCTGCTGCTCCGCAACAGAAGCTGTTGTGTCCTCTGCACCTTGGGAAAATGAGGGGAAAATAACATATTTGTGTAACTGCTGGCAGGCTTTGCCAAAGCAGCTGCCATAGGCTCCATGTCAAAGCACCAGGGGAGCGCCTAATCCCCTTAGAAATTCAAAGGCATGTGAAACATTCTGTCATTACACTGTCTCTCTTCTACTCATCTCTCACTCTTTGACTGTTCTGCATCCAGTTCCAGCTTCAGACAAGGGGAGCGTAGTTCGGTGGCAGCGCGATAAAATCACGTTGTCCCATTAAAAAAAAAAAAAAAAAAAAAAAAAAAAAAAGAGAAAAAGAAAAGAGAGAGAGGGAGAGGCTACTGTCAACAACTGGTTTTAATTGGATGGATGGGTCAAAGAGACTGTCTTTTCCAACTTCAGAAGGCTGGGACATAGGCAGAGGAACACAAGGGAAGTCAGGCTGTCCCCACCCCTGCCATGAGCAAGTAATGCTGTACATGTGCCATGTGTTACAAGGGGGGTCAGTTGAGACAGTCGTGGTGAGCCCTTTTGACTTTGAAAAGGTGCAGCCAGAGCTCCAGGATCTCCATATGCTTGTCCAGCCACCGCTGGATTCAAGCATTAACACAGGTCTGGGCCAGCTGTTGCTTCAGTTTGCAGAATTTGTTGAGACCTCAGTGAATTTGAAATAATAGAATCCAAGTAAACAACAACAACAACAGCAACAGTTTTTACACATGGGGAAAAGAAAGTCTTCCCATGATGCCAGCCTGACGCAACATCACAATTTTCTCTTTGTTTTGGCAAGTCAAGCCATTAGCAAGACAGATGACTTCCTCTGGTGAAAAGTTTGACTTCCATTTAGGGGTGTCCCGCTAATCCAGAAGCTGTGCTGAACCCCAGTTTTTCATCATCAGCATTGCACATGGACAGTTTTTGATGTGCCAGAAGAAAGCGGAGTTTGATTCAGCAAGTTGGGAGTAAGGTGCACACTGATCTGCTTCTGCAATCATGGTTCAGAGACAGCAATCTGATTTCCTGATGCTTTTGCATTTTGGAGGCAGTGGAGGGAGGCCCTCTGACAAAAATATCACCCAGTGTGTTTTTATTACCACAAAATCCATGCCTTTGCCACTTGTCCACATACCACTCTTTAATGCAAACCTCATGTCATCCTGCTCCTTTCAGGTCCTGATTAACTCTAAAATGCCCAGATTTACAGACCCAGTGGAGAAACAGATCCCTTCCAGTCAAGAATGTAGAAGGGGAGGGGAGAGGGGGAAGAGAAAGAGAGAAGAAAGACCTCAAATTGCTTGCTGCTTGGAACTGATAAAATTAAAAGCAAAAATATGGAAAGAATTGTGCTTTATTTGATATCTTCTGTGCGTACAGACGAACACCACTTGACATTATAAAGTATGTCATATGAAAAGATATGAAGTACAGAATCAGCCTGTCAGTTCCCTATTGTTCTGGGCAGCCAATGGTGTCAGTAGCAAGTTTTAAAAAAATTATTTTTCTACTGTCTGGAGGGTGGACATTCAAGGTTTCTGCTGCCCCTTGTGTTTACTGGGTGAACACTGACAAATGCAGTTGAAGTGTTTTAATTTTAAATCACTGCTCAATCATAAAACCTCCTAGAAAAGAGTTGGGGAGTTTTTTTTTAATTAAAAAAACAGTAATCAAAAAAGTCTTTTTTCTGCTTATTCCAAAGCCGCACAAGAAAATATCTTTTCTTAAACAAAAGATCATGAGACTGAGAATTGAGAAAGTTCATTTCATGAGACTCAAATGAATCACAATTTTACCTTGTTCATGGCAGCGAGCCATAAAAAGAGAATTTTTTTCCCAAAAAATTTGTGCAGACCCATCTATTATCAAATGTTTGGCATGATAAAAATCTGGAAGTCTGCCATTAAGTTGCAATAAGTTTAGCAAGTAACGCTGATAGGATTTGAACATTAACTCACCAATGGAGAATGCCAGTGCATTCGTAGCATCATCAGTGTAATGGATTCTGGCATTCCCCTCTTACCATCTTTACAAATGTCACTTTCATTCTATTGTAAATTAACCCAAATTTCTTCCAAAGCTCCAAAATAAGGCTTGCTTGCAAGCAACCATCCCCATCTACCTTGCTACTGACTATATTACAGCAGGGAACATGTACAAATAATACCTATACAAATCATTAAAGGTATGTAATTCCCTAATGAATTCACAGACTTGAGGAAGTGTTACCTTTGACTTTATTTTCCACCAGTGGGAAAGAGCAGTGGAAGGCAAAAAGTGTCCCAAGTGAAAGGCAGCAGGGATCTTCAGTTTTTGATCCTGCTAACACAACGTGTTGGGTCTCAATCCAATGTAAATCAGAAAAGGGCTCTTAATGTGAAAGATGCAAAACCAGTGCACACCACTCATGGATCTGCCCTTAACCCTGCCCACTTAATATTGGAGGATTTTATTGCTTACTAGAGTGTAGTCTCCCATCCCTTTATCAATTATTCATTCTGGACAGCAACCTTCTCCATGCAGTAGCAAGAAAATCTGTAGGTTAGATCTAATTTACTCTTTTAACCAGTTTACTCCAGTATCAAGTATTTAAATTGCCCTCACTGTGCCTTCATACGTTACAGCCATATATCAAAGCAATTTGTGCAAATGCCAGCTGAGCAGCCAGCTACATGTATCATGTATTCTGAGATTACACAGTTCCAAATGCCTTTGTAAAGCAAACCTTTCATGAATAAATCAGGAAATACCCTGATGCATGCTTTATGTAGAGCAAGGTATTCTATTTAGGTCACGGGAAGGTTCTGCCAGGTTTGCTAAAATGAACAAATCCCCAGTGTGTGCTCTCACTCCAACACATTTCATAACACAAGCAAACATCTCCCACTCAGTCACGCTGTACATTTGTGACTGCTGATGACCCTGCACTTGCTGAGGGTTGGTCTGATCATTCCAAACTCTAAATCACTTGCAAGCCCAGAAGGAAAACGGCTCCGGTGGCTGTTCTGTCTCGAGCAAGGACTGACAGTTGTGAAAAGAGTGTTTCCGAATGGAAGGCCTGCCTGTTTCCTGCAGGAAGGAACCTAGAACGTGCACCTTTCCCAGAGGTCTGAGGCAGCACAACACGTGATACAAACTTCTCAATGCAGTCCGTGGTTCTCGTCCAAGGACATGACAGAAGCACAGAATCAGACGAGAATCAGCACATTGAGTGCCGAGTGCTACATCAAAACCAAGCTATGCAGTCATGCATTTCCTCTGCCTCGGATTCAAGATGCTATTGTTGGTCTGATCACTCTTCCTGTGGCGGAAATATCTACAATAAGGTTCCAAGCATAAGGGTTTCCAAAATTCCAGACAGGCTGAAATGATAAGTTATCTAGAGCAGAGGAATGAGAAGCTAAATGCAAGCTTGCTTTCCCTTTGAAAGGTCTGGCAGGAGATAGGGAAAACAGTTAAAAAAAAAAAGAAAAGAAGAAAAGGAAAAAAAAAAAAGAAAAGAAGCCAGAAAAGTGTTAGCAAAGTTAAGGGGAAATTAATCACATCCTACCAAAAATACCAAACACAGAAGTTCTGTTTCTTCAAAGACATGGTTTGAGAGTAAGAAAACAAACCCTCACGTCAATAGATGGAAGGGTTTCCACAGAACATCAGTGCTTGTTGAAGCATTTGCAGCCACCAATGAAACCTGCTCAAGTGGGTGAGGACAAAAACTGGCTCTCTGCATGACACTGCTCCTACTTTGTCTCTACGTCAGCTCCTGCCCACTTGGCTTGTGAGGCCACATCTCAAAGTGCCACCCCCTTCTTCTGGCTTCACCTTTGCGACCGCTCTCCTTCCCCTCTTCCCCTTTCCCTTCCATCCCTCTGCTCTCACCACACCCCCAACCCCACAATTCGGGCACCCCACCCCACTGTCCCACCCCTCTGTGCCACTGGTGGAGTGACCAGCAGCAGGGTGGGACAGCAGTGACCTCGAGAAAATTAGATGCTTCTCTATGCCTCAGTTTCCTCCCTGTAAAAAGCAGGTCATGCTCTCTGCCTTTGTAAAGCACATCAAAGTTTTTTTTTTTTGTGAAAGAGGCCACTCCTCACCCAAGCATCACCCCCAGCCCCCTTGGAGAGCTTTGCCCTCTTCAGGTCCCCATCAGGGCTCTCCTCTCCCCCCAGGAAGGATTTTGTTCCTTGGCAAGCAGCTGTCTTATTAAGTCAGTTGACCTGATTATTAGAGTCCAGCCCTGAAAGAAGGTACTGGAGTAACACAGGCTGCTTTGTGTGAGCCCAGTACTCTGCTTTCAGCATTATTTGCCAAAGCTCTCTGGTTGTTTGGAAATTTGTTGGCCTGTCTGTGTAAGAAGTATTGAAATAGATTAGTTGCTAAAACAGCACGGTGGCCTGGGGAACATCTCCCTTCCACTCATGGGAAATCTTCAACCAGTGACACTGAGAGCAGAGCATAAATAAGTCCAGGACACTTTCTTAGCTGTTCCAGGCTCTTTTTGGAGAACAAAAAGTGGAGAACAGTAACAGAAATCTTCTCTCTGTACCACTAATGTCTGTTTCATGCCTTTTGTGCTTTTCCTTGGTGTAAATCAAACCTGTACCAACTCATCAAGACTGAAGAACAAATGAAAGCAAGCAAGAGCAGACACAGTGAAGAAAAAGTTAACCCCAAGGATATTAAGAAAGAGAGCTCCGAGGAGGAAGACATGAAATTTGAGGCTGTTAAAAATAAACATGGACAAAAAGTTTAACAGAATGGATACAATCAGAGGGACAATACCAACCTAGCCATAGCTATGATATTAAAATCAGTTTACTCATGTATCTTTTTCCCCTCAGAACCAATGGGAGGTTCTTACCCCAACTCCGAGGCATAGAGTTTGGCACAATATAAGCCATGCAAGACACACAAATCATGGGGGGAAAAAAGTTCTTGCAGAATCCATGTTTTTCTTTTTAATTAACACATTTTAAGGTCTTTTTAGCTGCCTTTCTCTGTCTCCAGAGCATACTTGAGGAATGTTTCCCAGCCCCGCTGTTACAGAAGGCGCTAAAATCTTGCCTGTTTCAAAATGCAAGCCAAGATGCTCAGGTTTCCAGGAAGTGGACCTTGACAAGAAACACCAACTACCAGGAGACTCGTGATAAAATCACCAGTGCCAACAATGCTGCACGTTAAGGTTTTTTAAAATTAATATTACCTCAGGGATTACAGAGCAGTCCCAAAGCTGTGCACACTGAGACTGAAGAACGCTCTTAGGCCATTAATCTTCTCAGTAATAATTAGCAATCTGTGTTCTGGTGGGGGCTTTAGGAGCCGGGCAGCATCGAGGTCCCGCTGTTGTAGGGCAGGGTGTGCACACAGTGGGGACGTTGGGCTGGCTCCCCATAAACGAGGCAGAGCAGGAGTCAGGAGGAAAAGCAAGGCACACACAGCTGAGCTCCTTCCCAGGGATCGCACGGCAGGTCTGTGCTCCAGTCTCAGGGAGACCAAAAATAAATATATACAGCTCTTCAGGCGGGCTGAGGGTTTTAATTACTGTAAAACTAAGCTGAGATAAAAGGAATATAGGCTGAGTGTGTATATTCTTCGCAGATAAGCTGAACACCAGCTGAGATGAGAAACGGAATTCCCTCAGGAGTAATTTCTCGTTAATTGTATGACTCCGGGCGCTTTCTTGGAAGTCCTTATAAACTGCAGGCTTGACTTGTTGCAGGAGGGCCACACCTTCTTCTGAAGCACCAAGGGTGCAACAAGGGGGTATTGTCTATCCCCTGGCACTCCATAAAGATGTCAAAATGCCAGTGGGAAGCTGTGTGGTACAGGATCGCTCTCCTGCAGCAAGATGCGAGCTGTGTTTGGCTAACGGGCCCAAGTAGCACTGCTTCAGATCCTTCTCCTATTTCACACAGATGTAATCCCCCTTTTGTAGTCCTGCCCGTGACCTACATGAGAGTGGGCGAAGGCTGTGCAGATGATGCTAATCGAGGAATAGTTGAATAATATATCAACAGATGATGCCACATGCATTTTAAATAAATATATCTCTGAATGTTTAAATAGCATGTGGTCTCACACTCGCACAGAGCTACACCTTTTTAGCAGGGCTGATAACGCAGTCCTTTTTCCTAAGAGAAGATAAATTCAGTGTATTTGAAAACACTGTTCTGCACTTCATTAATATTCACTCCTGCTCAGACTTTCGAAAAAAGTTGTATGGGACCAATCACTCCTACATCATCCTGACAGACTTTTAAGGAACTGTTGGGAATTGCCTCTTTCAGTTTCTCAAGTCTTTGCAAAGATACCTTCTGCCTCCAGCTCACCCGTGTTGGCCTGGCTGTTTATTTGCAGTGTGCATCCCTAATTGTGCAAGTCCAGTCCAACAGCAGAAGTGAAAATCACCCTCCTTGTTCCCAAGCACTCCCCTTGAACAGCTCCACCAGAAAAGCCACGCACCCTGGCCTGACGGGGCAGAAATATGTGAAGGGTACCCCAGGTGGGAGTCATTCTTTGTTGACACTTCAGCCAACAGTCAAAGCTCATTCCTGAAGGGCATAAATCCTTCCCCAGCTGCCCTGAAGCCAACACTGCAGCAGTTTGTTGAGATGCTTGTCAGTTTTTCAGTGACCTGTCCCTCACATGAACTGTCCCACTGTGGTCCAGGCTGCTGTGGAAGGTGGGTGAGCCAGGGGTGTGACAAACAAGAGTTTGTTGCCTGTTCTTTCTGAAAGAAATGTAAATGATAAAACGTCTTGCCCCTTAATGTTTGACTTCCAGGGTTGGGGGCAAAATGTGTGGAGCAGGCACCCTCTAAAGAGTGAAGAGGGAGAGAGGCAAGTAAAAGAACTCACTGCAGAGCACAAGCAAACAGAAGCACCTTCCATGTGTTTTTATGCTTTTCTAAAAACCACTTGTCCTGAGATACATGCCATTCTCCTTTAATACACACACAAACTGTTTATTTTTACAAAACTGTAGGACGTCCAGGGGGTGCAAAAGTTATGACTTTGCCTTGTATATGTTTGTCTTTTGACTATGGAAATGAGGCAGAGTCTGGAGCTGGAGTCTTTGCATCTGCTCTGTCCTGCCAGGGGGGTTGAGTGGCACCCTATTTATAAATGAGGTATTTAATAATTTCCAGTGTGAGTGTTAGAGAAGCACAAGGATGCTGTAGGTCTGGCAAACAAGAAGATTTCTCAGCATCCTTAAGAGTTGCTGCCTGGGAAGCACTTCCTTCCCTTTGGTGTGGATCCACCACCCTGCATGGACAGGAGAGATGTCCTGAGTGTCACAGGGAGCAAACACCCTTTCCTGCCCCCCAAGGTGGCTTTCTGGTGAGCTGGGGGTTGGCTCCCCACGAGAAAATGCAGAATTTGACACAGCCATTTTCAGCTGTGTGTGGGGCAGGTGGGGCTCTGGCTCTGCCTGCCCCAGGGTGCACATGAGTCAATCCTCGCATTCACTCATGTGCCTTTCATCTGACAGAAAGCTTCTGGCTCCAGTGGGCACCAATCAGGCCCAGCATGAGCCAGATGACAGCCTTCCTGCCTTCATTCCTTTCTTGCCTCCTTCGTGTGCCACGGGCAGCAGGAGTGAGGAGCAGAGCTCTAAGCACCCCTGTGGGGCTCCTGCTGCGCCTTTTTGCTTCGAAACAGGAGATCTAGATGTTTTGGGCAGATTGTTTCACTTCAGGTAGGATAGCAGCAGAAGGGCTTTCTGTGAAAAAAAGCTGAAACTTTGGCTTGTTCTAACCAGTTCCTCAAATTTTATTTTTCCTTTGGCTGACAGTACCTGCAGTGGAAAGTGTCAAATACCCCTAACAAGCGATTAAGATGGGCAATCCTGAACTCCACGAACAGGCTGCCTAACAAGTCTTTCCCATCAACACAGACTACAGAATCAGCATTCAAATGACCAGGAAAGCTGAATCTATTGACATCTGGCTCCTGTTTCAGCACATTAATTATCCTCTTGGGTTCTCCCATCTTCATCTGCTTCCACACAGATGCCATCTCATCATTTATCTGCTCCAACATTTTTTCCCCAGTCTGAGCAACTGAACTCTTTTTTTCTTGCATGGCATTCCTGCTCCAGCGGATGCATTGACACTGCCAAACAACCCTACCCTATCACTGTCTGTATCAGCAATGTCTTGAGTGTGCACCAAGCTGATAATGAAGAATACGCTTTTTCGTTAACACATGGATTTCAGGGCACAGCTGCATCACAGTAGACTCTATCCAGAATGATAAAGGAATCACTAAGAAAGAATGCCCATCAGCAGCAGCTTCAAAAGAGCAATGGAATAGAGCTTACCCTTTTGGATCTTTGTGGTTTTAGGACAGAGAGGGGCTGTGAGAAGACTTGCAAATGCACCATGTCCTGGCGAGGGGCTCAAACCCAGCAGGGCTTAACAGAGAATCTGACATTCACCAAGAAAGTGAGAAAGAAACAAGAGCTTGTGCATGGAAATAATCTGAAAAATCATAACAAAGTACGTAAGGCAGGATGGACAAGTAGATGTGGGAATAAAATATAAATCAGGATCCCCTGGTGTCCTGTGCTGTCTGACCTGTCCTGGCTCTGTTGTCTCGTTAGAGCAAGGAGCTGCAGCTCACTCCAAAAAGCAGGATGCTGTGCATTTTAGAATGTTGCTGCTGTGACTTTGGAAACCTGAGTGGTGTCTTCTCCAGTGGGACTGAGAGTGGGCTTGTTTGGGTTTTGACAAAACAGGGATAATGACTGGAGTATTTTCTGGAGCTCAGGCATTCAAGTTAAGTTGCTTGTGCCAACAAGTTCTCTACACCTCAGGATCAATAAGCCCAGTGAAATTCCTGGGCTTGGCAACAGCTCCATTATAATTGCAAAACCAACAGCTTTCATCAATAAATCAACCTAACAAGTAACATGTCTGGGACATCCCATCAAGGGTGCTTCTGATGAGGCAGCAAGCTGTTTTCTTTAGTGCACAGCTATTGAGCACATGGCGTAACTCCACTGTTACCTTGCATTAGCCATGTCCAAGTCTCTTGGACACTGTAATATGCAGCATTCACAAGTGCTTAAGCAACCACAAGTGGTAAATTATTTCTCTTTATCATGTTCACAAGATTTTGCATTTTTTGTAGCCTGTAACAGCTTAGCAAGGAAAAGTCGTTAGCCAATCAGTTTTTACCCTTTGTAGTGCCTAACTGGTGAAGTGTTGACATATGCCTCTCAATCCCAAATTCAGAATTAAGATGAATTCTGGAAAACGCCTTTCAAGTGAATCAGCAAAGAAAAGCTTCAACCTGCGGACAACAACTTTCTGTATACCAGCATGATCAAGGGAACAGAACTCCACTAGGCTGAATTACTACTGATATTTCAGTCAGGCAACTTAGCACACAGATTTCATAACCATAAAATAGCTTCTTATTTTATTGCTGTATTGCTTACAGCTTAGATGGGGAGTGTTTAGCTGGTTATTTTATGCCACATTTTTATGATGCTGATTCACAAAATCAAGCTTGAAAAAGAAAGGTAACTATTGAGTTAACATTAGGCTTCTTGTATTGTAAGTGGGAGGACATTCAGTTAGAGTGATTTTCAGAAATTTGGTCCATCAGTAGCTATCCCTAAAAGCCTGCCTAATCTTCTTCTGCTGCTTTGGATATTGCTCTTTCAGGGAGCTATTCTTTAGCTCAAACTAGGCCAAAAGTGTGACCATAGCAGGTATTCAGTGCACCGTTTTTGCCATTTCGTACCATTAAAGTCTGGAAAACCCTAGACCACTATACAAGCATCTTAAAGAAAGGCATCGGGGGGAATCTTTCAATTTCTATGAAAAAATATATCTTTTCCTTCCATTCACCTCTAATGCCTTTGGTGGGGAAAGCTCACTTTAACTACCATACCAGATTTTTCCAGTGAGAAACTCTGGAGCAGTCAACTCTTAGGGGAAGAGGATGAGGTTGGAGAACATTTAAACAGATGGAAAATGAGGGGCCTGATGTAAGAACTACTGAGGGAGTAGACCAATGCCATTGTAAGGCCATCCATGACTATCTCTGAAAGGTTCTGGGGGTCAAGACAAATTCCCAAGGGTTGAAATAAAGCAAATGTCACTCTCATCTTCAAGAAGTGTAGGAAGGAGGATACCTGGAATGGTCAGATCAGTCAGCATCAGATCAAACCCTGGGGAAGCAGTGGAGAAACTCCTCCTAGAAACTGTTTCTAAACACATGAAGGGCAAGAAGACCATGAGCAGGCAGCAAGGATTTGCAAAGGGGAAATCATGCCAGACCAACATGCAAAGAAATTACTGGCTTAGCACACAAAGGGAGAGCAGCTGATTTTGTTTATCTTGATTTTTACAGGATTTTCAGCACTACCTCCCATAATATCATGGACAAACTCATGAAGTACAGGCTAGAAGAGTGGACAGTGGGGTGGACAATGCTGGCTGAGCTGCTGGGCTGAGAGGGCTTTGGTCAATGGCACAAAATCCAGCTGGAGACAAGCCACCAGTAGTTCACACTGCAGCCAATACTGCATAACATCTTAATTAATAACCTGGCTGGTGGCACTGTGGGGACGCTCACCCTGCTCCAGACTGAGAGGAGTGGGTGACCGATGAGATGGGTGAGCTGACACTCAGGGGAACCTCAACAGGCTGGAGAAATGGGCTGTCACCACATTCAACAAATGGAAGAAACAATTCCTCCTCTTGGGCATGCCACAAGCCAGCTGGCTGAAAAGCAGCTTGGCAGGAAAGGGTCTGGAGGTCCCGGTGGATGCCAAGCTGATTGTGGGCCAGGAATGTGCTTGTGTGGCAAAGATGGCCAGTGGAATCCTGAGCTGCTTTAGCCAGCAGGTTGAGGGAGGTGATGCTTTCCCCTTGCTCTTCCCAAGGGATACACATCTGGAGTGCAGCGCCCCTCGGTGCAAGAAAGATATTGATTTAGTGGGGCGAGTCTGGTGGTGGGTTCCACCTGCCAAGGAAAACACACACGTGCTGAAGAGAGTCCAGCACTGGAAATTGCTGGAGATTACTGCACTGGAGCATCTGTCAGTGCGGGGAGAGGCTGAGAGATCTGGAATTGTTCAGCCTGAAGAAGAGAAGGGTCAGTGGGGGTATTATAAACGTGCATAAATCACTGGCCAGAGTCTGTGAAGAAGACAGAGCCAGCCCATTCTCATGGCCCCTCATGAAAGGGCAAGGGGCAACAGACACAAATTGAAACACAGGAAATTCCATTTAGATGTTACAAAAAAACTTTTTTTTTACTGGAAGAGTGGTGAAACACTGGAGCAGGTTGCCCAGGGAGTCTTCTTCCCTGGAAACATTCCAAACATAACTGAAGAAGTCCTAAGAAACCTTCTCTGCTCAGCCCTGCTGAACAATGTCCACAGATGCTTTCGAATTCAACCTGTGGTTGAATTCATCCTGTGGTTCTGACTCTTTGCTGGACTGCTCTTCTCTACCTGGTTTTCCAGGTATAAGTGACACCATGAAAGGCTTCACAGCAACTCACAAAGATCAATCTCATTCTTTCCAAGACCTGATTATGCAACAAAAGAAAATTAGACATATTGACAAAGGTCTCAAAGGCTCAGCATTAAGATGGAGAAAGTGAGAAGGAAGGAGCATGCTTTTAGGATATATTATTTCATGCATCTCACCACACAATGAAATGTTACCATAAACATGATGGATGATGGATACCAGCAGCTGCTCTACTCTGGAAAATGCACAGCACTGTGAATCCATCCCAATTCAGTTCGAGTGTGTCCTTATGGATTTCTGAAGAATGCCAGCATCAAATCATCACCTGCAGCCACCACCACAGGTTCCAAAGCTGATCCAATTTGTGTCATCCCCCCTAATCTGAGACATCTGCCCAAGGCTCAGGTGCTTGCCCACTGTGCAGCCAGGTTATCTAAAAAAAAGACATTTGTGCATTTGAGTCTTCTTGGAGTTCGGTTCTGTCATTGCCCAAAGGAGACTCCTGAGAGAAAACACTGTCACACCTTTTTTAAAAAAAATTTTTAAATCTTTGCAGGTGAAATAAAATGTAAAATTGGCCATGCAGCATGTTCAAAAATCTCTGTGTGACTTCATATTATGCTATTGCTCTTTTTTTTGGTGTGTGTTTGTTTTTGTTCCATTTAAATGTTTCTTTTGCCTTCATATATGGACATCCAGATTGCTGAAGATTTATTGAGCTCATCTACCATTATTCTTCCAGCTGAAGCACATTTATTTTGCAGTATATCTGAAGTTGCTTCCATATATTGATTAGCTACGAGGCAGCGTCACACATGCAGATATTAAAAAAAGCTCACTTGTCTTCAGGTAGCTGTTGTTTTCTTCTGCATTTAGAGACAATGAAAGAAGTCAGAGCCTAAAAATGCTGATTTGAATTATCCAGCTACCCTCCCACAATAACTGCTCCCTGCAGTTTTAACAGTGAAATGCCCAGATTCACTTTGCCTTGGACATGTTGTGATCACATGGAGGTCACAGTGTTTTTCAAAAGAAAGCAGTTACTTTGCAGTATCTACAGTCTATTTTTGGAGGTATTCAGTGGCACAGTGCATCAATGCCTGCTTGCCCTGAATAGCTACAAAGCACTGTATGGGAAGCATGCTTCACACAGAAATGGAGCATCCATATCACCTATTACAAACTCCCAAGCGCTGCTACATGGAATAGATTGTAGTGGGAATGAAATTGATTATTCTTGGTTGGATTTGTTGCTATAATTGTAGTCTTGAGGTTGAGAAATCAGCGTTTTTCATCAGTAGCTCAGCACTCTCTTGTCCTACGCTTTAGAAGGTTACTCTGGAAACAGACTGGATGAAAAATAGGCTGTGCCACCTATATATGTGCATATATATTTAGTTATTTTGAGTTGGAACAGTCAAATCAGCAAGGGTAACATCCCGAGCTAGTGCAAGGTCTAATATGGGAACACTGTGACTGAAGCTTCATGTTTCAAAACAGGCATATGGGAAAAGGCAAAAAGTAACTCCCTGGGGACCTCCACAACAGGATTCTCCCTGGTAGGGAAGACTCTTCATGTAGGTACAACAGGGGAGCAATTTCAGCTCTGCAATATTTAATGCAGTAACAAATCTCTGTTGGAGCACCTGAGGCAGCTGCTCAGCTGATGAATTTTCTCCTCGGAGTTCAGAGCCAAATGACCCTGGAGGTTTATAACTAAATTTGATTCCTCTGATCCCAGAGCTGCACACGTGAGCTGATACAGTAGTGTGTTCTGGACAAAGAAATGGCTGGAACCACACTGTTTTGGAAGTCAGAGGGAAAAAAGAAGCTGGAAACTTCTCAGTGAACGTGGGCATTCAAGAGGATGAGAGAGACCCATTGCACCTCCTTGGTTATTTGATGTTAGTCAAGCTCAGGTCCTCCTTTCTCTTCCTTCAGATCTCTCTGCTTTCTTCTTCCCTTCCTTCCTTTCATTTGTGCATTCCTTTCCCACATTCCAGGTTTTACTCCTCAAACTCTTCATAATGCAGTGTAAAGACCAATTTAGAAATGCAGGAAGGTCAAACTGGCAGATTTGCTCCACAGGACCTGTTTTTCTCAGCTGCACATTTATCCAAGCTGGTTTCCTCTGCATGACATCCACTCTTCTGAGACTCTTCTGTGGGTGGAGTGATGGTAACTGCTCTTTCCTGCAAGTATTTTCTCCTTTCAGCTGTTACTAATTTCACATTTCAGTTTCTTTTGCTTCTGTGCATTTCTGGACAAACACGGGGATATGTAGATCTGTGATAAAATCATATAAACCCATCCCTCATAAAAGTAAACTTAATTGTATTTAAGGTTCTGAGCAACATGAAAGCATTACTTGACCTAGAGTTCAAGATGCCCCGTGCTATTGTCAAATATCCAATTAATTTAAATTACATAAAAAATGTCAAGCAACAAAAACCAAGAAGACAAGAGATTAAGTGTGCTTTTCAGTCAAGCCACTCACTCACCTAATTTCCTCTCTTGTAAAATTAATACTTCTGGATCTATTTGCAATCTCCAAAGAGAAAAGTCTATGTGTTGTTTCTCCAGCTGCTGTGTGTTTCAGCAGCATGTTGTTGAATTGCATGTCCTTTATCAGGCTCCTTTGGGATGTGTAATGTACATCACAATAAGAAGCCAAGGATGATACAAATAATTATAACATGTGATACAAGCCCACTGTTATAAAGTCAATCTCTCAGCAAATTCATCAACTCAAAACATGATGTACAGTACCAATTTTATGTAAATGACTTGCCTAATCCTGCCGGGCAGAATTGCTCCCTGATGTAAACTCTGTTAAATTCAGTGGAGTTACACCAGGAATTCATTCTTTTGCTCAAAAGATTTGGAGCCACACTTTGTATATCTCGTTCATCTGGAAACCATGGTAATAAGAAAATGAGTGAAATCACTTGATTATGAGATTCAGAGGTATTATGTTCTCTTTTGTTTAAAACAAAAGACTACCTTAAATATTATGCATTATTATCACTTATGAATATGAAGTATTAACTTAGAAAAGGGTATTGATTTCTGAAACTCTTAAAGGGCAATGAAATTTCTGAGAGGCAATTGACTGGTTTCCACTGACTCTTGCAGTCTTTGGATCAAGAATTAACAGGTTTAATAATTAGAACATAAAATTCATTGACATTGTAAACTGCTGCTAAAAAGACATTCAAAAGAGACTGAAACAAGCATCTAAGGAAATTAATGGCTTTTGTTAGGGTTATATGCCAACACCACCCAACCCCAAACCACCCCCCTAAAAAAATCCCTAAACAGTTAAAACACTGTAACTCAGAACTACATTAAGGTGGTAAAAAATGTGTCAGTTATCCTGAAGTTTAAAACTGTACATAAATAGTGCCACCCAGCTTTTATTTGTACAAATGATTTATTTTTAAGAAAATATAACGCTGCTATGCATGGAGTCTAAATTAAATATGGATAAAAAATATTTGGGAGGTTTCTGGATATATCCAGCTTTATAGCACAGCCTCAGGCAGCATGCTGAAGCTGAACATCCAAGGTACTGCAGTTTTATGTCACAGAACCCTGAGACATTGACAGTGGTGAGTCCTATAAATTCCATGTTTAGGTTTGTGTTGTCAAATCAAAGCCTGTCACTGCACGTTTTCCCTTTACATCACTTGCCAAAGTGAGAGAGGACTTAACTTTCTACTTCAGAGATCTTGTAAAAAGGACATGTTCTATGAAGTGCCCCCACCTCTTTGATGTTAGATTTCTGTCTGTAGGGGGGAAAAAAGGCCCAGAACCTCAATACAAACCAAAAATATACAAAACCAAACTGAATCATACAACTCTTACATAATTTTGAGCATCTGGATTCAGATTTTCCAGTATGGCATTGAAGAACCATTCAAGATTGCAAACTTCTTATCAGGAAACCGATGCCATTGCTCCAGTTCAGCTCACAGAGGCAAATGGGACAACCAGAATATTTTCAATAGCTTTCCCAGCCCATTCCCACTAATCAAACTTAAATAGGAGTGGTTGGGTGATGTTTCAGGAAGATTCTTCAGCATGGCTACTGCCTGGTCAACTCCTGGTTTATGTACAATAGTTTTGTAGCACCCTGCTCTCCACTGCTGAGGTTAATGGAAAGAGTCTAAAGCAATGAACCCTAATGCAATCCTTGTGGGTTTTTTGGAATGGTTATTAATCAAGTTTCAAGGTAGACCACTGCTGGACAAAAGCAGAATCAGGTTGAGTAAAACATGCGTCACATCTTCTTTCATTTTAAGTAATGCCATTGAAAGGAAACAAAAAAGGCAGCCATTACGTGCCTAGGTTTGCTTGTAAAAGTCACCCAAAAGATCTGTACATTGGAAATGTACCTTTATTTTGTCTTTTTTTTTTTTTATTTCTAATTTTTTTTAATATCTTCTGCCCTCCAGATGGTCTGCTGTGATGACATACACCTGTTCAGCGTCAGCTATACCCACAGCGACATATGGCAACTCACATATTGCCTGGGCTGAGGGGATCTGGGATTCAGGTCACCTGGGGTCTGTTTTCAAGTGGTGTGATGGCAGCTGTGGGAAACACGATGACTGACAGAAAATTGCTGCTCGCCTCACCAGCAGGAAAAATGTAGATGTCTTAAAAAAGCCCAGCAGCTGTATCTTGGCTGCACCATGGAGGTGCACACGATCAGCCTCTCCACCAGACAGCACCGTGGAGGTGCAGCACTGCCAATTTCCATATTTTCAGTGGTGGGAGTTGCTCAACGGGGAGAAATTTGGCTTTTAGGGTAGCAAGTCTTGGAGGGTGCCAGCTCAGGAGGGCTGAACTGCCTCACAGCACCATGAAACCATGGACCTCTGCCCACGCCTAGAACAATGCCTGAGATGAAGTCTCTGCAGGTACTGAAAAGTGCAAGTGATTTATTTGTTCCTCTGCAGCATCTACTTTGTGTGGGTTGCCGCAATATTGTGGGATACAACAGAAGGTAGCTTGAGAGAGAAAACATTTGGTGCTCTCTGGAAGTTGGGCTGCCAGAAAATGGAAGATAAATAAGAAAAGAAAAGAAAAGAAAAAAAAAAAAAAAAGCGTGGAATTTTTAATCTGCATTTTTCACTGTTGTCATTGAAGGAATTTGTCTGTCTCTGGAAAAGAGACTCTTTTTGTGATCTTTCCAGGAGAAACAATGGAGGAAACTCATGGGTGCCACTGTGGTTTCGAGATGCTCTGCTAAATATTGTGGAGTTTGAGCTTTAGATAGGTTTCTGGTGAGTAGCTGAGTTTCTTGGAACTTGTCCAAATCAAACAGAAAATGAGAGCTTTTTAGAGGCCCAGCATACCTCCCACATTTCTCAAAGTGACGAGACATGTCTTTTTCCTCCTTGCTGATGTTTTATTCTGTATTTGCAGTTGGGGAGGGCAACTGCATTGCAGCTGAAGAGAAATCTGAAACAGAACAAATTAGTTTTGTAAAACCTTAATTTGAGCACCTCTACATCTGAATCCAGCCAGCAACTACATTTAATGAACTCTTGAGGAAATGCTTTGAAGTTCTAAGAGAGGAGGCCTGATTTTTTTCCTATCTGCTAATTTGCAGTGCCTCTTCAGTGTTTCAGATTGAGTTTAGCCCTCATACAATAGGCCTAATGTGGCTGTGGAACACAATTTTTATCTCTGATTGTGGTGGACAAGATGTTTCTCTTGCAGCAACAAACTCTGAAAAACTCTAAGAAAAATTTTCACCTGTGCTCCTGGTTCAATAAGCTATTTCCACATGTATCACAGTTTAATAGACAGAAAGTAATGGAATTAATCAAACAAATATACTATTTTGCAATGGGCACTCATTTTTGTCTACATGTCAAAAATTCTGTCTTTCTCCTACAGTTTCCTTATCTCAGAAAAATAATTTAACAGTCAACAGTTCAGAAAAATGTTGTAGACCTTATTCAAGGGATAACTCAATGGAGTGAGGACTAAGAATAGTAACACAAAATTCGTCAATGTTCTCAATAAAAAAGTTCATTCTAAATGGTAAATGGTTTGTCCTTTTCAGTGATAATTTCATAATTTGTAGCTTTCAGTGAAAAAAATCTCCTTGCTGGTCCCAGTAAGCAAAGGTTTTACCAGCAATCTCCCAAATGGTCTCCTCATTCCCATTGTTTTTATTTGTACAGATTAGTGGTTCTAAAATGAGAAAAACAATGAAGAAAGGTAGGGGAAAAAAAAGAAACCATGAGAAATTATTCTGAAAAATGTCATTTACCTCCCTTAGAAAGCAAGGAGTGCATATACTTAAACATTGCTCCTGCAGCATCACAGAACAGCATCCTCTTCCTTTAGTTTCATGTAAGATTGTGTTACTTGCTATATTCAAACTAAACCCATTGAAACTTGTGGAATTTTTGATGTTTACCTGCAGTATGAATAGTAAAATACAGGTCCAAAGATGACAAAAATGAAGGTCTGTTCATTTTAATGTACTATTTTCTAACAATCCAGGTAGTCCACCTTTTATTGGTGCCAGAAGAATGAAATCAAAGTGGGAAAAGAAAACAATGGAACACCTTCTTAACACCAGGCAAGTGAGTGATTTCAGTTCTGGGTCATCCATTCAGTATCTTGAGGAGTACAGATGTTTTATTTTCCATTGCTGGACAATAACCATGTGGTGAACGTCAATCGCTCCATGTTTATGAAATTGTATCTGGGTTTAATTTCTGCTGTCTGTCAATTGGAGCCTTTGATCTTGGCCTGGAATTATTTTTTCCACTTCACTCTAAGTGACTAGAGGCTACTGCTGTCACTGACTCTTCAATTCCTGATTTCACTTTGCCAAGATGTAAAAGATTTATTTACAGGAATTCTTCCAAATATGATCCTTAACTGTGGTTTTTTTTTTTCTTCTGCCCTCAAGGTATTTTGTAGTGAGTTGTTGTAGGATTAACCTGAAGTAAAATACCCAGCACAAGGCAGAATGGAACAGAGTCTATGTGAACAAACAGATGTATTTAAGCAAAGAAATTAAGTTTTAATAACTAATTGCAGCTGGGACTTTAATATACTCTTCTTTTTTTGAATCAAACTGAAATTCTTGGTGATATGTGTTAAAAATTATGGTCTAAATTTCTGATGATCAAGTTACATAGATTAAAGTAATGGATACCAGACTCTGCATCAATGCAGTTATAAATATGGATGAAATGAATGTACATTAGACACTGTTATAAATCTGTGTGTTCAAGGAAAAGCATAAATCTGCATCACCTTTTCCTCCTTGGGATATGAAAGGCATGGCCATTTTTACAGTGTTTTTGATGAAATTACAAGTTGGGGTAATTTGCTTGTTCTGAAAGACTTCTGCATTTTTACAAGCACTCAAGTAGCATTTTATTTACAATGGCATATCATTTAAACACACAAAGCAGTGCACACTGGAAAGAGCCACATGACTTTCCAGACATGAGCACAAGCAGGGTGATGGTGCATTCAGAGACATTTATAAGTGTGTATGACATTTGTAGAGGTTTCTGCCCCTGTAGACATTTGCCAGGTGTGGCACAACCACGTCTCTTTTCACTGTTTCCTTTCAGTGCTTGTCAGTGTGCAGCCAAACAGTGGCAAATAAGAGGATGTGGTGAAGGCTTATGGTTAGAGGGAGAGGTCTGATTCTAATCTGTGATAAACCACTTGCTCCTCACTGTGTTTTGCTGGGGAAACCCCCAGAGTTTGGTTTTTCATCTGGTTTTTTTTTTTTTTTCTTTTTTTCTTTTGGTTTGGTACAGCCACAGAGACTTCAATGAATGTGGGGTTCAAATGCTTTATCTCTGATCTCCAGCTGGTTTCTGATGCATCAGGAGATGGAGACATTGCATTTCTCCTGCGAGGCACAGCTCTCAGCCATCATCCAGAAAGAATTTGCCACCCTTCCTGCTGGCTTTGAAGCGGGACCCGTGCTCTCCCCTGAAGCCCGCACGGAGGATCACCAGTCTCTCTGGTCTCTATGGGGATGGCTCCTTGCCCTGACCCTGGTCTGGTGCCAGCTTCCTGTGGCCAGAGGAGTGGCCTCAGGAGTGGCAGGAGCAACATCTCCCTGCTGTGTGTGCAGACAGCCCTTATCGTGGTCTACTCTTCAGTCCTCATGAGTGGAGTTGAAATTCTTCAAGACACTCCAGGGAAAGGGGCTAACAGGCTGTTTCCATAATATGTCCTAGCTTTTGGATGACCTACTAGTCCACGGGAGAGACAGCAATCTGGGATAATTGGAAACATCATGGGGATGGGGGGAAAGGAGATGGTTTTGTTTTCTTTGTGAGTGATTTTGATCCTTCAACACAAACAGGGCTGCTTAAAGATAACAAGAACTCTCTCTGGTCAGCAGATTCTGTGGAGAGCAATTAAGGAGCTTTTCTGGTGCCTGGAGGCTATCATGAAGCTCTCTTTCTCAACAGAGATGTATAAAATCATGCTCCAGCCATGAAAGCAAGAGCTGGCTAAAATCTGACCATGAGCTTGAGCCAAACACTAATATCCTATGAGGCAGCGAGATCCATGTGGCAGACAAAATGTTGCCAGGAAGACACCCACCCATTTAGTGACACAAATATTAAAGGTGAACCTAGTTCAAAGCCACACTGAAAAGTTCATTTGCTTTATGTGTTCAGTGGGTTTCTTTCGTTTTTTAAAAATGTTTTATTAGCTCCATTTCATGTGTTTCAGGAAGTTTAACACAGTGAGCTTGATGATAATTGAGTGAAATTTTGCCTAAATTTGGATTTCTCACTGATAAACCTTCCTTCTGCTATTTGGTGCTTCAAAAAAGTGAAGCTGCTGCATTGAGAAACACCACATTTTCAAAAATATGTCAATATGAGTTTCAAAACTCAATGATCCTCTCCATTCAGACTTCTCTTGCAGGAATAATCCAGCCTTCTTGGGAGTGTGAGCTGGTGTAGCAGAGGTCTGGATTATGCTAACATCTATTGGGAATTGGCAACACCCACTGAAATCAAGGGAAAGGTGAAGTTAACTGATCACTCAACCTTTAAATATCTTCCTGTAGCTGCAGGAATTAGTATAACACCACAAACCCAGCAGGTGCTTTGCAAAATACATAAAAAAAAACTGAGAAAACATGACACCATGCCGTCTTTACATTGGAAAACCACTGACTTGGCCACAGCTTCATCTCCTGTGCCCTGTCCACTTGGCTCGCGGCTGGCCCAGAGCCGAAGGAAACACCAAGACTTGGAATAAGGAAAGCCCACCAGGATGGAAGTCATGCCCAGTGGTTTGTCCTGGCAGCAGCAGCAGCGGACAGAAGGCAGCCAAGCATTGCTGGAAGCTGATGTAGACAGGGCTGGAGCAGACCAGCTGCTCATGTCCTGAGCCTGATTTTCTGGGTTCAGCTGGAGCAAGGAGCCGAGAAGCAGCAGATCAGTGTATCCCACTCCTGCCTGCTGACCATGGTGGGGCCCTTCAGAACCTATCTCTGTGCTATCTGTGCACAACTTTTCTTCTCCACAGAGATCCAAACTTTCCGTGTCTCCCGTGGGATGGAACTGCTTTGAGGCTTGGCCTCTCTGTAATTTCCCATGTTTACTCACTTGGTGCTCTGTAGAAACCATTGTCCCCTCTGTTCACTGAAATCTGCTGCCTCTTTCACACATCCCTGTCCTAATTAACACTTCCTTTGTCTGAGGCTCTTCCCTTGCCCAGCCCTCGCTAAATCCATGGGCAGCCTTGCACTTTTTCCAGCAGGACTGGCTCAGCCTTGAGGCTGCGCTGAGGTCCTTGTTCTCCAGCCATCACGGGCTCTCCTCTGTGGTTTGCATGGCTTTCTGGGGACTGCCAGCCTTCAGTGCCCAGCCCTGACTGCCTGAACACAGCCTTGTGTCCTGAGCCCAGCTCAGAGGCTCAGCCTGGGGTGTTGAAGAAGATCAGTGGAGGGTGTGTGTGCCAGATAAACCAGGGCACAAAAAATGTCAGGCTTTTTCAGGACCAACACTTGCACTTCTAGTGGCCTCCTCCGGATTTACACCAGCAGATGAGCTGGATGCCACAGCTGGTTTGCCTTCCAAACAGCCCCAAATCCACCATCCCATGACCTGAAGGGGCAAGGCTGGAGGAGGAGATGACAGCACCACACCCAAGCCCCTCAGGAGCCACCCCAAACTCAGCTCCTTCTGAGACACTTCAGCAAACAGGTCTGCTCAACACCATTGCTCCCGAAAAGAGCAATTGCAGGGCTCAGCCTGTGTGAAACAGCATTTAAATTTGTGGCTCATGCAGTTAAACCCACACAGGGATGTGGAGCTAGGCCTTAGAGGAGATCAGGTCCCATGCAGCTGCTGAATTTTCAGATATCTCCACTCCGAGAGGCAGAGCATCCAGGATGTTAGATCCTGGGAGAAACAGCAGGTTTGGTTGCTGGCAGGAGGGGTAATTTGCTGCATTACCTCAAACCATTTAAGATGCTGTCATAAATTGTGGCCACAGAAAGATGAAACCTTCCCAAAGTATGTTTCTGTCAGGTACCAGCAGCACAGTCAACATCTGTGCCACTTCTCCATGGGATGACTCGCACAGCTGAAACAGAAGCAGCAGCTGTCCCTGACATGGATGTCACAGTGATTGGGTGTCTGACTAATCTTTGGACATGCAGACTCTTTTCAAATCAGTACAGAGTCAGCCACCAGCCATAAAGAGAAATTTCATCACTTTTACTGCTCTTGTGATGGGTTTCTTGAAAGCAAATAAGCTTTCTACTCCCTGAGAATTATTGTAAAACACTATGGCTATGCTGAAAAAAAAACTGCACCAAAAAATATTTAGGTTGTCTATTTTGGGCTGTTTTCTCAGGCAGATGATGAACATTTTCAGTGAAAGGCCTGTGATAAGTCCTCAGTTTTGCTGACAAGTTCTTCTGGGTCCCCACCAAATAAAAGCAGGAGGGTACACATGACCTCTAACATCCACCTACTTTGTGACACAGCATGAAGAAGACAGGTGGGTTGGTAATGCTCTATATGTGGCCACCTTGCCAATGCTCTGAGGTCAATTTTTCAGTGCCTCAGTGCTTCTTATTTCTCCTCAAGTCTATTTCCTCATCACAAGGCATGTTCACACAACAGCCAACAGATCTTATGATGTGTCCAGCAGGGCAGTTTGCTTCTTTCATCTCTTGAAAATGCCTTCATCAGACAAGCACAGTTTTCACCAGACCCTGAGATCTCCCATTCTTTGCAGAAGCTGCCTCAGCTATGACAGTGATTTTTGCCACATATCACCAGGGCAGGAGGAGACACTGCTGTCCTTCTGCAGAGGTGCTGGCCAGTGAAATCCCTAAAACCACAGATTAACTGGTCCCTAGCCCTGCCCCTCCAGCCATCCCATCCCTCCCTGTGATGGAGGCCTTGTCTACAAGCTAGAAAATTCTGAGTTAGCAAGTACTGCACCAGAAGCTGGGGCATGGCATGTTATCCATCCCAGCTATTTGCTTGGAGGAATTCAGCTCCATGGAGTCACAATCTAGTTCATTGTCTGCTGCTGGAGCACAGAGGAATTCTGGCAAACCCCCATGGAGATAGAAGGTTTTAACATCCAGTGGCCCAGAAAAAGTTCAATCCTCTCTACTTCTGTACATATTATAATTTTCTATTCCTGTTTTCTTATTAAACTGCTCTGAGTGATTGTTTATGTATTAATGCACACTATAAAATATGCCTGAGTTAAGGGCTATGGGAGAAATCTTGTAACAACATTGCACAAGTGATAATTTTTTTTTCTTCAGTGTTTAAAAATAGTGAATCTAAATTCTTTATGTCAGGGGATATTTAAGTTGGCTGGGAGGATTAATTTATTTTTATTAGTGTCCCAGAATATTTTGCACTGGAGGGACCCTGTGGTCAACATTTTGATGTTGCCCAACAGTACTTTTTTTCTCTTCTAGCTGCTTTCAGTCTGCTCTGCAGCCAGTCTGAAGCCTAAGTTCTGCCAGAGTTGTTGTAATAGGTGTTTATTAATTGAGGTTCCTTTAAAGAAACACCTGGCAAATCTGTCACTGTACTTTCTTATCTGTGAAGTCAGGCTGCCACCAAGGAAACATCAGCTCATTGCTGAGGAGGGATGATTTGGACTGCCCCAAATTGTATTATGGGGTGAAAGTAAAACTGGAGCGTGGTTGGTTTGGAAGATCTTTCCTGGGTTTGTGTTTCCTCATCTGGTTAAGGTCAGCAAAATTTCTTCCACAAATACATGTTAGATTTCTGGATGAAAATATGGAAAGGGGTGGCACAAGTCCTTTTACTCTGAATGAGTCTTTCCTCCCCAGGTACATGTCTCAAGTTTAGGAGCAATCCAATTATCCAACTCAACTCAAAGAGCCAAATTGTACCAGCACCAGTTTAAGTCACCAGCTGTGACATTCAGCCACCAGCCAGCCTCAGCCTGTGAGCCCTGCTGAGCATTTGGGTGGCAAATGGACATCCAACCCTGCTCCATGGGATATCCAGGGTGAACATCCCATGTCGCGATAGACAATGATAAGATAAGCAGCTAATTTAGAAGCCTGAATATTTTGAGTACCTGAAGATAGAGAAGAGTTTTCAGGATAAGAAAATGTTGAGAGACAGAAATTGGGAAAAAGACATTTCAGGCTGGATCCCCAGATGGAATTAGCCCTGCCCCATCTTGCAGTCTGGTGGATACAAATATAGTACATGTCATCTCAGCAGTGGGATACCACCAAACATTCAACCCCTGCTCCTTCACTGTTTGCTGTGCCTGATTCAAGATACCCTAAAAAAAACTGCTTTGCAGTAGCTCTCTGAGTATCTCATTCAGATACCTCATCTCAGCTGCCCATCCAGACTTTATGTCTCAAAATGGAGAAAATCTAGTTCCCAGCTTTTCTGTGCCTCAGTTTCTCATCTGTAAGCTGCAAATCTCCGTGGACAGCATTATGTCAGAGCAGTTTTATACACCAAAAGCAGTGTACAATTCCTAAGTAGCTGATACGAGTATGTGTACTCACACACACTCATTCATATTCAGAAAGAGAGAGCTGCTGATAGGAAAAAGGGGGGTGGAAACTCACTTCAGACCCACCTTTTTGTTTCAATAAGAGATAAGTTGAGTGTGCTCTATTCCATAACAGTAATGAAACATCTTTTCAGCGTGCCTAACAGGGCATACATTTTTGGACATGAAGTCACAAGGATCTGTGCCAGCAGCAAGACTGAACCTATCAGGATGCAAAAGCATTGGTGGCGACCCCGGAGAGAAGAGCACTTACCGTTGTAAGTGAACCAGCAAAGATATTTTGCCCAATAATGTATACAATGAGCAAAATGGTACCAAACAAAATGGAAATTTAAACGAGGGTTGCATTCTATGGGCTGACAATAAAGGCGTTAATCAGAGCATACCTGCACAGACAAGAACCCATATGTTCCTCACACATGCAAAGAAAGAAAAGGTTGTCATGAACACAAGAGACAGGGTTGTTAGGTAGTACATTCCTGTTTACGTGGGGGTTTTATTGCATCCTTTCAAGTCCTTTACATGGAGCCCTTTTCCACAAAGAACTCGTAGTTCCCACGTATCTGAAAATATCAGCAGGTCTGGGAGTCTGCAGCTGGACCCTGGAGAGCAGTCAAGACTTCCTGCTTTTTAAAAGTGAAGTCTACAGCCTGACACCCAACACTTATTCCTCACTATTGGTGGGAGGTAGGTGAGAAACAACGGGGTCCTCTGCCAAGTCAGTCAGCCAGGTCCTTCCTACTGAAATATCCATCAGCTGCCTTGAAAGCTGCAAGAGAACAAACATCACTTAAAAGGCATTTCCATAATCTGACCTCCTGTTGTTTTGCTACCCATGTCATAAACCCAAGTTCATTTCCTCTCCTGGACGCCAGACACTCTGAACAAGATGTTTTTCATCTTCTGCTCAAGGGCTCTCAGGTGACTCCCTAAAGGCCAGCCCCACCACTCCTGCTGGATAACTGGAAGGTTACGGGCTGCTTCTGTAGGCTCTGCTGCCACTCAGAGGCAGCCACTTCCATCTCCATAAATGACCTGTTGGCTTCATTTGGTGGCCACACATGAGCAAAGGACACATTGCATCATCTTCTGGTTGTCAGCAAGGGAGAGTGAGGCAGGCAACCAGGGGGAAAATGTGCTTGAAAACCTGGATGCCACCCAACGGGGTGGGGGTGAACCCACAGCTGTCATTTTAAGAGGGCTGGCAGAGGTCAGGAATGAGCTGTGACTTTGGCAACAGCACAGAAAGCTGAGTCTGGCAGGACTTTGTAAGCGTCCTCTTTCCTTGCTCCATTGGTTACCAACAGTCATCAACTCTTAAGGACCACAATTGTCCCCAACAGGATCTGCAGTGTCCTGGATGAAAGCTGTGTCCACTGCACCAGTGCTTGGTATTGGCTGATATTTTGTGCATGAAGCTTTCTTTTGCATTCAGACACCACTTTCATTGTCCACAACTAACACACTGCATTCGGAGTTAAGGCACTTTATAAATTCCCTGCTGCTAATTAAAATTCTGCTAATAAGGACAGAAATAGCTTGAGTAGTTTGGGGTTAGAGAGTCCATGCTCTCCTGAACCACAAAAACAGAGGAATCTCCTCCATTCTGACTCTGGCCAGAAAAGTCCTTTCAAAGACCATAGAAGGCATTTTAGTGGCTTCTAGTAAGTGCTGACTGTCCAAGTCCAGCATCAATAACAGGAAATAGCAGGAAACAGAAGCACCACGTCAGCAGTACCAGCTAACCACATTTTGATAGCACATGCAGGAATAAAGGCCTCATGCTGAATTAGATCACAGAGAACTAAATCTTTACCTTCACCTGATTTTCTTTTTCTTTTTTTTTTTTTTTCCC
>VZTX01005164.1:120227-168895 GCA_013400915.1 Pardalotus punctatus | reverse complement strand
TTTTTTTGTAGAGGAGAGAGAGCTTGAAGAGAGGATTTTTAAACAATTAGAAGCAGTAAAGTTCATGCTTTCTCATAAGATTGTCTAACACCTACCTGGTCATTGCCTTGACATTTTGACTTACAAAATCACCAGGCTACCAGAGCTTAGAGATGATCTTGGAAGAGCGCAGACCTAGTGTGTGAAAAGAGAATGTGTCTGATGGCCTTTTAGGGATCAAAACTGATAAACTAAATATGGCCTTGGCATTAAAAGAAAAAAAAAAAGGAAGTTAAAGCAGAGCTACTTCTACAGAATTCAAACTTCAGTATTAAAAAGGGAAAAAATAAATAACAGTATGAACTGGAGATGAGAGATAAGATACAGCAAGATCTCATGAAATAATTAACAGACAAGAAACAGAGACAAAACCAAACTAGTCAGAGACAGACCCATAGTAATTACCAAATCAAGCATGTGGCCTTTAGAATGAGTGGGATCATTCATGTGTTACACAAGATTAAATGAATCTAAGAGTGCTATAAAACCATGCACTGCAAGTGAAAGAATTCAGAGCAAGACAAAATTCAAACTCACAAACAGATGCTCAGTGAAATTTACTGTGAGTTCAGAGAGAAGCTCTGCTAAATCATTAAATAAAGACTTGGAATTCCTCAGTGAACAATTTAAAGCAGTGCAGAAGGAAGAGATACAATAAACCAGAACAAAGTGGAAGAGAATACACAAATCTCAGCTTGGTTCTGGGGCTAGACAGAGGTACCAGTTTGAATCTGCTCGAAGTCCCTCGGTGTTTGCATGTATTTGCAGAATAATAGGAAAGGCAACTAACAAAGAGGGAGGGTAGGAGGGGGAAGGAACATTGTGCCTCAAAGGGAGAAATGAAGCAAGATGAAGAAGGAAGAAGTGTATCTGAAGGGGATAAAGAAGAAAACGGTAAAGAAACTCATATTTGGAAGAAACAGGCAACAGATAGCATAGCAGGCACAAGTGACATCTCCTCCCGTTGGCACATCACCTCCTTTTAATCCACTCACGCTCCCTGCAGACCTTCGCCTCCATCAAGACAAATGTGACCAGGGACGTGGCACTTGAGCCCCGAGCTCCCAACACCAGCCCTCTCACTGAACTTTGCAGCTAAGCAGTGTCCCTGATGATTTGCATGTGTGCGCTGTGTCAGAGAGGCTGTTTCCAGCTCTGTGTGTCTGTAGGAATTTGGGCAGCGGGCTGTGCTGGTGCAGTTTTTAATCCCCTTATTATCTGACGACCTCCTGGGACTCTGTGCACACCTTCAGTGGTTCTTCGCCGGTTTAAGTCTCCAGGGAGAGCAGAATGTGCTGCACAGCACAGCCCCTGTGCATAAAACTGGGTGCAACCACCTCTTCCCAATGGAATGAAAGCACTTCATCAGGTCCTGGTGATGGAGGAGGAGCAGCTCGTCAGAGAAATGTTGTGGTTCTTCTGCCACTGTCTAAACAAGGTCACGAGGACTACTCCTTTGCCTTATTAATGCTCCTTTCAGTGTGCCACATTCGGTCCGGCCAGAGATTCCTGGATAAAGTTATTCAGAACACAGGACTCCTCTGTGCCTTGTGCATTAAAGCAGCAGCATGTAGTACATGGCTGGCATACACAGCTGCAGGAATGCTGATCTAAATCACTTGTGCTCACCCCGAGTTTACTTTATTCTGCACACCCTGAATTGTCTTCTCCTGCCAGCAGTCAACAAAAATAGAAAAATGCAAACGTGGCTGTTTTTAAAACCTCAATTTTGCTTTCACCAATATTTGCACAGAACATGGTTTCATGATGGGATAAATAAAAAGAGACCTACTACCTGCACAATTCAGTGAAGATACAAAGTTTATAGGACAGAGCGTGACCTGAAACTTAACTTTTTTTACCATGTTAAATTCATGACCATTCATGTCTGCTTGTTGATGCTTATCTACTTTCCTTAAATATAATTAAATAATTGTGTTGTGTCCACTAACACAAAACAAACTGCTGGAAGTTCACCTGCCTTGCAAAATTAATTGCAAAATATCTCTGGGATTAAGCAGTTTGATTTAACTAAGCTGGAAACAACTGAAAATATTTTCATTTAGTCCCAAGCCATCATGACACTGTGTACATCAGGAAATACTAGTATCATGATCAAAGTGTTTGGGGTTTAGATCTATTAAGTTATGTGTGCTTATTAAGAAATTCAGCAATGTAGTACAGCATAGACATCCTAACTGTGACAGTCCTTTCTCAAGTTAAAGCAGTCAAATTACTCCCTTGCAAACATGTAATTTTAAATTTTATTCACCCTACAGGGTGAATAACTGGTTAAACCGTTAGCTGGCTACACAAATACCGCATGGCTTAAATTCAGATTCTTACAAAGGGAAGGTAGAGATGTTCTCAGTGTCAATAGGCCATGACTTCCACAAAGCTGGTGCACAGTAGCTGAGAGAGTGACCACCCACGGTGACACATTTTTACACTGAAGATGCAAGGAGGCCTACTCCAATGACCTTTCCTGGAGACCAGGAGAATAAGGCTCAGTAATTCAGGATTTAGCCATTCAGAGAAGGTTTTTGGTCCCAGTTAATAAAGAGTCTCACTAATCCAAAAGCTACAAACCTAACAAGATTCCTGATCCAGCAGCGACTATGGTTCAGGGAGGAGTTGGGATTTTGCTTCGTTTGATGAGGAATTTATGCTGCTTTGAGCTCTGTTTGCAAAAGCCCTTGGATACCGAGGCTGTGCTCCCTCAGCCTTTGGCACCACACACCCCTGAGCTCACAGGAGCCTCACAGCCCTCTCAGAGTCCACAAATTTCCAGGAAAGAACAAGGCAGGAGAAATTTTCACCTGGTCAGCACACTCCTTGTCGTCCCGTGGCTGAAACATGCCCGTGCACTGTAGCCCGCTGGTAGCCACGAGCAGGCGTTCGCACACATCCCTCCTGCAGGGGAGAATTACGGCCAGAAATATAATGTGTTATGCAAACAACTTAGTCGCCCAAAGAGCTTTGTAAATGCATAATAAGCAGATAACACAGAGCAATAAAATACACTTTACTGGAGCAGCGAGGAAACACGCAGCCTTTCCATTCTGCCTCCAGTGCCCGAGCAGAAGCAGCCTGGTGAACCAGGTCAGCCAGCCCTACAGAGTTTTGCATAAGAATTTCACACAAGTATACTATCTAAACCATTTCCTTAGGACATCTTCTGTTGCTGAGATCACCGAGCCAGAAAGCACAATAATTCGAGGGAGGCTCTTTTGGAAGGTGGGCATTGGGGGTGAACAGTTTAAAGAAAAAGGAGGTTTTCTAGTCTTTTGAGGGGACAGAACATTCGGTGAGGGTGCAGCTCAGAGAAATAGTACTGCAGCTGGGCTTTTGGAGCAGCTTTCAGGCCAGGCACCCTTTCAACCTGCTGAAGAGCAGCACTGGCTGCAAAAAAGATCATTATACACTGTGAGTATGTGTATAATCATAGAATCACAAGATGGTTTGGGTTAGGAAAGACCTCAGAGAACACCTCATTCCACCCCCCTGCCCTGGGCAGGGATACATTTCCACTATCCCGGGCTGCTCAGAGCCCCATCCAAACTTCAACACCTCCAGGGATGGGGCATTCTCAACTTCTCGGGTCACCCTGTGCCAGTGTGCATTTATGCACATAAAAATAAAAGCTAATCCTAGTCTTTCTAGGAAGAAAAGTGTCCTGCCTAACCTGTGAAACATGCCTCTGTTCCTTCAAGGCTTAATTCGAGATATTACCCACAGCTATAAAGCAGTGAGGAAAACCAAGTACCGGGATTATTTGAGCCATCAGGTATGACACAGTCATGGCTATTTAGAAGTAATCACACTTCTGGCAATTTACAGATATTACCCCCTCCTCTTTCCAGGGGCATAGAGATAATAATAAGCTATATATTCTGAGAGAAAAAGAGAGTGTGTCTGAGCAGGTACGTGTATATTTCTGAATGTCTTTTCTGCTCACCCTTAGTCAAAAAAGAGGGTGAGACAGTATGTGCTGACCTGCAATTTCAGGGCAACAGTGTTCCCTCAAACTTTTACAGCATTTACATTCCTCAGTGGCACATTAAAAAGTCTCTCATTCTTAGCAATTTAATAAAATAACAAATAGGAAACTAGAGAGAAAAACAAAGCAAGAAATGAGCTTCGTCTTGATAAAACAAGATCAGAGCCAAAACCTCTCCAAGGCCACAATTGCAGACAAATGTAACAAAACGAAAAACAGTGGTATCGAACTAACCCCCAGATTTTCTGGGAATCAATTGTGTAACCAGGCAGCAACTGAGAGAAGAATCCTTGACCTCAGAGAAGGTGCTACCAGCAAGAGAGGGAGCAAGGGAGTGAGTTTGTGGCTGCTCATGGGTGGGTGTTTCCACAGGAGCCTGTGTTTGTGTGCTGGAGCACACAAATGAAAAATTAGAGTGACAGCTAAAAATGCCAAAGGCAACCCAAGGAGACAAAAGGGGAATAAAGAGAATGGAAAAGGAGTAATGGAAAACTCAATCAGTGGTGATATGGGGAGAAATGGAAACAACTGAGACTTTTGAACTGGGTGAAACAGAAGATGAAGTAAAGGGCAGAGGCAGAGAAACAGAAAATAGATATTATTTGGGAGAATATTTCCACCCATTCTCATTTTATTTTCTCCTAATGACTACCACCCTTTCTGAGACAAACCCAGCTATAATGACTTTTTCTTATATAATACCTCTTTTCCTTCCTGATCCACAAGATTGCTTGCTTGCTATCTTACCAGTGTGCATGCAAAGGAAGATTTCTGAAATTGTTTTCCTGCTTCAAGTGAACACCTCATAACCAGAAACAGGCTGAAGAGAGGCAAAAGCCCTGCTCTGGAGAGCATCATCTTATATAATCATAATGTCAGTAGATCTAAATTCAAATTATGTGACCTGAATCACAACTCTAAGCTGTGAAGACAAATCTTTGCCTCCTGAGTGATGGGCATGAGAAATTCCAGACTGCCATTCTTCAGTCCACCGTTAGAAAGCAATCTGTAATCTTCCTCTTTTCAAGCTATGGCTGGATACTGCCTTCCCAACCAGAACAACAAGGCACCAGCTGAAAACAAATCAATTAAAATAGCTGAAATTAAGTAAGAAAGTACAAAACAAAGCCATTCTTTGAGCAGAGGAACCACTTGGGGGGAGAAAAGGAAAAAAAAAAAAAAGAAGAAAAAGAAAAAAAAACCTTTTCCAGTCAAATCTTCTAGGCTAAGAGGAAGAAAATTTATTCAGTTTTCTGAATTCAAACACACTGTGTAAGTGTGCTTTCTCTCCGAATGTCATTGGAGAGCAATTATCTTTTTGAGATTTCAGCCCTCAAAAATGGAAGGAACATCTAAAATGTGCAACTTTGTCTCCCCCCTCCCAGTTCCCCCCACAACCAAATCCTACACCCTCAATTAATTCTTGGATATAAAATACAATCATAGGCAGCAAGATGGCTGGTGTTGAAAGAAACATAGCTGAGGTCACAGCTCAGCAAGTCCAGACTTTTAATCAATTATCTGCTAAGTTTTTTTTAGAAAAGATTCCAAAGTCAGTGAATACTTTGCACGCCTCAGCTCAGCTGTATTAACCTGGCCCAAGTAAAGGAGACCAAATTGTGAGTACACAGAGGCACTAACAAGAGCATTTAAACTTGCTGAAATCTGACTTTTCACCACTGTTTGACAAGAAAACATAGATTTTGTTGGTCTGGTTTATCAATTCTTCATCTCAAGGAGGCACTTTTATATCACCAACTGCTTCCCTGTTCACAAGTAGGTGGATATTTCTTCTAGCAAAATTGGTTTATTGTTTTGGGCTTGGAGAAGCATGATAAAGCAGAAATCTCTCTAATCAGTACGGTAACTCAAGGAAATGTTATTGCAATATCTGTTTTGCAGATTGGGAAATATTATATTGACCTGGCAGAGCAGAATATAATATTTTGTTGCAGCAATGTTTTGCCTATAATTTCAGCTGAGGTGATATCTGAATATGAAGCAGATGAATATAAAAATGACTGATGCACATATATCTTAGCTTAAACACTACCGAGTAACACAGACATTAAACTGCTTTTTGCATAATCTCCCTTCTAGTAAACGTTTTTGCAAATAAATCTTAATAAGAGAAATAGAAACACAAAAATTACATATTTATCATTTACTCTTTGCTTTACTGACAATTCACTTTCTCAAAATGAATTGCTCACACTCAACTTGGTGTTCTCTTTTAAACAATGAAGAGAATTTTCATTCACCAGATATACTGAAAATTATGCACCCCAATGAACTCCGCAAAAATAATACAGGAGATTTTCACCAGCTCCTGAATTCAAACCCATGAATTTCTGATGTTTATGGTATCACTTAATGATGAAAAAATTTCATGGAAGATTTAAGTTTAGTGCAAATGTAGATGGAAGTAGAGATAATCTCTTGGTGAAAGGAGCCATGTGATAGACAGGATACAGCAAACTTCTGAGCAGCTTGGCCTGGTACCTTCAGGAAAGGCTGCTGCTTCTAGAAATATGGTCTGAGATAATCTAGGAGGGTGTTTAGAGATCTGAAGAGAGATCCAGTTTCTTTGAAGGAGAGCCGGTGAATGTTGCAATGCCGTTACTTCTGAATGATGTTGATCAAAGTCAATAAAGAAGTCATCTGGGCAGTGAGCTGGTGTTCAGCCATGCTTAACTCTTTGTTTTTATTTCATTATTCTCCTCCCAGTCATTTAGAGACACAGGATGGCATTTAGGGATGTTACAGGGTGTGTGAAAGGGTTAAAAGGACTGTTTGGGATGCATAACCACATCTATTGAAAGCAGATGAATCCCATTACCACCCATCAGAGCAAGCTCCTGCTTCTGCTCTGTGGGTGAAAGTGCTCCAGTTTGGAAGATGAAAATTTAGAAGGGAGAAGGATATAAGTAGCCAGGATGAGTGTTCCACCTGATATGAGCAGTTAGGAGAAGGAATGACAGCGAAAGGAGGTAATATATGCATCTTCCACAGCACTCCGTCGCTTGTTATGGAAACCTTGTTAGCAGATGAAAGTGACAGGTGAGGTTTAGCACTGTGAAAAACCAGCACAAACATGGTATGATGACTGCCAAGGCAGGGGAATGGAGCAATCTGTGAACAGGCTTGGAATCCACAAATAAAACAGGTACTGTTTTGTTCTTAAAATCCAAAGACAAGCAGAAGCACAGAAAACTACCAGACCAGGAGGGAGGAAAAAGTAGAAAGAAAAAGGAGATGTACATTTAAGCCCTTGGCCTGTAATAGCAATGGGTACTCAGAGAACAAAAAAAAAAAAAAGGAAAAAGAAAAAAAAGAAGAGGCATAACATGTCACCATGCACTGTTTACATCACTTACATTCATAGTAAATGACCTTTCCCACGAATAAAATGCCTTTGAGCCTGCCCATGACTAATTTCTAATGTTGTTGTGATTTTAACCTTGGCAGTACAGGGAAAATGGTCACAGCAGACTCCAGTTCCAAGGGAGCAGAAACAGCTTTGCTTCACCACTGTGACAATCTCGTTTTTAAACCAGCCTGAAAATTATCTCAGCTACCAAATTCATTTAGGGAAGTCTCAGCAATTCATGGCACGAAGGAATAGTTCCACAAAAACTACTAGCATGAGGGCTGTGAATATCTGCTGTTTCTGTTGTGTAGGAGACCCAGATTCATCTGCAAAGATCCCTCACAGTGGTGTAATCTTCACAAGTCAGAGTCGTGTTTGTCTGACACACAGCAAGAAGAAAGCATGGTGTGCAAGACCAACATTTACTCCTTTACTTTGGCTCCTCTCAATTCTTAATCCTTTTTTCAAACTTGAAAATTAATTTGCATAATTTTCTGCTCCAATGACTTTCAAGGATTAATTGTCCTCCTGAAAGGGACGGGAGCAGTTTTGACATAAATGGGAGGCAGGAAGACAATAGGGGAGCCTGTAAATTTCTGATCTCCTCCTATGACATAAGTACAAGGAGTATCCAGTATAATACACTGAGATGGCCAAAATCCACTTCATTTCACTTCCTGTCACCCTGACCCTCAGCAAGTCTTCACATTTAAGGTCATTCTTGTTCAGTCATTCATTTTGTGCTTGTTGCACATGAGGTTCATCAGTCACTTCTTGCTTCTACTCTGAGGGGAATCTGTTTTTTTACACACAATATTTTCCTGGCATTACCCTCAGTAACAGTGGAAGATCACCATTACTATGTACAGAGAGAAATAACAGAGATTATCTCAGCCGTTCCTTGGTGAAACCTCTCCTTCCATTAAGCCCATGCACTTTTCTCCTCTCAAAACCCATCAGAAATGCACAAAACGGAGAAATGCACAACCCTCACACTCTCCCACAGCCTGTCTGTTCCTCCTGTCATAAGATGTCTTTTCACAGATCACTTTGTCTGTCCTTCTCTACACTTTGCAATTTTTCCCCCTGTTTTTGGGAAAAAGCAGGGAACAAACACATGCCACCAGCAGGCACCCAGCTATGACTTGGCAGCAGCCCTAGCTTAGGTGAAAATATGTTGACATCTGTCAGTTTAGGACCTGGCCTCATATTTTCAGCCTGGAGGTACCTAATCCAAAGTCTTCTAGGTAGCCGTCAGGATGTCACAATGTCCATAGCTGGCTCCAAAATGACACATCAATCAGCAGAATCAAAATAACATGAATTTTCCATGATTACGTGAGATACAGATAATTATGGTCAAATCTGCATTGCTTCTCATGGTAATTATAAGGATTAACATACTATTATGATTACAGAGTAACTGTGTGGATGTCGTATTACCAATATTATAGGTTTCCTCTGAGAAGAAAGCTGAAATGGATGACCTCTAATCAACAGGGAGGCCAAACAGTCTTAATGTGCCATAGGAGAAAAAAAAAAATTGAAATCTGAACTATTTCAAATCAGGGTTGTCCTTCAGAGTCTGTAAAACAAAGTAATGGAGATTTTCCTCTCCTCTCCTCTCCTCTCCTCTCCTCTCCTCTCCTCTCCTCTCCCCTTTCTCCATCCCATTCCCTATGAAAAATTATCTCCACTTTTATTTCTTCCCATACAATGCTCTCCATGAAAGGTATCTCACCTGAGATCTGTTTTCCCCAGAAGTGCTGGTCTGCCCTCAAGCTCTCATGCTTCAGCAGGTGACTTCCCATCTGCTGGGCTAAGGTAAATGTCTCTTAGTCCACACCAGGGGAAGTCCAGTTCAGCTTAGCACAGTCCACTACGAGGCAAATCCTGCCAAAGTAATTGCCATCCTGACAGAGAAAATCCTGTTTTATCAGTTGTGACTCGTCTCTAACCCCTCACTGGTTGCCAAACTGAGTACTATGAAAACTGCCAAGTAATCAGCCTGCAACTGAGTTGAGCTATGCTTACTCAGTGGGGAACTAGAAAACTAAAATATGTCATCATCTTTGAGGTATCCAAAATTCATGAGCAAGCCCACCCGAAGGCCTGAATAATTTTAAGCACATTTTTTCATTCTTCATTTGCTTTCTGGTGTGAAGGCCTGAAGAGGTCAAATTTTTGAATTTTTACAACCACTAGGACTAGAAACAGTCTTTCCTTTTTTCTTTTCATTGGAATCAGGGACAATCCTGCCTTCAATAGCTAAATCTTTGAATTTGAAATTCTAAACCGTGCTTCATTGTCTACATGGTAAACAGCCCCTGAAATACCATTGAAAGACACCTCCTTGTCAGCAGGCTTTGCAGAGAAGCTTCCAGAAAGGCTGGGAACTTCCCCTCTTCTCTAAAGGATGATAATGGCACAAAGAAACCCACTCTGCTTTCAGGCCAAGGAAACACAACACTGTTGCAGGGGAACCCTCATGGTTGGGTTGGATTTTATTTCCTTCCCCCTGAATGCATAAAGGCACTTGCAGAAATGTTTTAAGATGTTCATTTGGCATGAGCCTTGGCTCGTTTCTACCAGAACACCATGCTCCCAGGGTGTCTTTCATATGCCATGTATTTGATCAAGCTCCCCATCCCTAGGAAGGATGTTTGTGATCAGCAGGGAGCTAGATGGGGGCTCAGAAAGAGAGGAAAAGGTCTGCTTTGGTTAACAGTAGCAAGCAGGAAATCTATGGGTTTGAAGATGGCAACCTGATGCTTTCCAGGTGGCTTTTACTGAGAGGAGGCCTGGAGTGCTCACCAGAATTTATCAGTTGCCAGTTACAGAAGTTAATTTTGTTCAGAGGAGGAGAGACATGCCAAGGGGAACATATGGCACAATAAACTCCTGGTGGGTGGAATGTGGAATGCATTTTTGGACTGAATGCCAGAAAAAGCCATGATACGCCTGAGGGCTTGCAAAGCGTTTTGGTGGGACCTGCTCTTCATGTTGGCCTTTTTGTTTCTCCAGGCTACAGCTCTAATGCTTTCCATCCAATTTTTTTCCCTACCTTCCCTCAAAAAAAAAAAAAATCTTGATTTGTTTGACTCAAAAGACAAGATTTTTAAGTCGCTCTCTTAGGGTTTTTTGGCAATGTAAGAGCAGATGTGCTAGATTAGACTGCAAATCCCCCCCGACTCAGTGTTGTGTCCATGGGAGGAAACAGCACCAGTTGCCTGGGGCAGGGTGGAAGAGCAAGGAAAGCATGTGACACTCCTCACATTCCACTTTCCTAGGTCCTTCACAAAGCTTGCTTTGTGTCCTTCAGCAGCATTCCCCAGCTGGATTTCACTGCACACCCAGATGAGGAGGGGCAGCTCATGAGCGAGAGCCACCAACCTGCTCCTGTTGATGGCTGGTGCCTGCTTCACCTTCAGCAGCCAGAGGGGAAACTTCTCAGCAAGGGTTGGGAGTTGCTTTTGGTTTATACAAACTCATTATATTTTCTTGAATTCTTTTGAGCTGCTTGTTTCCTGGTCATTCTCCGTGGATTGTCTCTCCCCAAGAATTCCATTTGTCCCACTCTTGGAGGCTGTCATTAACTCTGACAGCCCTGCAAGTCTATTGTTCCTCCAAACATTACTTTTGGGAAAAGACTTTTTCCTTGTGGACAACATGTTGCACAAGTCTAGGGAGAATTAGAGCAGAGAAAGTTGTTTAAGAAGTTAAGTTTGCAGTGCCAGTAAGCAGCCTGCTTGCTTATATTTTTGTAATTTCTGCTGCTTGCTGCAGAGCTCTGTAGGCTACAGAGCCTCTTAGGCAGGAGCTTCCACAATACAACAAGTACTTCTGGCTTTTTCACAGCTCCTAACACATGGTCTGCCAGTTTAATTTAGGTTGAGCAGCACCTCACTGCTTGCATAATCACGCCCGAATTCAAAGGTGGCAGAAGCAAGTCCTGGGGACAGTCACAACTTATCACCCACTCAGATCCTTGCACTTCCATCCCTGATGCCTCATAATGTCATAAAGAGGTGCAAGCACTCAAGAGCTCCTGGACATAATGGCCAAACACAGCCATTATGTGATAGGCGCCCTTCAAGGTGTGCATGAGATGTTCTTTGCAATGTCACCCGAGGCCACCCTTTTGTAGACTGCACATAATTGTCACTTCCATGCTTTTGTCTTGTTTTCTCTGCTCTGGACACGGCCTGCTGTCTGAGCAAGGGGATTTCATGGGAGATGAGACAGCACAAAGAGGCCACAGGCTCTGGTGGTACCAGCCCTACAGCTGAGACCCAGCCTAGTAGGACCAGACCCTCAGCTGGCACAAACCAGTGTTTTGAGTAGGAGTGAGATACGAATTTCCACTGCTACTATACCAGCCTGGAGAATAGGAAAAAAATAATTTTTAGTTACTCTAGTAACATTGAACCAAAAAAAGGGGTCTGAAACCAGTGAAATCTGCGTTATGTTGTGCAAAGTGGATTACTCATGCTCAGCTTCAGCTGAACACTGATCATATGCACCAATATATGCCCCTCACTGACAAGGAAAAAAGAGACTGCAGAGAGTGGTTTACTCTATAGTCTACCAGATGTAACCATTGAAAATGCATGACAGTGTCACTGGTCCTAGAGGTATTGATGATCATCCAAAGGAACATCTGCTATTTCACATCGGGGAGAAAAAAGAAGGGGATCTGTATGACCGAGGTCTGCACTAAAATGTACATACTTGTTTCAAAAAACCCGATTTACTGCCCAAACCAAATCTTCAGGTGGTGCATGCTGGCAGACGTCTGCCAAAGCCAAAGGAGTTGTACTGATTTCTACTCACAAACCACATAGTCTGCTGAGGAGAAATATGGGCAGAAGCCTCCTTCCTCTACACCAACTCTGCACCATGGCATTTGCCGCCTCTCAGACCTTTCAGGGACATTCAGGTTGCTGGAATGCCATTCCAGCTACTGCATTCCAAGGTCTCCAGGCTGGCAGAGACTTGCTGAGAACCTACAGCAGACTCTAAATGATAGGGCTGTCCAGCAGGGCTGCACTCCCAGGAATGTGTTCTCCTAAACCAGACAGAACCAGGAACCAAGCTCATGAATGCTCTCAAGTGCAGCACTCCAGCAACCACAGACATTTCAAGGCACTTGTGCAGGGCAGCCACAGCCCTGTGAGTGTCTCAAGGAATTGAGGATGCAGGTGAACTTCTGAATCTTCTGAGGCTGAGAAAATACCTTCTTTGTGGGCACATACACAAAAAAACCCCCCAAAAAAGCCAAACAAAAGCCCAAACAAACAATAAACGAAAGAAACAACCAGGGGAAAAAAAAAACCCTAAACAAAACACCAGAGAAAACCACACCAGCACTAAGTCTGGCCTTGGATAAATTGCAAAATGTCTTCTTATTATAATTACCAAGATCCCTGAGGGTGCATATAATTGAATTAAGGGGTGTCTCTACTTGCATACTTAGTGGCTGTAGAGCTGTCTTCAGCTTCAGTCTGTGGTCCCGTAATCAGTGTCCAGAACATGCACAAGACGCCTTTTAATTTGGTTATAAGTAGCCCTTGGGGAACCGTAGAATTAAACAGTATCATAAGGCTCTAAACATGGTCTGTACAAGGGCTAATTCCACGCTCCCGCTCAATAGAGGATTTCTCAGCCTCATCAAAGTTTTATGCTAAAATTTTGGCTAATATTTTGAAAGCATGTTACTTCGTTTGACCTAAATGACTTTTGCACATGTTCATTTCCATTTTACTCTATCAGCCTGTTTAACATAATAGCATATTAACAGTACATTTGAAAGAAGAGTCAGTGGTTTGGAGCCAGTCCAAAGCAGTCACAGCAGCAGGAGAGAGCAATAAGAGTTTTGAAGAAGGAAAATCAGACTTGAGTCCCCATAATTTCTTTGCAAAATGCAAATATCCTTGTGCACAAGGGATGTTTTGGCACAAGAACATAATGCTATTTGTACCAGATTACCAGATTATTTCCTGAAAGATGGTCCCTGAGAAGACCAGACTGCTGCAAATGGCACTTCACAACTGGAAAGTGCTGATAAAGCAAATACTTGAAATTATTATGTCTTTTAACATGTGTGCAAGTAGTACAATTTTATATGGCATTGTTCTATACCATTCCAATATATCCATTCAACAGCATGTGTGTGGACAGGCAATAGACACAATTATTGGAACCCCAAGTCATTAAACTTTTGTTATTAAATCTTGTTATTTATAACTTTGCCAAACCCAACCTTACTTATTCCATAATATTCTTCAGTGATTATCTGCCTGAATTGAATTTATTTTATTTTTATTCTTTATTGAATGCAGACTAACTCAGTCATTTCCAAAAGTAAAATTGTTAATCTTTTAACAGTGGTTAGATTGAGAGTGTTGATACTCACCAAAGAGGTAGAATATATGGGTAAAAAAGAAGAGTATTTCACCATTTAAAATAGAGTATGCATTTACTTATGAGGGGTTAGTGGTTCATAAACTTAAAATGACAGAATTCACCAGACAACCCAAGGAACAGAACAATTGAAGTGAATTTGGGACATCTGTACACTTTTGAGCCTTGCAGATGTTGACTAGCGTTGGATCATAAAGCAAAACAAAAGAGGAGGGAAAGTGTGCCTGGATGGAGCTTGCATACAATGGCTGTTGTGGAAAGCCTTATTTCCAATAAAAAAGCCAAACTGAGAAAAGTTTTTCTGCAAAGACCCTCTTTACAGACCAGCCAGGAAGCAGCACTGATGACAAGGAAAACCTGATATTTTTATCTGGATTTCCCACAATTTGCTGCCTGTTCTCAGCGCCTCACATAAACCCCAAACAACACCAAAAAACTGTGGTTCAACAGCGGCATATTTCTGCTGAAGGATGATGCACACAGGTAGTTTTTTGTGTGTGCTGGCAGCCCAGAAAGCCAACCCTGTCCTGGGCTGCATCCAAAGCAGGGTGGGCAGCAGGGGAGGGGGGGTTCTGCCCCTGTGGTCAGGTGAGACCCCACCTGCAGAGCTGCCCCAGCCCTGTCCCAGCACAGGAAGGAGCTGGAGCTGCTGGAGAGAGTCCAGAGAAGAACCCAGGATGAGCAGAGGATGGAGCAGCTCTGCTGGGAGGAAAGGCTGGGAGAGCAGGGATTGTTCAGCTGGAGAGGAGAAGCTTTGGGCTGAGCTCATGGCCCCTTCCAGTGACTGAAGGAGCTTCAGGAAAAATGAAGAGAGACAATTTACCAGGGCCTGGAGTGACAGGACAAGGGGGGAATGGCTTCAAACAGGAAGAGAGTAGGTTTAGATCAGATATTAGAACAAAATTCTCCCTTGTGGGGGTGGGGACATCCTGGCACAGGTTGCCCAGAGAAGCTGCTGGTGCCCTATGGTTTGCTTTTCTGTTATTCGTGGGATTTGTGGAAGCAGGTAGAGAGGTCAGGCAGACAGGCTCCAAGATGGCGAAGAGAGCACTTTATTTACAAGAAGTTCCTTTTATACACAGTAATAAACAATTGTCTATTGGCCAAAGCCAATCCACCCCCAAAGACCTATTGGTTATGGCTCGTACACCTCTAACACTAAACACAGAGATTAAGAAAGTACAGTTTATCTATATTCTCCATGAGAGAGAAAGAAAATCCTAAAACACTGCAACTACAGTGCCCCATCCCTGGAAGTGTCCAAGGTCAGGTTGGAAGGGACTTGGACCAACCTGTTTGTGCCAGGGGTTGGAACGAGATGGTCTTTAAGGTCCCTTCAAACCCAAGCTGTTCTGTGATTCTGTGATTCTGTCACAGCTCAAGAGCAGCAGCCCGGTGCAGCACTTGAGCAAAGGATGCCAACAGAGCACTAAGAACCCACAGAAACTCGTGTGCACCCAAGGGCACAACAGGGCTCTTAAGTTTTCTTCTGAACCAGCACAGGATGAAATTGGCAAAGCACCATGGAGCTCATAAAGTCCAGCCCAGGGCTTACTGTAAATCAGAGAATCTCACGAGAACAGCTGCTCCAGGCTGCTCTGTGAATCACAGAACAATCCATGACAGTCAGAAAACCCAAACCACCAGAACCTACTTGCTGGCATAGGGAGAGGCGAGGGCAGAAAAGCAGAATTATGCCACTATTTTAGGTACAAGTACAAGCAGAGAATTTATGAAGTATGAGCCTCTCTCTGGACATAGGAAGTAGTCCAAACTCTACACTGTGGAAGAAAGAAAATTTTTTCTGTCAAGGTCCTCTTAAAAAAGTGAAAGATAATTACCATGCACAAATACAAATTAGTAAAACAGTGCAATATATATCAAAACTATGGAGACAGAAGCAGAACTTTCGTTTATTCTTTTGCTGTTTGCAAGAACACCAGAATGGCCATATCAGTAAAATGTCATAGGGAGGTGTTTTGTGGGTAGAAAATAGCTGTCCTGTAATTCCCACCTAATTATGCAGGGTTGCAAACATCCTTACCACAGTAAAAGAACCATTGTTCTTTTATCAGATTTCTACTCTCAGCCTTAGTTCAGGACTTAGAACAGGCTTGGTAGATAACACCTGTGTGAATGAGAACCACGTCCTTGAAGCCTCATAGAAAACCCTGTGTGCAAGGTCCCTCAGCCTAAATGCCCTGCACAGCTCTGCTTATCAGCTTTCTAACCCATTTCTTTGTGCAGGAATCAGAGCGGTTCATGGGAACTTTGCAGATGGTCCCTCCCAAGGGAACAACTAATTGCAAAAGAGGAACTCTTTTCCTGTCAGCTTTATGACTTGAAATAATATGGGCAAACACACCAACCATCCTCCTCCGGTTGCTAAGAGATCTTAAATTCTAGGCAGTGAAATGGCACAGCGAGGTGTGTGGCTCCGTGGTGCACTGTGAGTGGTCCCATGTGAGGTGATGTTATACTGACTAAGCTCTGGAGCTGCTCAGACATTTTCTTTTGACACAACAATTTTTCCCCAGGAAATTCCAAATCATTGGCACAGAACCTGCCCGGAGATTGCGCTGACATCAGCACGAGATATTTGAGAAATACTCCTGCTTTTAACTTCAGCACAAACCTTCGTGAAGGAAACTCACATCTCCTTCCCTCCTCTTCTCTTTCCCTCTTTCCCCTGCAGCTTCTCCATCCGTAAGTCAGCTGTGTAACACAGTCTGTTTTGAAATGCCTTCTCCCAGCCACCAAAACCCAAGCTCTTGGATACTTCAGGTTCCATTTTTTGGGGGATTTTCCATGTCTGTGTGTTGCTCTGTCCACTCCAACTCTCAGCACCGAAAGATAAACAGGGAGCTGAAGGTCCACCTCCCAGTCAGATGGTACACACATGGAAAATAATTCCTCACTGACACAAAAGCTGATTGCCCAACAGCAATCAAAGCAAGGAGCAGCCAGATGCAAAATGGGAAGGCTGGCTGGTCCGCCAAGGCCAATATCTACCTGACCTTAATTTTTCCTCTCCACTGGTGTAGGCAGGTTTACAGCTGGTTAGCCCAGAAATGTGCCAAGCAGATAACCAGGTGCATGCAGGGAGTGTCAAAGTCAAATGTAAACACATGTGACAATTGTTTGTGACCTGAAAGTGGTCAGGAGCAGCCATCAGCCTCCAGGAAATGTGAAGGGAAGACACCCTGGCATTTGATAGCCTTGTATTTCAAGGCTTGAACAGCAGGAGTGAAAAATAAGGAGCATTAGGATGTAATTAAGCAATAAGAGGAGGCAGAGGCTGGGAAAATAAGACCATACATAAATAAGGCCTAAAATAAGAAACACCTCTCTGCAAATTTCCCTTCTTCACTTGGATGGTGCCCCTTTCCCAGCTCTTCACCACAGCTGAACACTGACCTCAAAACAGCCATGCCTAGTGGTCATTCCCATCATCATACCTGTAAGGACTGGGCTCTACCTACCCCAAACTACTGTAGGTAAAATAGCAAAGATATGGGGAGAAGTGAGGAGCTGCTCCCACTCTCCAGGCTCAGGGATTTTTTTTTTTCTTAAGGCATTGATGGAATTCAGAAACAGCAGAGGCAGAAAAAATTGTGTCAACATTAAAAACTTCCAAGACCCTATTATTTTGGAAAAGATGTTTTCCTTGCCAAATACACACTTAGTTGCACTTAAACTATTGAAAATTAGGAAAAAAAATAAAGATCTGTGGAGATGACTGTCAAGATTAGGTAAGCACAAAGGAGTTGTGCTGGCCTTCAGCATAGTTTGAAGGGGCTAGCAGTGAAATACAGAATAAACTCTGCAGGAGATCTGCAGGTGCACTTCTGCCTGACAGGACAAAAAGTGTTTTCTAGATGTAGAAGATTCCCTTGCTATAAAGGCCACCAAAAACTGTTGTAGCATGAGCATGAGAAGGCTATACTTACTCTTGCTATCACTTTTTAATTTGCCATATTCAGTGGTCTATAGCAATATATACTGGAACAGTACACAACAATGTAAAGAAATTGGGGAGCAACTTGCTGGCCACTTCTCCTAAAGTAACATTTACATGGTACAGATTCTTAATTTCCATGTAACACAGCAGAGCATTTTCATTTTTGCATCACTCATTAATTACAGACAAACCCCCAAAAGAGAGAAGAAGAGGCATGTTGCTTGTTAGTTCCTTCATCTGCATTTCTTACCATGGCATCAGGAATAGTCAATTGTCATGGATTAATATGGAATTATGGTTTAGATCCCCCACTCAAGCTGCTGTTGTATGTTTGCCACTGTGTTTCCATACAACAACAAAGCCTCTGTAGGGTCTGGAGTGTCTTCCACGTGTGTGCCATACGAGAACCATAATGAAGTTACTGTTCTAACTCAGAAGAAAACTGAGATGACAGCTGAAAAGAAGTGTCCAGTGTTTTCAGCAAAACCTTTTCTCAGTCATCATTAGGGATCTCCCCCAGTTTTTCCAGTGGAAGGACTTTTTGGTGTGTGCTGTCTCCAGGTTTTGTTTCACATCTAACGTGAAGACATGCAAATAACTACTCTAAAAGAGAAGGGCACCGTACAGTTTGCTTTAATTTACTTGTAAAAAAATATTAAAAAATAAAAATCAAAGCAGCCAGCTGGTGCCATTCCAGTAAGCAGAAATTGACCATTATTGAGGAAGCACAACAGGAATGTGCACACACGTTCACATTCACTTTTCCTACACCTGGGTGAGAGATCCTGACCCCACAGCCACGCAGTCACAGAAACCTCACACCTCACTCTCAGTGTATCATTAGGAATATCAGGATTATAAATTATTGTTACTTGAGGAACACACTGAAAACTGTAGTAAATAAAATTCTCATGTGGTCGTTCATGACTCCTTAATTTGCTCTTGTAGTGGTTTTCTCCTTTGCAGTGAATGCAGTTTCATTAATTAAATCTCATTTCTATTTTTTAAAAACAAAATACTTGCATTTGTCTATCCTCTCAATTTCATTAACAGATCTTAGGAGAAATATATGAAACAAGGCATCTGAAATTTCATACATAATTGTAACAACATTAAAAAATAAATAAATAAAAAAGATAGTCTTTACCAAAGAATCTTTAGTGGGAATTGGGTAATCTAGATCACACTGGGTAGCACTGATCATAAGATAAAGCAAGAGAGATCTTCAACAGCATTTTTAACATCAAGAAGAGAAAATTTTACAAGTCACAAGATGTTCTTAGGTATCTTTGATTTTTACTTGAATTGCAATCCAGGAATTAAAGAAAGTTTTTGAAAAATGCCCTTGATCTTAACCCTAGGCAGATATATAAATAGACTGATATGGACAGTAACAGCATAACCAAAAGATTACACTATTTCATGGAGCTGCTAAGCCCTTTACATGTCAAAAACTTTCAAACTTTAAACGAACACCTTGAAAAATTAATTTCTTCACAGTTCCTTATGAAATGATATCTTTTTTCCTTTAACAGAGCATTTTTTTCCCTCCCAAAAAGAGCACATTTGTCACATGTATCACACCCACCAAACTCCTTTCATCTTTTTTTGTCCTTGGAGGAGCAGCTGGGGCTGCCCCTGGATCCTTGGAAGTGTCCAAGGCCAGGTTGGACATTGGGGCTTGGAGCAGCCTGGGACAGTGGAAGGTGTCCCTGCCATGGCAAGGTGGAACTGGATGGGCTTTAAGGTCCCTTCCAACTCAAATCAATCTATGATTCTATGGCATGGGGTCTACATGGGTATTTGTAACTCAGGAAATTCTGTGACTTAAGGATTGGAGAAACCACAGCTGAGGTTCAACATCTCCTGACTTACCTGTTTATTAATGGTAAATGCAAAATCCTGTCTCTGCTGGGGCCACAGTTAAAAAAAATCCAGTGCAATGTAGCTCCACTCATGGCGGGACCATCATTCCTGAGTCAAACCAGAGAGGGGAAAAAAATTAGGATCCAATAGGATCAAAGATACTCTCTTGATTCCTGATTTCTTTAGATTTAAAGCTATCTATTTTCTTTATCACATTTATGGCGAACCAGCCCCAAGACTGTATTACTCCAAAATGGGTTTTTGCATTAAATCAGTAAGAAAATGTAGTAGCTGGATTTGTCTATAAGGTTTGATCTGCAGACATTTGGTCACGCATGAAAAGCATCCAAGAAGGAACTGGCAGAGCATAATGACATCATCTAACCAACTAAACCCAGCCTGAAAATACTATTAATATTTCCTGCCTTCAATTTTTTCCCCATAAATCCATGCTTTAAATATTCAATTTGAAATCAGCTTGCAATGAATATCCAGGGCAAAATTGTGGCCTGGTTGATTTCTTGCACAAATGCTCAAAATCTGATTGTAGGAAGTGAATGGGAATATTCCATGAACATCATTGAATTAAAACTGACTTTTGAATTTCAATGAACACTCTCAGACCTTTTTTTCCATTTGCTCTGGTATGCACATACCACTCATTCTTGGCTCAGAACTGCAGAGCTGAACACATTAGACATGGTGACTACTAAACATGGCTGGTCTTTGAATCCCTCCAAATTATAGATCAGGACATGAATACCCAAAAATTACTATAATTACAGAAATGTTGAACTGTACCTTTTTAAGTGTTTATACCTTTCAAAGAGATCTGCTGAGAAATACCCTGCATGCATGTATAGGAACAAGTGGCCTACCTTAGAATTTGACTTAAGTGCATTTTATAAACATTAAACCCCATCATTCTCAAACCAAAACACACTTTCAGTGGTTTCCACTCTAAACAGTTGTTTTCTGCACTAGTTGAAAAAAACAGAAATTTTTTAACGTGAATGCCGTGCATGCTGCTCCTCTGCATGAAAATGCTGATTACACTTCTCCAAGAAACCTCTGTGTAATGCTTAATTCTGTCAGCTATATGAAAATATTTCAGTCTGCAGGGGACATGGCTGTTCAAGGTGAGTTTCTGGAGCAGCATTGCCCTGTCATACACATGCACACACAGATTTCTGAAACCTTCCTCTGGATAAGCAGACTTTAAAATAATTCTCTCACCCTCCCAGTAGCCAAGGAAGAAGTTTGTGTTTACTGGTCAACTTATTTTCTTTGGTTCTCTAAATGGGTTTCCACACAGAGTTTGAGCATGCGTAGAAATCTGTAGAAATTGACAGATTTCTGCTTACAAACTTATTTTGCCCAGAACAGCAATGTTTTACTGTAAAGTTTTAATAATCAAAGTTTCAAAAAAAAAAGAATGGGTTGGCATGTCAACAACAGATAATGAAAACAAAATCTAACAATTTTTGTTTGAAGAGCTAGGACTCAGTAGGAACAGTTTTGACAAACATCAGGTTTCATTGTGTAATGGAAAATCTCACCTATTGTTTTCATTCCAATATTTAAGTTCAGAAAAAGCAGCTTGTTAGTTGGAGAATGCAATATAGTCTGTCTTTGACTAAGGTTTGACTATAATGAATTTCAGGGATTATTTCAAGACTACATCAAAGCATTGGATACTTTAGAAAGACAATGTTTTTCTAAGTCACTTCTCTGTGATAACCAAGAACTCCAAAATTACTGTTCGGTAAATTGCTGTACAATTGAAATATAAACCAAGCCTGCACTGGATATGCACAGAGGTGTGAGGAAAATGGGAGACAAGACAAGATGCTGCTTCCCCACCACAAGGACAGATATGGTCAAAAAGATTTGGTCAGATATTCCCCAAAAGAGCTGAGCTCCTGCCCACAGAAATCAAAACATCAAAGCTCTTATCCTGATAAGATAATGTTCCATTTTTCAGGTCAGGAAGTGTATGCACACTGAGAGCATCAAGCTTTGCAGAGGGGTCAAAGAGAAGCCAGGCAGGACCACCACGTGCAGAAGACAAAAGATGTGCCCTCGTTGAAGACTTTGCTGACTTATTTCTGTATGAAGCTGTAGCACCTTGAGTTCACATCTCCTCTTTGTTCAAAATAACTTCTTCCTGCAGAGGAGACTTTACACTTTCAGGCAATCCAGGAAAAAATAATTTCTTTAGGCTGGGATACTGATGGATGTGCCCACCAGAGCAGCCCCGGTGTCTGGTTGGCTTGGTTTTCTAATGTGGGTTTTGCTGCCACCACTGAGCTTTAGGAGTTCTGCAGCTCCTGAATTATTGGAGCCGGCTGGATTTTACCAATGTTCAGTAAGATCAGCCTTTTCAGAGGTGGGGGCAAAATGTTGTTATCTATCCTACCCCACTACCCTAAAACAAAGTCAGGAAAACCAAAACTATTCCTGTTAAACCTTCATTAAATCCTTTTTTATAAGACCTTCCAGTGGTGGAGACCCTCCAGCAGTTATAATCTATTCCCAGTTGTCTTCAGCAGCTCTAAGGGGATGTTTTGTAAGACTCTGCAGGCATCCAAGTAAAATACAAAAAAATTTAGTGTGTCGCTGTTGCAACCACACCGCGTGAGTTTAACCCACCCTAACTTCATAACTTAGGTATCTGTGTCTGCTGTTCCATGAGTTAAAGTAGAGTGGGGCTGATTGAAAATTAGAGGTATTTTCTGCAAAAGGGTTTAAAGCTGTTTTCACTTCAAAAAGCTTTAAAATTATAACTATAAAACAAACAAGCAAAGAAATTATTTAATTTCTCTCTGCACTTTATCATTGAAAATCACCAGAAAAGTTCAGAATAAGTTTTCAAAACCTACAAGATAATTATATATTACACAGAAAAATCCCAAGGTTTTGCTAAATTGAAATTATAAGTAATTTCTTAATTTTGATGAAAGCAAAAAATTGAGAGATGCAAACTTTTTAATAAAAAATTGTCAATATTTTTTCCCAAGTAGTTTAAATCACATTTACAAACAAAAAAAAGATGCAACAATAGCTCTTTTCATGAAGAACAGCCACCATCTGGTTTGTGTATTGAAAGGGGATGACTCAAATGAAGAAGCAACTGGTCACAGCAACAGTTCAGCAGGTTTTATGCAAAAATGAGAAATATGTGGGTAGGATCCAAACAGCTTTAAGGAAGAAACTGGCCTTGGTTTCTACCTCATCTAGACATGTGCAAGATGTACTTTTGCCAGTGCTGCTTCCTATATCAGTGGCCTACTGTGAAACTTCATTATGTTCATTATGGACATGTCTCCCTCTGTATTTTTATGTCCTTTCTGACCTCCTTGGAGACAAAAGCTGTGCATGCTATCAACAGGACTTGCCAAGCAGATTCCTGAAAGACTCAATTCCTTTTATTTTTTTGTTCCAGCATGAAAAGCAGTGACAGATTTTGGAGAAAATTTCTTCTGTAAGGTCTCATTAAACTTTCTTTTCTTTTTTTTCTTTCTTCCTTCTCCCCCCCCCCTCTTTTTTTTTTTTTTCTTTTTTTTTTTTAAATCTCTGCCCATGCCTTCTGCTCTGGGGGGAATCCATGAAGGGTTTCCTGCTCCAAGCTGCTGCAATCATAGAGAGAAACTATCTGACTTCAGATAAAACTCTTCCCATTTGATCCGTGAGGACATCCCTTTCCACCAAAACCAGAGCAAAGAGAAAAGAAAACTCTGGTTAAAATAAATTTTTATTAAGGAGCTCGGCAAGAAAAAAGATCATGAGGTTTAATCCTCTGATCCTCTTCAGCACCAAAATAATAAGGATTTTTTTCCCCTTCTTCATCTGGAAATGAATTTATGCACAAGTTTGGGAATCAATTTTGGTTTTAATAACCTTGCACAGGGACGTACACATACCATGCATTCCATGAGCTCAAGCAGACCTGCCAATAACCTGCAAGAGCTGGAGGATCAGACTCCATATTACTAAGATTATATCAAGATATTGTTGGGAATCTGCTGGAATTTTTGTTAGCAGTTTGAAGACTTAAGATCTGTCAGGTTAAACTGATTAATCACCTACTTATGGCTGCGAGAAGCATTATGAGCCACTGTTGGGAAAAGAACAGAGCTCATCAGAGAGAACATCAGCTTTGGAAAAAGCCTAAGGAGTTTTCTCAATGGAAAAATTGACAGAACACTTGAAAGATAAATTATATGCTGAATTATATGCTGTATACAATTTATCTAAAAGCACTTTTTTCAACTACATCACTAAGAATGTTTGCCTGTTTTCCAGAGCCAAGACTTTTGTAGCTGATGTTTCCCTCCTGATCACCAACACTGGAAGTAGCACATGGAATGGAAATAAAAGCAACAAGGATACTGTGTTTCTGTGGTCTTCTGTTATCTACTGTGGCCATGGGATAGGATTCATCAGGTGCATAATTTATGGTTAAAATGATATTCTGAGATCTGTCTGCATGATTCTCATTGATTTTCACAAAATCGTTGATGATTTAAAGTATTTGTGGCTTAGGAACAAATTGGACTTTTAAAGAGATGCAGACAATATAGTTCCTGATAGTGCAGTTTGAAAGACTCAATTGCACAATTCAAAGTTCATTTATTCGTATTACTAAATCTTCATTGATTCATTGCAAAGTAGGGCTGGTTTCTCTTTGAGAAAAACACAATAAAAATTTTAAGTTGTCTGCACAAGAAAGAACATTCTGCACTTCCCATCGGCTTTGTTTTCTCCTCCACCATTTGTTTGTCAGGGAAGACCTGAATTCTCTCCACGGGCAACTCCAAACTCAGTGCTGGCAGGAGAAGTCCTGGGCAAAGAGTGATGGCTACGTGGAGCCCAGTTCCTCTACAGAAAAGGTTTCCATGGGTCCTGAATTACCGAGGTATTGCCACACTTCTGAAAACCCCTGACTGCCTCTCCTTGTAGGCAGCTCAGCAAGGCTTGATGAATAACGAAGTGAAAAATCTAACCAGCTAACGGCTTCAAGAAATGAGAACATTTAAATAAGGAGAACAGGCTCACTTTCTCTTTCTGCAGTCCTGCCTTGCCAGCCGAGAGAAAATATTTCTTCTACAACAGAGAGAGACACATTCAGCGTGCTCAGCTCAAGGCAAGATCATGCACAAAAGTCCATAACCCTGTGCCATTCACAGCAGCAGGACATGTGTTCCCCACCAGGGGAACATTTTCAGGGATTTGGTCCAGCTTTTCATCAGCAGGTGGAGGGAGGAAGAGCATTGCACCAGCGCTCTCTTTTAAGGCCCATCTACACCATTGAAGCAGAACAACTGAGCCATCCTGTATGGGAGAAACAGAAATTGTGTGACAAATACCAGGCATGCAAGACACATTTTACAGGGCCATTATTATCCAAACTGATTCTTAGGAGCAAGAAAAATACCATAAGGGCAGCTAGGAAAATGTCACTGAGTCAGATATGGGGAGCAATGCCAAAAACAAGTGAACGAATTTAGTTCTTGCAGCGATACTGTAAAGTAGCTGTTTTCCTGAGGTATCTGTTGCTTCTTTTCACACTTTCTTAGCACACTTCATATTCCAGGTTAGCAGCTTTGGTGTGCCTTTGATCTCAGTAGCAACAGGGGAATTGCCAGTTAAATTGTCACTTTCTCAAACTCCCTGTCAAAGACACATCTCTCACATGCAAAATCAGCAGCGCTTAGTCAGATTAAGTGTAGGATTAGTAGCAGGGTATGGATGTTTGTATTCATTGATTTTCTTTTTTTCTTATTAAAAAAAATCCATAACTGTGATTATTAGACTTAAGCATCTCTTCCTCTCATGAAAGAGAGCAACCTAAATTCTTGTTGGTATCCAAATTTTCATAAATATTTGAGGCCTACTTTTCCTAATGTGAAAAACAGACTAAAAATCAGAGTGTGTTCTTTAAAAATATGCTGCTGGGGAAGTGATGCTCCATTCCTGCCTGACTGTAACAACAAATATTTAAGAGATTATTAAGCATAGCTCATGTGCTGCATTCACATACATGCGCTGTGATGCTTCTTCCAGAGGATGTCATGGAAAAGGAGACAGTAACTGCAAAAGGTTTGATAAAATTGTACTTGAGACCTGTGAGAGGCTCTGGTTTTGTTCTTGGGGTTGAAATGTCTGGTCAGAGCTCTGTTTGTAGTTACACTCTGTCATCATGAACGCAGCGATTCTGTTGAGCCTTTTGTTTCCTCATGCCCACGCTGTCAAGGATTGGTAGCCCAAAGTGGGAATGGAAGCTCAAAAAGCAGAAGAGCAGACACAATCATGCTGAGCAGCCCTTGGCTAGGCCAGAATTATGCTGAAATCACATGGATTATCTTCATTATAAGATACTCTTCAAACCTTCGAGGCTACCAGAGAGCAGACCCTGTGTTGTTCAGGTACTAGCCACAACCAGCAACAACTCAGAAAACCGGGAGTCTCCATGGCTACCACATTCCACAGAGCATTGCACACCAAATGCTCAAGTAATGTGAAAGACCTAGACAGAGGAGAAAACCAGCATCTCTGAATAGACTCCACATCTTCAAGGAGTTGTACAGCATGGCAAAAATATCACCTCAAGCAGAAGTGGTATCTTACAGGCTTGCTGTAATTAGCAGCTCTGATGGAAAGAAAAGATGTCATTGAAAAAAAACAAAAAACCAAACCAGGCTAAACGTGGTAGAGCTGGAGAATGGTATTCAACTCCCAATTACTGCAAATCTGGCCCAGCACTGTCTGTACAAACCAATGAGGTAAAGACAAGTAGGAAGCAAGAGCTACATCCATTTAACTGTCTGAAGCAGTAAGAGCCAAACCATGTATAATCAATATGACACATGTAGAAAGATTTTTTTAAGGCATTTCTTCTAAATACTCTGTTGGGTACAAAAGACAGGTAAACATTAAACAAAAAATGTAGTTTTTTTGGTCTCTGCCTAAAAATATAAGACAGCTTTAGATGCCCTAGACAATTGTGTTCAGATGCTGTACGTAAGAGGAGTGATGGAACCCTGGATGGTGACATGGGGTTTAAATATGGCTTTGTTTTTGGCAGAAGAATTATGTTATTTTAATAGAAAAACTATTTAAGTTCCAAACTCCCACTAACAAATTCATGCCCAGTGGCTCTCACTGTCTCCCTATATTTCTAACTCTGGTCTAATAATACTATGGGTGGAAAAACACAGCAGGACTTACTTTAGGCTGCTGGAGAGCTGCATTTGTTCTTTTCTCACCAAGCTGAAGATGAAAGTTGTGTATCACACCTTCTTGCAAAGACACAAACAAACCTAAGGGATCACTCAGTGTGGCACACCTGGAGAACAAGAGTTTTGAGTGAAGGTACAGTAACAGTGCAAAACCTCAGGAGAGAGAAGGAAATAGCAACATTTTTCGTGATGGTCTCCAGAATGATGGAGAAAAGAGCAGCAGTCTGTCTCCCACCCCATTAAAAGCTCACCCACTGATACTCTGCTTTCTTCCTTGCTTCACATACCTCTGAAGCAGCTAAAAGCAGATTTAGTAGCATGCTGTCACACAGCTCAGCATTGGCAAGAGCAGGCACACTTCTTTCAGCTTGACAAAGGAGACCCATGAATTCCCTCTAAGAGATTCAAAGACTTTTCCAGGTAGTTACCTGTTCAAAGTCTGTGGGGAGATAGCAGGGGAGGAGCATTGCCTTCCCCCATTATCTCGTCTCAGACAGTGAACAATGAAGATGAGTTCTCCTCCCTAATAGAGCTTTGGGAAGGGAATCCATTGAAAGCTACAGCCCTGTACACAGCACGCACAACATGAGAGACCTCCTGGTGCCCAGCGCTCACCAGGACTAAACGAGATACCCCAAAGTTTCTCTCTTTCTGAGGATGGGAGCAACTGCCTGATACTGATGCCATAACACATCAACTTCTGTAAGTGCTGGCATTTTAAGTGGTTTTTAGTGTCGACACTTCCTCAGTCCCAGATGTTCAGTGATGTTTTCACTGACTGTAGTGAGTCTAGCGAGTTTTGTTCCCCATCCACCTCCACCAAGAGAAAACAACTTTACAAGCCAGGCAGGATTTGGAAACTCTCTCTAAACTCAGCTACGTGTTAGATAACTGAGATGAGAGAAAGAACACAGTCTTCCCTCTGGGGACGCTGAGCTGGGTGAGCTGCAAGGGCTGCAGCCTTTATAGCAGGCAATTTGAATGTCTTGAGAAGGTTTGGGTTTTTGAAGTTATGCTTGTCCCCAAAATTTCTAAGGGCAGGTTGACAGTCTTATTTTGAAACCATAGTCAGAGAGCAGTCAAAATTGCAGACTGGAATTTGACTGGCAGGTGTAAAGCCATGCTCAGCAAGGCATGAAGGTATGGAGGTGTTCAGATTCGAACCCACAGCCAGGCTTTTAATCACTGCTGCTGAATGACTTCTCTGGATGCTGACCTAGGGAGTGGGTGAAATCTCATTTCAGTGACCAGGCACATAACATCTCACCTGGTCTTCTCCTAGAGATGTGTTCATAGGGATAAAGCTCTCCATCCACAGGGAATGGTTGGATCAGCCTGGCTCACCACAGTTAAGATTCCTCCGTCGCACCCTCTTTGTGAACAAGTTTCTGATATCCTTTGGCATATCTGCCAGCAACTCATTTCACAAGTGGTTTCACAAGTTCAGACCAGATGCAAATGGAGTATTCACCAAAGATCATCAAGGTGGAATAAGGTTTTGCATATGCATAACACAGGTATGCTTACATCAGCACACTATTTATCCTTGATGTCAGATTTTTGGAAAAAGATACTCAAGAAGAGCGAGAAACTGTGTACAAATCCCATAATACCTTATTGAGCATCTCTTGATCACTATCTTTTTTTCCCCCACAGAACTCTCAAGTATAATTCACCTCTTCTAGACATATGAGATTCTTGTAACTACTCCCGTTCAAACTCAAAGGAGGTTTTTAGATGTTGTGCACAGCTGCTTAGTTTTATTTCTTTCGTCATCCAAAAACAAGTCTCTGTGAGGTCATACAGGTAGAAAGAAAGTTTAAAGGAAGTACACAAATAATCAGTTCCTCTCTTTTGAGTAATTCTTGAACATTACCTAAAACAATCTGAAATTTTCTTCCCAAAGACTGACTAAAATAGCAGCCTAGAAAGGGGCCCTTTAAAAACAAGTATTAAAAATGCTCAGTAAAGTGGCTCACTGAGTCTTTGAATTTGTAAGAGTGGAGTATATTTCCATGCTTTTGTTCATGCAAGAGAAGGAGGGATTTCTTAGAACAGAAAAAGGGTTCGGGTCCAAAACCTCCTTGTTTGAGGCATCCATAAAAATTAACTAAAGCATGCGTGACATTGTGTTGTATATGTTAAGACACGCCATGAGAAGATGAGTAAAATGATGGCCAATTAGTATCTATTACAGATTCATTTAAAAAAACTCCACAAATAATGGCCAAATGCAAACTATTTGTCTTGTCTTAATTTCCATTGGTCATCATGAAGGCTTTAACATAATAAGAACTTCTGCCCAGTGGGATAGACACAGATTTCGCTATCTTTCAGTAAAATGTACAATGGGACTCTGATGATGAAATAATTTAATACAGCTGTACTGTGTATACATTATAAGCAGCCCTTTTTTCAGTCTCTGAAGAGTTAAAGAAGTTAATTTCTAAATATGTATTATACCGCCCTATAAAAGGCTTTACATTTCAGTAAATCTTGTTGTTCAATACAACAATTTTTAGTTTAATACCCTGTATTTCTCTAAAATTTGCAAAAAACACGAAGTTTCAAATATCACCATGTGTTAAATGTTGACTTTTTTCCTAACAGAAATCACTGTTACTGATCTGGAGTAATGTTCGTATGGTCATGATATAGTCTTGTACATTCCAGTGTGTAAATAGGTCCACGTTTCCCTGCAATTGTTTTAATCTGTCAAGACTACTGTAATCCAATATTTCTAATAAGATTCATCTGTATCTTACATAAACAGAGCTACAGCAAATTGGACTTCACAAAGAAGAAAATGAGCTTAGTTAAGCAAAGATTTATTTTTGCATAAAGCGTGCTTGGACCAGCATACTCTGAGAACATGTAAATAATAAGTATGAATCTGGGATCTTGGATTGAATGCCCAACATTCAGTTCTTAGAGATGATCATCTTTCTTGGGAGCATTTTTCAGTAATAAACTACAGTTTACAGTTGTCCAGCCAACAGTGAAGATGTTGGGTGAGGGTGATTTAATGAAGTGCCTCCCCTGGAAAACGCCTGATGCCGGATTGCTCCCTGCCGTCCCTTTGGCTGCAGAATCACTGACTTCCAAGATGTGCAAAACAAATAATTTGTGGAATTATACAGCCATGGAAAGGTATGGGTTGGAAAGGACCTTAGAAACCATCTCGTTCCATCCCGTGTTCCATGGGCAGGGACAGCTTCCAGTACGCCTGGTGGCTCAGAGCTCCTTCCAGCCTGGCCTTGGACACTTCCAGGGTTCCAGGGTCAACCACAGCTTCTCTGGGCACCCTGTGCCAGGGCCTCCCCACCCTGACAGGGAAGAATTCCTTCCTTGTGTTTGACCTAAACTTGCCCTCTTTCAGTATACAGTCATTACCCCTTGTGCTGTACATACACGCTCTTGTAAAAAGGATCTCTCTGGCTTTATTTTAGCCCCTTTAGGTACTGTAAGGTGCTATGAGGTCTCCCCAGAGCCTTCTTTTCTCCAGGCTGAACAGCCCCAACTCTCCCTGTCTTTTTAGGACAGGACTCCCCTCCCTCTAACAATTTTTGTTCCAGCAGAAATAACGTAATAACCTTTGCTCCAACCTGTTCCAATGGTTCCATGTTCTTCTTGTCTTGGGAGCACCAGAGCTCGACACAGCACTGGAGGCTGTCCAGCCAATTCCCTATCCACCCAGTATTCCATCCATCAAATCCAGTTCAGAGACAAGGATAATTTGAAGAACAATGTCAAATGATTTGCACAGGCCCCAGGTAGATGATGTCAGCTGCTCTTCCCTCACCCACCAACCTTGTCACCCCTCCACAGAAAGCCACCAAATTTGAGATTTGCCCTTAGTGAAGCCATGTTCGCTGTCACCAATTATGTTTTTATATTCCACGTGTCTTAGCATGTTTTCCAGGAGAATCTGCTCCATGATGTTTTCAGGCACCACGGTAAGATTGACTGGCCTGTAGTTCCCTTGGTCTTTCTTCTAACCCTTTTTAAAAATTGGGGGTTTCCCCTTTTCCACTCAGTGAGAACTTCACTAGTCTGCCATGACTTTTCAAATATCATGGATAGTGGCCCTTCATCTGCCAGCTCCCTCAGGATCACACCAGGTGCCACTGGTCTGTGCACCTTCAGGTTTCTTAAGTGTTCTCAAACCTGATCTTCTTCTGCAGAAGATAGTTCTTCATTCTCCCAGTCCCTGCCACCTTTCCCTTCTGTGACTTGGACAGTGAGGCCGGAGGACCAGTTGATGAAGACCAAAGAAAAAAATCATGGAGTACCTCAGCACTCTCCATGTCCAGGTAACCAGGTCTCCCATTTGCTTCTGGAAAGAGCCCCAAATTCCCCAGAATTCTGTCTGTCACTGATGTACCTCTAGAAGATTTTGTTCTTGCCTCTGATGTCCCTGGTCAGGTTTAATTCCACCAGGGATTTAGCTTTCCTAACCTGATCCCTGGCTGCTCAGGCAATAATTTTTCTCCTCCCAGGCTACCTGTCCTTATTTCCACCCTCTGCAGACTTCATTTTTGTGTCTGAGTTTTTCCAGCAGTTCCTTGTGTACCCACACAGGGCTCCTGGAATTTTTGCATGACTTCCTCCTCGTTGTTCCCGAGCTCAGAGGAGATCCTTGAATCCCAACCAGTTTTCTCAGGCTTCTCTTCCCTGCCAGGCTTTATCCCATGGGACTCTACCAAGAAGATCCCTGAAGAGGCAAAAATCTGCTTTTCTGAAGCCCAGGGCGCTGACTTTGCTGCAGACCCTCCACATTGCCCTAAAAATGGTGAAGTCCAATGTTTCACAGAATCATAGGATTTCATGGTCACTGCAGCCAGTGCTTCTCTTGAGCTTCACATTCCCCACTATTGGTGAGAACAAGGTCCAGCATGGAAGATCTCCTCATCATTTCTTCTGCCATTTGGAGAAGGAAGTTGTCATCAGCACATTGTAGAAACCTCCTGGTTCACTGATGTCCTATTGTGTTGTCCCACATGCCCCATATCTGTTTTTTTTTTGTATTCATGCCCTCAACATTCTTCCAATGCCTTTGTCTGAATGTCAGCTGAAGTAGAAGGCTGGCTGTACAATTAGGGCACTGGACTGAGAGTTGTTTCCAGTGGATTCCTATCTAAGCTGAGATAAGTCACTTTTAGCTCCCTGTGACTCAGTTCCTTGCCTGTAAATTGCATTTGAATTTATTATCCTCATATATGACCTGCAACACCTTTGGACCTTAGGCAGTCCTACAATAAAAGCAAATGCAATCCCAGGACACACCCCAAGAGAAATGCAGACAGAATGGTCATGTCCTACCTGGCACAAGCTGAAAAACCTCTAAAAAAATCAGTGAAAAACCTCTTGCAGCTTCTGGCCTCCTGTGTAAGAGTTAACAGGTGACAAATTAACAAATTAACAGGTTCAGAATTACAAGAGAACAAGTGAGGGAAGGGAGTTATTGAGCGTGTCAACAAAGCACTGTCAATCTCATGAACCCCAATACAGCTTGTAACTGGTCTTTCCTTCTGACTTTCCTCTGGCTATGATTTGGTATCATTTAGCTGTTGAAAAAACTTCTTTTCGGCAAACTAAATTTATTCCAATATATTCCTTTTTATATTTACACACGCATTTATGTGTACACAGACGTGCTCTCCACTCGTGCTGATGGAAATTATATGGGCTGGGGAAATTTTCTAATCTTCCTTTTTATCTGCATTGTAGCTTACAAGTTTATAGAAGGTCCACAAGGCAAACACTGGCCTGAATTTACTTGCACATTTTATATCCTGGTGTCTGTGCCCATTTCAAGAGCTGTGTTAAACAGAATGTTTAAGATCTTAGTCTTTATCTAAGAATAGCTCTTACAAACAACGTCTCAGCAGAGAAGCCACTGAGTATCTATTATAACGCCTACTTTAGCTCAAGGATCAAACCCTATTACTCTATTTTCTTCTACATTTTCTGCTTCTTTGTGTATCTTGACCAGGCAGCCACCAGCTCAACTTTGCCCGTTTAAGAGCTGCATATCTTTGGGGGGTTTTTTTGTTTTTTGTTGTTTTTTTTTTTTTTGGTTGGTTGGTTGGTTGGTTTGTTTTGGTTGGTTGGGGTTTTTTTTTGGTTTTTTGGTATTTTGGTTTTTTGTGGGGGAGGTTGGTGGGGTTTTTTTGTTTTTTTTTTCTTGTTGAGGTTTTATTTTGCAGCTTGAGTTTTTTGTTTTGTTGGTTTTGGTGGAGGTCTTGTTTGGTTCTTGTTGTGGGTTTGGGGTTCTTTTGAAGTGTTCCTGGCAAATCAGAGGAGAATCTCCACAATGAAGAGGAACAGGTCTACCATGAAAGCTATGGTAAAATATTTACTATGGATTCATTCCTTCTGCTCTGCTAGCATTCTCAAAACATATTTAAATAGTGAATGCATGTCCAAAACAAAACCAAGATGCAAATACAGGAAGCATTGAAAATTCCAATCCAAACAACTCATGTCTGGCAAGGTCAAAAGTCACTTACAACAGGGTCCTAGGTAAGAAGAATGTTAAGGAACCTCAGGTAGAACTTGGTACCAGAATAATCTCTAATTTAAAGCAAAGCTCTGATAAACATCCACCTTACTACACAAAAGTGAGTTTTAGATGTTTCACAAACAGCACGAGAAGACTTGCAGAACTCCTTCACTTTGACATTTCATTTTCCCTTTGGATAAAAAGATGTCACTTGGTGATGTGACAGCAGTGCCGTGTATCATATCTGCAGCATCACTGGCTTTGTCAAATCAACATGGATAATTCAAGGCTACTGCCTTTCCCTTTTAAAATACTGCTATGCCTGGGTTTAATTTTATTTCTTGCTTACCAAACTAATTCTGTATGGGAAAAGAAATGTTAGAGCTATTGCACATCTCACATTTCAGGGGATCCTTAGAGAAAACAGTCATTCACAAAGCAAGAAAAATGCTTGTAGCTCAACCTTTATTTCTTGATTGCTAAGGAAATATTGATGAGACACTGGAAAGATATTTCATACCATCATCATCCTTCTGCACAGACATTAACTATCATAGATACTGTTACTTGCAATAAACTTGTTTTCTCCACTGCATATTCAGATAATCAAGAATTTTCCGTGCATTTTTATCTAAATACTGCTATGACTTGTCAGTGAGCTACTTTATAACTTCAAACCATAACAAAATATTAATGAATGTTTATCAGTCTTGAGGGGAGTGTTGAAAACCAGTTAGATTAAGCCCCTCTCTAATGGTCATACAGGAGGACTGTGGCAGCTAAAACTGAGTACAGAGCTTGAGCTCCTGCTCAAAGAATTTATGGTGGTATTATCTTTTCTAATTGCAAGACCACAGAGTAACACGTGTTTTTTCTCTAAATGCATATTCTTGATTTGTATTCCAAGAGGTCACAGGAGTTCCCAGAGTCTCAACTAATAATTCATTGTTGTAGGTTCTGTCCAAACTCAGCATGAAAAAAAAAAATAAAAATGAAAGGTTTAGATAAAAACAGACATGGTGGGGAAGGAGAAAGAAAGGATGGAAAAGTTTGATGGGGGTGGAGAAAGAAACAGGAGAGCCATATTAGGCATTGTGAGAAGAAGCCATCCCCACATATCAACCACTCAATCCTCATAGCAGGGACCATACAAATTGTTTTAAAGATGGGTTTTGATCAAGGGTTTGTGGTGGAGACGAGGCAGACATAATGGAGACCTCATTTCGAATTGATGCAGCAGCAAAAGGAAAACACAGAGGTTCCCTTTTGGTGACGTTAAACACAAGAGATGGAGATCAGAGATGGGAGATGTTATCTTAGTGAAGTATCTTTCAGTGAATGAGAATTAATAGGCGGAAAAGGTCTGAAGGGCCTCATAAACGAAGGTAAGCAGGCTGTATCCTAAATAATAAAGAAGGAAAAATAAGTGGATAGATACCAACTGAAGGGAGTTTCAGTCAAAATGACAGGTTGGAGAGATTTATAAGAATGAGTCAAGATGGCCAAAGTCTCTGCCAGAGATAAGAATATTTTTGTTACGGCACAAAGTGTGAAGAGCCTGACCAGTCATGGGTGATAGGTAGAGAAGACACAGTCATGTAAAATATGATATGGAAACAATGTGAAGATTAAGTTATAACGTGGATTTGAGTTTATGGAGAAAGCTGAAGACTGTCCAGTGTGACAGGTGGTTTTCCACTGTGATCACCTAAACAGGTTGATGCAGAAGCTCAGAAAGTGGCACACCTAAGAACTCTGTTTTCTATGTGTTTACCTCATTCCAAGGTGGATTGCAGAAACAGGCTTAGAGTCTAGATCAGAGTGATGAAGACAGGTCTGGGTAGCAGTGTTGATCTCTTTGTCAACAGCATATACATCAATGAAGTTTGGAAAATGAAAGCAGCAGCTCTTTATTTCATATGTAGCTTTGTATATGTGCGTATATAAGAACATTATACACCAATATGAGCCAGACCACCAGTATCTTGTTTCTGACAATAGCCAGAAACAGATATAATTGGACCTAAAACGTGTTCCTATTCTAGAGTAAAAAATAATATTGAATTAAAGGTCCAAAAGGGAGAACTTCCAAGGTACTTCATGTTGATTTAATTCTATACAGTCATCTTCCTCTGATTTCAGGAAGGGCAGAGCTGCAGCAGATTCCACATTTTAAGGCTCTTACTCAACGTGAAAGAGAATTGTGGGGACGTAAAATGGTAGCAAGACATCTCAATGGCCTGTTCTGTTTGGGTTTACTGGTGTAAATCATGAGCAAGGCAAGATTAAATAAATGAGTAAGAGAAGAATGAAATACAGAATCCATACCGTGCACTGTGGAAGCCTGTGAAAACTTATGAGGAGGTTTTGGAGTCACAGTTAAACCCCCTTTTCCTTCATAGATTTCTGTTACTTATCTGAGGTACACAGTATTTTATTAAAGAAAATTAAATCAAAATTTGCATGACCCCTCACCCCTCTTCCAGCATCCTTTCACTTCCCTTTCTCACACAACAAAATGTCTGTGACTCCATTAAAGGAATACCCAGGAGCTGTTTGGACATTTTGATTTAGAGCACGTCAGAGCTCTCTGTATATTACACATACCAGACTTTAGGCAGGGAGCTGCAGTGAACAACAAAGGGCTGTGGCTGCCTCCAACAAGACACTTTTGTTTCAGTCTGGTGGGTTGAACAAGAAAAACTGGTGGCCACAGTCACCAAGGTGCACAGTCCTGTGTCTTCTTAGATGCTCAGATTGGCTGTTGGCTTCTAAGGATGCCTGTTTAATTTTATTTATGGGGAACAACTTTATCCCTTAATGCCTGGGATGGATGCAGTAGGAACTTACAAAAGAGAAAGGTGCCAGCTATATCCAAAAATCTGTCCAATGCATTTTATCAGTCTTCACTGGGGTTTATGCATCCTGCCAGCTCTCCCATATGGAATAGCACCTTGCTCTGATGGAAGCTGCATGGAGAACATGTGAAAAATCAGGTGTTGCTGATGCAGGCTAAGGGCTTGAGGACCTGGCTCACTGCAAGGGAATTTTATATTATGCCATCTTGGATGAGGCAGTCCTCCATGGAAGTCAGTAATTTCCACACGGTATGATGATAGCAGATTGGGGCTGCTAAACAACTGGAATCTGTCAGCTCAGGGTGTTCATAAGTTCTCCAATGCATTAAAGATCACTTTATTGGCTGTTTAGTGTAGATAAAACATAAATCTAATACAAGCAATGAGAAGTTCTCAGCACTGACCGTATCAACATTAGAAACAGCATTTATGATGTTGTCACAAAAACACACACAAAAAGAAATTAAAAGAAGCTCAGCCTCACTAACATTTAGAGATATAAAGCTTTTATATCCCTCATTCTTCTTTCCTTTGTGATTTCCACAGGATTTTCACTTTCAGAGATGTTGTGCACTTGCTTTCAAAGGAATTAAATATTTTCATTCAGGAAAGTAATTTCACAGCAAAGTAGCAGAGAGCAATGTCCTGGGTATTCACTTTCTGAGCCAATCTTTCAAAGTCGGTTTGTGTTCCAAGAAGCAGAGAAGACACAAAGAGGTATAAATCCTCTATACTTGGTCTCCACAACCCTCCTGCTCTGCTCTTCCCCAAGCACAGGCTGCGGGGATGCCTGTGTGGAGAGCACATGAGAAGGAGTGCATGGTGCTGGAAGAGGAGAGCTCTGAACTCCTGCACGAGGCAGCTGCGTGCTCCCTACCGCACTGAGCCCCAGCCCCGAGCCGAGCGATGCCTTCATCTTTCATGTGCTGCTCTGAATGTGATATCACCGTGCCCATCGCAATAATTCAGTCTATTTTCTCCTCACTGTTCTAAGAACGAAAGGAGAAAGCTCGGAGTCTAAGGTGAAAGAAGATGAGATGACTTACTTCCTTGGATACTTCTGTGCAGATGAAAAGCTAATCCTGATAAAACCAACTCTGAAATCCTTCCAACCCACATTTAGTCAAGGTCACACATTATTAGACAAGCAAGGTTAAAGCCACACAATTTTCAGAACCAAAAGAGATGGCCGGGGGAGGGAGGAAAGGGAGGGGTTATAGGAAGCGGGGGAAGCATCTCCCTCCTCTACTCACGGTCTTTGATGTGTTTCAGGAAAAAGAAAAAATTAGAAACCTTCCTGGTTTTTCATGAGAGGTCCAGGGTGCACTGAGAACTAGGTGGACAAACAAGGCCCTGGCTACCCCTTTGTTTTGCCGAGCAGACATGCTCCATAACCTTGAGGATGACAACAACATTTGTTCCTCACACAAAGATAAAGCTGGCCAGTGACTGCACTTCCCCCTCCCCTCGCCCAACCACAAGCAGAACAGGCAGGATGTCGAACAAAGAAGCAGCAGAAACAGCAATGAGCATTACGCTCAGATTAGAGGACATTCAGGGACTGTAAAAGGTCCATTAAAATAAGCACAGACCCACTTTCAATGAGGAAAGGGTCTTTTCTCTCTTCTCCTTTGGTTTATATTGTTAATCTTTCTTCCTGGATGACTCCTCACAAATGCTCTTTGTTTTCTCCTGTGGTTTTACGTGCCAGGACTATAAGGAGGAAGGGACTGAGGCCCTTTCTTGGCAAGATTTCAAATCACTTCCATAGGAGACATAGACCCTATTGCCATCTCTCTAAGGGTATAAATTAAAGGAGTGGTGATGAGCAGTCCAGAGCAATTCAAATGCTGGTAAAGCCTAGGTCCTTCTCCAGTCCCTCATTACAGTGAACGCTGGCATCTGCTGCACAGGCTCAGCTGGAGGAATAAAACTACACATGGGAAGAAGTGGATGAGCAGAAAGCCTGCATTTACATTGCATCATCCCATGATGACACAGAAATCACTAATTATAATGCAGCATGGAAGGGGAAAATAATTGCAGACAATTCCCATGGCAAAAAGGCTACCTTTGGATTATATATATGTGCATATATACACATATGTAGATCGGACATACTTTGAGGAAAGCTATAATTTCAGACAGGCAGCTATTTTATGTTGTTTACAAACCTTTTGCTACAGTGAACGCTACTGTGATGGCATTTTTCTTTCAATTTATCTGTCTTCCTCCCTTATACATATTTAGGCAAATAAAAATTATTTTTGACAGACATAGTCCACGTGCCAGCTTCATATTATCTGCAGGTAACCTATTTTCATTCAGCCTGAAGTGCATCCTATAATTTTTATTCAGGACTCCAGCCATTTGCACCAAGTGAAAAGTTTGCAAGGTGCCTCATACAGTCCCAAACACTATTTTAGGAAAACACAATCAAGTCACAAAACAGATAATATTTTTACAGATCTTTCACCTCCTGTCTTTTTCCCTCATAGATGGTACAACTGGTATATGCCTTGCAACTGAACATCTCCTAATAACACAAAGTTGAGCTTCTCATTCATATTTGGACTGAATTTGTAGAGGATGAGATTTGGATCCACAAATCTAGATGAGAACATCTTTCCTCCAGATGGGTGCACAGGAAGTGTCTGCCTCTTGAGTGTCAGATTGTGTCCAAGCCTGCACCACTCTGCGAAAGGGAATAAAGATGAAGGAAGTTTTTCTTCTCTCCAGAGGTCTAAGCCACATGGACAGTCAACCTGTTAGCTTTCATGGGCTCTCAATGAAGACCCTGATGGTGATGGCATTTTGCCCCGCAGCCAACAAGAAGGATGATCTACTGATATCTCGTCTCATATTTTGTTGTGACAACTCCCTTGCTCACCTTTGTACTGAGGCCAAGAGAAGATTCATAACCCCTTCATCTGACAAAAGCCAAAAAGGGATTTTAACTGTTTGTACAGTTTTCTTGATTAAAGCAAATTAGTTTGTCAGGTTGTCTCCAGATTAATCTCCACACAGGGTGTCCATCGTAGTGCAGACATGTCCATGTGGATAACTGGAAAATTTCCTTTCCAACAAAATAAATAATCCTGGAATGAGGAAACAGTTTTAACAAGATGGATGGGCAGGTTCCAGATGCACCTTTTGCTCTTTGTAGCAACAGTATCCATGCAAACACCTGCACGTATTCATAATGAAGGGGAAACTGAATAAAGGGTAGAGGGTTTCAGAAATCAGTAGTGCTTTGGGGTAGCTGGATCAAAACATTTACAAGTAGCTCTCCTTTTCTGAAAAGAAGTGGAAAAGAGGCCAGGATGCTTCCTGAAAATCTGACTCCTAAAGCAGAGCTCAAATTGACCACCTAAAAACTGAGGACCTCAGGGGCTTTCTTGCTTTGCTTTAGTTTTTAATCTTAATCACAGGATTTCAGCTGTCATCAGTGTGCTCTCAAAACCAGATGTTAGATTCTTCTCTTCATCATCAAAATCCACTTCCACTTACTTAAATGCTACTCTGATGCTTCCCTGGAAACATTCTGAATTTGTGTTTCTCAACCATCCCTTTCCCAACCATCCCTTTTTTTATTTCTAGGTGGATGTTGTTGTTTATCAGAGCTTTATGTGTGTTACAAAGCAGAAACAATTACATGGGGGAGGCCAGGAGCATGTTAACTACAAAAAAAAACCAACAACAAAACTGTTGTCATAAACACTCTGCATCTTAATGCACAGCTTCAATCTTTACGTAAGATTAATTAAAGAGCAGATGTTCTGTCGTACTTTGCATTAGGTGTGGTTATCTCTGAGATTCTGGTTCTTCCATTTTCCCGTGCTTTAATTTGCGTTATTATGCATTTTGAGCCCGAGGCATGAGTAGTCAAGTGGTAAACATCAGATATACAGAACCACATTTCCAAAATGCACCTTCACTATTAGGGTGGCTAATATGATTCTATTCTATTTTAAGACAGATTTATTCCCTCCCCCCTGCTCCCTTTTTTCATTTCCTCTTGACATGTTACATGACAAGGAGGCAGACCAATGGGAGAAGACAGACAGACAGACAGACAGATATATTCTGTGTGAGTGCATGCATTCTTGCACATAAGCAACAATAGCGTGAGGGGCTTTGTGCAAAGCGAACCATATGTAGAACATTAATTGCAAATATCAGCCAGTGCTGCTGAAATTCTTTATCTCGCACACAGAAGAAGTTTCTACTGAATATCCTGCATTTTTTTTTTCTGGAGGTTTGCATATCAGCTACATGAAGGCACTTTTATTTCTGTTGTTTTGAATCTGAGGCTCCAAACTGAATTCTCATTTTCTAAATGCAACTGCTGGAAATTGATGCCTGAAAACTTTTCAAGCAGTGATCAAAGTCTGATGTGAATTAATTTGTCATCATAACAGAGCACTGCTTACAAGTCATTTCAGGCTGGATTTCAGCAAAGGCAATAGATATCTAGGTTGACAATTTCATTTAAAAGGATAGAAAGCCTTACACTTTTCTTTCATTGGTATCTTGATTTAATGAACATACAAACACATCATCACCATATGTTCTAAATATCAGCCTCAGTGCTTGTTCTTAGGAAACATCTTGGAAAAATGCCAATGAGTGAAGCTTGGAAGAAGCTTGAAAAGGTTTTGAGACATATTGCTGCAGCTTGGGAAAGCAAATCCACTGGTGACTAATTACTCAAGAATTAAATTTGAATAGCAATGTCAATAAATTGCCAATACATACTTAACAGATATATAATGACAGAACCCATGCTAAGCATAACAAAGCCAGTTGTGTTAGTGACTGGATTTCCAAATGCATATGAAACATTAATCTCCACAGCGGGTCATAAATATGTGATGAAAATGTCAGGTTTCCTTCCTCACTACGATTCCCTCAGATAAGGTATTATTGTAAATAAGACTGCAGGACACAGGGTTTTTGGAGACCTGTCCTTATCTCCAGAACTGCGTCCTCCAATGCACCACCCCACTTCCCACCTGCACTCTGATCCCATACAGAAGAACCCATACCCCAGTGCACAAACTTACACATGCACGCAGCCCTCCCCATTTTCCCCACCCTTAACATTCCCACATCTTTGATTTTGCTTTTTCCTGCCCATGAGTGCCCCTTATAGTATTTCTCATTGATTAGTGGCACTTATTTGTGTGAAGTGACTCATCAACCAAGGCTTCCACTGCTGGCTTTTGCTAACAGAGGGCTTTTAAGCTCTAACAGTTTTCTTTTTTTAGCCAGATTTTTTTTTCCACAGCAGGAAACTCAGTGAGCTTGAAATAAGAAAAGTGCTGACAATGCTGTCAGAACTTCAACCAAGGCCCCTAGGACAATGTAGTCAAATAGTCAAGCGAGATGTGGTTTCATTTCCAAAGTACTGCTCCTATTCTTCAACTGAGACAATAATTATTGAGCAAATCTTCAGCTTCACCCTCATTCTGTCCTCTCGTGTATTTTTATTTGTTTTTCTCTCAATTTGATGAGAGCCTGACTTTCCAGCTAATGATGTGGTGGAGGTGGTGGGTAGAGGATTAACGATAGATATCAGTGAGGTGCTTTGTTCTGAACACTAAAATATATTTAGGTATGCTCTGCAGCCCAAGGGATTGACAGCATGATACAAAGCCTTGTGTCTCCATGTGGTCAATTCACAGCCATTCCAGGTTAATAAATCATGAGAGCCACGACCCCTGCGTGGCTGCCTGTCAGATGACATGAAATAGCTTGGGGTTTTTTTCTTGCGCATTACCCACTTGTGGATGGGTTTGGCAAAAAAAATCAAGATACATGATGCAATCACTGGCTGCAGCACCAGGGCAGCCTGGTGTCTCCGCCTGTGCTTGCCCATGGATACCTCATCAGAATTTGGTGAAGCTAATTGGAAAATTTGGGCAAGAAATGTCATATGTCAGTTTCCAATGCTAATTCCACCCTGACCTGCTAGCCTCAGCTCACCAAGAACATGCTTTCTTCTACTTTTCATCAACAAAACTGTCACAGATTCACTGGCGGGACCCACAGGAATTGGAGATTGCGCAGGGCTCTGTCAGCAACACCTGAGGATAAGAATTGGAGAATAATATATTTCCCCACTGAACTAACCACAGGGTTCCCCAAATGACCTTGTGATGCAGCCTGAGATCACAACCTCCAGACAGTTTGCTATGCTTCTGAAAAAATGCTTCCAGAAATTCCTTTTCTCGATGAGAAAGGCTCACCAAGCTCACTCTTCCTTGCCATCCCCCAGAGATAAACTAACTGGTCCAAGGAGAACAAACAACAGGAATCTTGCTGGGGCCAGAGGAACCTTTGAGTCTGTCCTGGAGGTCTCTCTGATGGAGAATAATCTTCACTTTTCTGGGTTCTTCTTTGAAAAAAAAAATGAAAAAGAAGTCAGCCGCGAGCAGCTGTAAAACCAGGCTCAAGAGCCACCAGCTGCTTCTGGAATAGCTCTGAAAGTCAAACTGGAAACAGGATGAAACAAGGAGAAGAGGATTCGTTGTTAGTTTGTTTATTTATATTTACCTTCCAGGATCTGCCCATCAATCAGCTTATAATGACCAAGGTATTTCTTGTCCAAGTCATAAGTCATTAAACATCCCTTTTTTTCTGTTTTAATAAAAACAACTTCTCATTCCGGAAGGCCAGGGCTCAAGCTCTTGAACTCAAGTTTTAAGCAAGCTCAGCCTTTCTGGTGTAAAGGCAAACAACATTAGATTTTTTTTTTTTCAGTCTGAGTGCGAATTAAACTCTCTGTCTAGACAGCACATGTACTTTGCTCGGGCTTGAGCTAGTATCCTTTAAGATCTCAAAAGCCAGTGAGCCCGATTAGTACTTGCATGGGAGAACTACATGAAAGGCTGAGTAACTCAGCTAAGAGCACAAACAAATCAGCTGAAAGTAAACTTAATTCAGTGTTCCTTTCTGGCTTAACAATGTGTTCTGCAGGTTCACTCTCAAGGCCATCCTTCGAGTTTCTAAGAGAATTACAAGNTAAAAAAAAAAAAAAAAGAAAAAAAAAAGAGAAAAGAGATCATACTGAAATCTAATCCAAAAGCAAATATCAGCCCTACACTCAGACAGGTTTATCTCCAGGTACTTTTATAGCATGCCATTATCTCACTATTATTTAGAGTTTGCAAAGTGACAGCGCAGGCAACGAACTGACAACTGTTCATCCTTTCTGAGGGTGTGTTTTATGGGGCAGCAATAAGATAGAGAGGGGATGCATAGGTAAATGATGGCAGTGTTTCCCACTATCTAAGAGTCACAGGAAAGATATTGGGAGAGAAGAATTGCTCATATTCTCTCAAATTCAGTCATAGCCAAGATGAGGTGACTCACTGTCAGAAGGAAAAGATATCACCCTGTTACAGATCTGCCTGGGGAAAGGAGCATTCAAGGAGCTTCCTCCACCCTTTTGTGGGGGGGATGAAATGGTTTGTCTGCCATGGTTACACATGATCACAGACCTCCTTTGAGCCAGCAGGGGTTTAAAAGCCCAAATCCCTTTCTTAAAGTCCACTTTCATTGTCTCATTTTTGGTTGTTTACCCATTCTGGTGTGCACCACGTTCACTCCAAAAGAGAATGTCACCTCCTTGGTGTCCATTGTGTTGTTGACTTTGTATCACAGACCTGTTTTCTCCTCACAATCAGCTTTCAAAGTAATAGCTGCATCAGCTGGCATATAAATGCAGTTATGCTTCTTTTTTATTTTTTTTAAGTCACAACCATCTTATTCATCCTCCACTCCACATGCAAGACATTTCTGAGAGACGGACTGAAAAAAGACAGCAGATGAGACAGTCTCTACGAAAAAAAGGCTTCAAATGAAAGTAAGTAAAAGAGACAGAGGTTGGGAAAACAGTCATGCCACAGCTATTATATCTGGGTGGGGAGGAGATGCTTTCAGACAGGAAGGGTGTAAGCTCATGGCAGTACATCACGCACACAGATAGCTTTGAACAATCCATCTCAGGAACGCAGAGAAACGCGGCCACGTAAATGTGTGCTCACTCAGAGCAAACATGCTAATAGCTGCTCATATCCAGCAAATCAGCCAGGTGATATCCATCCTGAAATGATTACGCCCTTCTGGAAGGAAAGGTGGTGTACCCACCACCACCCAGCACTGACTTTGAGAAGAACGCACGGCTTGGGAGTGAAGAATTTCATGGATCTGAGAATTATGCTAGATCCCTCAAACCCGGCTGCAACTCTTCTCCACCACAATGCAATCTGTCTTGTCAAATTATTTAAGCAGACAGAAAACAATAAACCATGTTCAGAAGTTTTGTGGGGGCCCTGTGTACAGGAAGGCAGAAGGAAATGATTGTTACGAACAGAGACAAGCACAACTGTCCTCTTGAAAATCTAGCTGTCCTATTACATTTTCAAGACCTCTTGATTGAGATGATAACTTACTGTTCTCTGCAGCCATTATTGAAAGCTTGTGCAGTCTCATCTCCCATATTTTTCTAGTATCTATTATGTGTGTGTAAGAAGCACTCTTAATGTGGAGGTAAAGGAAGGGGAGCTGTATTATCTTTCTGCTGGAGAGATTTTATCTTTAGTGATGATTGCATTAACCTGAAAGAAACACCAAAAGCCCCTCTAGCACACTTGTTCTGCTCCACCACTCATCCCCCCAGCTCTCACAGCTCATTGCAGATCTCTCCCTGGAAGATCAAGAGTCTGCTTAAAACAAGTACAGTGTTCAAGCCATGAGAAAATCCGCAGGACAAGGGTACAGCTTGTGATCCTGGCCTGAGCAAGGAGTTGTTCCTGGCTTCATCAGGAGCTGGAATGATACTGGAAGGTACTAGAGTGGATAGAAGTGCAATTAGTCCATGGTGGTGCTGGCAGGCAATTAATATTAGTGGGGGTTAGTCAGAAAGAAGAGAAGAGAAGAAAAGAGAAGAGAAGAGAAGAGAAGAGAAGAGAAGAGAAGAGAAGAGAAGAGAAGAGAAGAGAAGAGAAGAGAAGAGAAGAGAGAAGACTGAGAAGGGATCTCATAAATGCTTATAAATGTCTTGCAGGAGGACAAGAGAGCAGTCCCAGACTCTTTTTGGTGGCGCCCAGAGACAGGACAAGGAGCAATGGCCATAAACTAAAACAAGAAATTCCACCTCAACGTGAGCAAGAACTTCTTTACCCTGAGGGTGGCAGAGCACTGGAACAGCTGCCCGGGGAGAGTGTGGAGTCTCTCCCTCTGGAAACACTCCAGTCCCGCCTGGACACGTTCCTGTGTCACCTGCTCTGGGCGACCCTGCCTTGGCAGGGGGTTGGACTGACCTGGATGATCTCCAGAGGTCTCTTCCAATCCCAGCCATTCTGTGATTAGGCGCCAGGAAAAGAAGTTTTCAAGTGTGACAAATTATATTGAAGCTTCTTTCTCCTTGGGTCTGACTGAAAACACCAAGGAGAGAAAGTTGTTGAAGGGATGGGAGAAGAATGAGTACAAAATGCTGGTGGGCAGAACCTTAGAAGAAATGACCTCATGGAGAAGGTCATGGGTGGATTCTGTAAGGAGGCCTCAGTCACAGACAGGTTCTGGGTATTTAAAGGACAGACTCGGTGCCAGAAGGAGATTGGTGGGAAATAGAAATAACAGGCTTGGTAACCCAGCAGAAACCCCTAAAATTGTGTAAATCCATTATTCATCACTACTCAGTGATTCCCATCGTGAAGGAGCTCAGACAGGTGCATTTGTGCAAGGTGTCTCCCAGACACACATCCAGAAAGATTTCAACCCTGTTTGTATTGCACTGCTCACCAAAGCCATGTTTTGCCCCAGTGAATTCACAATTTCCTGAATACCATGATCAGAAATCTCTCATTCACTGAGCTTTCTCCATTTTCTTTGGAGTTCCAAAGGCAACTGAGAGCATTCATGGAGAACTTTCCAGCTAGAAAGGCTGTGACACTTTACTGAAAGAGGTAACTACTGTTTTGCAAAAGTAAATCAAGGCAGAAAGAAATGGTGTGATAGTCCTCAGGTAACAGGGCACAAAATAGGTAGAGTCAGAAAGAAAATTCAAATCTCTCCGTAAATAGTCCCATGTTCTACTTATTTGTATAGTGTTTCTGAGACCAAAGACAGGAATGAAAAAAAGAGTGAGGGGGAATGCAATTTTGAAACTTACATTTAAGCAAGAGTAAGTGACAAAATAATTTTTTTTAATTCCAGAAGTATAAAAATCACAAAGCGGGGGAGATTTCTCCCAGCCTTGGCATTTTCTGTCATCACTAGGGTTTGTCCCAATCTCAAGGTTACTTTATTTGCTACCTGGGGTTCTAACCCCATATTCTCTTGTCCTGTGGACAAGGCAGCATCAGAGCTGTCTGGAAGATAACACAGCTAATAAAATCAGCTTCTAGGTCATCCTGAAACAATACCAAATCCAGAACTGGGCCACCAAATAATGAGTGGTGTGAAAAGATAATGGAATTTTCTGGGCTTGCCTATGTCTTGTGGGCACACGCAATTGCTGGCATAGCTCAGATGAGTTTAACGTCCCCAAGATGTTTCTCTCTATGTAGAAGAACAAAAAAAACCAAAACTCACTGCTGCACCCTAGTCAGATGCATTGCAACTTGGTCCATAGGCAAAGGAGGGTTTAGAGCCTTCATCCTTCTGCAACTGTAAAAATGGATTTGCAAGTCCTTGTGTTTAAACGATCATTAGGTATTTACATGTATGGAGGTCTCAGGGTGCTTACCTGTTGACCACCATTAGCCACAAAAACATCCTTTCACTTTGAGATATAAAGCCTTTCAATTTCACAGATTATTATTTAATTATTGGCCAGAGTCAGGTTATCTTGGCCCAGTGGGAATACTCTTTGGCCACACATGCTGTGATACTACACAGAAACGTGAATCAGACAAAGAAAACACCTCTTTTTAATTTAAAACATACATCCTGATTCCCATTGATCCTATTATGCACCTTCACAGCAGATTAACATGTCATTCAACTACCAAACCACAGAAATAAAGCAAGGTGTCGCACACAACAAATGCCTCTATGACAGAAGGCACCACCACCTCATATAAAAGGGGGCTTAAGCAATTTAGGATAAGAAGTGTTTTCTTAACAGGAAAACATGCACCATGCAGTAAAAGCAATTCCTTCCTCTATCTAAGCTGTAAAGAAATATTCCCCCATAGCAGCAAGCCATGATGGATGGGAGAGTCAGTCAGTTTTTAACTACTGTAGCAATTCTGCAGTTATCTTGATTTACACCAGCTGAGGATCTGAACACAGTGATCTTCAACGATCTGCCAAAAGCTCAAACTTCTTTTGTTCTTCCTTCAAAACATTTTTTTGTGGAAAAGAACGGCAGTTTCCAGGCATTTTGCCATGGTAATGGCAAGGGTCCACCAGGGAAAAATTCTGGATGTTGTCCTAGGAGTACAATCACACTTCTTTCCTTTCTTTTTTTTTTTTTTTTCTCTCTCTGTCTTTTTTTCCTCTTTCCCTCTGCCTGATGTTTTTTTCATGCAGGAATGGCCACAGTAAGCCCAGGATCAGTTTTGGGAACACTCACAAACATGTCAATCTTTGCATATGATTACTCACAGAGGAGGAATGCATTATATAACTCCTGTCTTTGTCTGAAATCAGTCAGTCTTCTGATTATTTAGTGAAGACTCTCAGATGTCCTTTCTCTTCTCCATTTGCAGTTTCTCTCACCCTTGGACTTCTGTAGTGTAGCTTGTATTTTCCAGAGGAAGAGGAACAGACAGATACTCTTTTGGAAGCTGTCAGTGCCTATTCCTGTAGGAGATGGAGAGGTTCCTCTTGATCATAGAGAGCAGATAGTCTTTGGCTGCAGACTGAGTACCTCCTCCTGCAGTAGTATTCAGCAGGAAATAAATACAGATAAAACCAGGGGAAAAAAATTTAAAAATTAAAAAAAAAAATCTGTTTCTGAGTAAGAACTCTTATGTCATCACCAATTCCTGAAATGCAGTGTAGTCAGGGAGCATAAATTCTGTCCCCAAAAGGACAACCAGCTATGCCACCGGTCTATTCACAAGTATGAATTTCAACATGTGCGTACAGTCAAAGGCTTGTTCTTTGTGCTATTCTTAACATTACTGTAAATTAGCATATGATAATGCTATTTCTCCTATTAGAGGCTTGGTATGTTTTGCCCTGTAGCTGTGATTAGGGAAAGAAAAGGAGGATAAGCTTAAAACCTGTTTTTTCCCCCAACTAGGTTAACACAAACACAGCCCAAGTTGTGCTTAAAAACAAGCCATTTCAGAGCAGGCATAATATTCCATGCCTGTTATTAAAATACTTGAGCTCATGCTGAACAGATTAATAGGGCTGAACCAGCAAAAAAAAAAAAAAAAAAAA